>LPNX011155342.1:1285715-1332650 GCA_001517045.1 Pseudotsuga menziesii
TAGAAACAAGTCCAACAATAATTAGGTTGGTAAGGTTGTATACAATACTTCCAAACTACAAGCTTTATATTGTCGATGAGATTCATCTTTACATATTAGAGGTTCTATCATCTAGAAAACATTGTATCTAGGACNAAATTCTAAAGCATGCTTGAATTTACCTACGACATTCCATTGTCACCTGATGGAATACAACCATTTTCAATTTCAGAATATGTGTTCTCATTAACAAGGAGATACATAAATTAGTTAAAATGAGCATTGAAAAACATCAAGCAATACATTTAAAACATAAACATGAATATTTAAGCAAATGTACCTCTCTATGTCCTTTTAAATTTACACTAGAAGAGGCTCTAAAATCATGTTTGTTCATCAATCTAGAAAATTGCAATCAATGAACATTTAAAACATTCATGGTTATATCTCTAAAATTACAAGGTTGTATATCTAACAGCAAAAAGTTATCACAATGAATGAAACAATTATCGATTAAATATAAATGCACACCTCTCCTTTGCTTTCTCTCTAATGAGATAGGAGGTCAAACCACCCATCTTGACATCTATTGGCATAAGCCTTGACATATTCAAGGGGCATAGACTTTTCCTCATCATCCATTCTATAAACATAACTTTGAAGAGAACTAACTTGTGCCCTCTCTTGACTCAGGACAAAATCAATTGCTACAAACTTCGGTGTTAAAAAATCTGCCATGGCATCCCTCGCATCTCTACCAACATGAGATATAGCCTACGCCTCTGATCTTAAATTGAGAATGCTTGGAGGGAGAGACATTAAAGGAAGTGGAGGTTGAGGGAACGTTGGATCTTGAAAGGAACCTCTTCGATTATATGTTCGACCTCTTCCAACCCCATAATATTTGGATGGAAGGTCAGTATAATCCGACTTCATGTTTTCAAAAAACTCTACACAAACAAATCTAGCAAAATAAATAAGTACATCGTCATTCCATGGAATTATACCATAGGTTGCGAGGGGTGGTTCATTCAAAAAATTCACAATGTGAGGGTGGTTGAAGTATTTCACCTTCAACATTTGTCACTTTCGTCCTTCTTTAAAGTTGAACATTGAATTTCTTGTTTTTGGTAACTCTCTTCTCCACCTCGAGCCACTTGTCAGGGACCATCACCTTTGCCTTATGCCTTCACAGCAAGTCAATGAAACCATATGTCGTTGAACCAAGGTTATGATATACATCAATGAAATTTTCCAAGGAGTGCAAAACAATATCCAAACTTTGTCTACTCTCACCAGGGAGATTCAAACTAGAAAGATCACCCTTCAACTTCTCATGGTGATATGTACAATAGTGAAGGGTCAATTTATGGACATCATTTTCATGAGGAATATCCTTGAGTAGATCTAATGGATATGTTTTTATGGGAGGACAACCCACATATTGTTCAATAGTTACCCTCATCACTTGACTTTCTCCTATCGCTTGAGAAATGGTAGCATGTTAATATTCACCCCTTCCCTATTATGTCCCTCTATAGAACCTCAATCCTTGTTGTAATCTCACAGATCACATAAGGTTACCAATAATACATTCTCAAACATAACTATAAATCAGAGACAAGAGACAAGAACATATAGGATAATAGATTATATTAATGCAATGAGTTTATACAAGGCAGAGAACTGAACTGAGTTCTCATTTGGCTCAACAGCCTAATATATACAATGTACAGACAGTTACAAAATAACTACCTGTCGGTTCGGTGAACCGACATGACTTTTAGTTAGCCGACCTAATATTTTTAGTTAGTCGGTCGACCGACTTAGTTGGCTGATTGACTAAGTCGGCCTATCGACTTAGTCGGCTGATCGACTAAGTCGGTCTTCATTCAAGTCGACTTCGTCGACTTGATCCTTCTACATCTCCCCCACGAACAAAACATTTCTTCGTCCCGAAGAAACATGGAGGTACAAAAAATGAAGCTCTGTCGAACTGTTGAAGATTGCTATTGCTGTGGACTGTGCAGACGGATGGTTGGTCTCTTCTGGACGCAGACTTCGACGATGGCTGGAGCTGTGATGGCAAGGTGATGCTGAAAGTCCGTCCAACTTTGTAAAGCTTTTTGGATGTCGATCATTAATGTTGTTAAACTTGATAGGACTGACATCTTTTTTGAAATGGGGACTTCTGCGATTTTCTCCATATTGGGGCCTAAAGATTGGTTCTGCTCTGCTGCTGCGTCGATGAGTCGTTTCATCTGGGGGCAGATGACATCAACCTTTTCTAGGTTTGGAAGAGCCTATTGCACCCACTGATGAGCTGCTCGTTCCAGCTACTGCAGCTTGGTGGTCTCCAGCACGATCTGTTCCTCTATGGTCTGTCTGAGTGTGGCCTCCGTCGTTTTCCTGCCCTCCAAAGCCTGAATTCCTTGTCTCGTCTGTCTTGTCTGCTGATAGACCTGCCCATAATGAGTAGGCCAGTCACGTAAGACTTCTTCTATGATGACATATTCCTCCATGTGGTCCTAGAGCACCTTGTAGGCCTTTGAGAAGGCAGTGTGTTGGGCTAGGAGCAGTCGAGTAGTCTCCTCCTTTTGTTCTTCCTTAGTCTCTTACATCCGGGCCTGGACGGTCAATACCATAGTCTCGAAGAGTTGGTATGCTATTTCAAGTGGTCAATCTGTGTCGACTTCGACAGGGCCTGGTATCACGGTCTATGCTAGAGCTCTGCATCTATCGAGAAACTCGACTTCTTCTACATTTTTGGTTGTAAGCTCTTTATTTTTCTGAACCGTCCTTAGCTTTGCTTCTTTGGCCACGATTTTGAGGAGCTGGACGACCTCTGAGTCGGTCAAGGAACTTGCATCCATTAAACTTATCCATAGGTTGGAAGTTTTGGTATGATGTGCTTTCTTCTTCTTGTGTTTGTCGGCCTCCGGCTCCTGGGTGCCTTCAGCAGTTGAGGTTGGTTCTGTGGTCGGGGGAACGAAAGTTGATGGATTCTCTGGTTGGGGGGTTGGGATGACTACTTCCGGCTGAGAAGATGTATGTGGTTGTGATAGGTCTGGTTGTGAATCTAGTGGTGGTGGGGGGGGTGGTGATAGTGGTGGTGGAGGTGATGGGGTCAGAGAAGGAACTGGGGTGGACGGGTTGGCTGGAGTGTGTTGTGGGCTTCCGTCGGAAGAGATACCTACTTTCAAAGGTGTAGTGGGTAGGTCATCCTGGGTGTCGGTGTTGATTGGCTCCGTGACAGACTGTGATACTCCAATTACGTCGCCTTGTTGGTTTCGGGTGAATGTTGTCGTAATGTTTGCATAGGGATTTTTGCTTGCATAGAGAGGAGCTGTTGTTTGTATTTTGTGGGCCGACTGAAACAGTGCAGGCAGTGTCCCAAAGAAAGCTTTAAGCTCAACATCCTGGTCGACCTTGTCTTTGACTGTCTCTGGGATTGCTCTTTGATATATGTTGTGGGGACTGACTGACTGTTGAACTGATGCTTGCTCCTTGACTACGGGTGTCGAGGATAGGGGTGGAGGGGTCGACACAAGGTCGACAATGTTTTCAGCCGTTGGTGTCATTTTTTCTTTCTTTGGCCGACCCTCCGGAGCTCCTGCATCCATATACCGTTGAAACTGAGTTTCAACTAAGACTTTATTTGCAGCGGCATCCTATACAATGTCGACGGCCGCAGCTACTAGCTCCTCCTCATCGTCAGACGAGTCAGCAAGAAGAAGCTTGCGCTTACCCTTGCCTTATTGTAGTTTTTGGGCCTTGATTCTCCTTCTGGCGACAGCTAATTCATTTAGAGGATAAAGGTGCAATAAAGGTAATGTATTTAGATCGAGAAAATAACCTAATTTTTTTTAGTGCATAATTACTTGAGCACATTAAATACAATTTGTAATAAAAGAAAACAACATTGCCACTATCAAAATAAAGATGAGTCACTTTAATTATTTTATATTGAGATTATCTACAATTTTCACAATTTGAAATTACAAGTATGTTGAATCAGAAGAACTCAAGTATTTTAGATTAGGTATTTAAGAAACATGTTGCATTGAATTGATTGTGTTATATATTGGACTATGGTCCCTATTGTACGATGTTTGATTAAAGAGGTGTGTGTGTGTGTGTGTGTGTGTGTGTGTGTGTGTGTATTTCAAAGAAAACAACCTTTTTATTCAGAGAATAAACATGAACTGCTCTGACGAGCTTACATAAAAAAACCATCCTCCCAGGATTGCAACACAGTCTTAGTGTCTCCTTTCACAACATACAAGAACTGCTCTGCCGAGCTTACATCAAAAAGTAGCCTTGCAGGTTTGCAAAATAGACTTAGTGTCTCCTATCACATCGTTATAAAGCCTTTATGGCAGGTGTGTGTGTGTATATATGGGTTTTCCATGTAAATATTATTGTATTTTCAATTTCTCTTCATTGTGGCCAAGTGATTGTTCATGGTGTTTTTTGGACATGATGAAACTGCCAAGAAAAAAGGGTCAACTAGTGACGGTCCTATTGGATGTAGGATGATCCATCTTTCTTTTTTAAGGGTGGTTTGAGATCTAAGGTTCATAAGAAACCGTTATAATGACTATAGCTATAACATAGATGTGTTTATTAGAAGCACAACTAGCTCCAACATAACTAAGATGCCTTGTCATGCCATAATCCATCTATAACTTGACTATGAACTCTGCTAGAGATTGGTGTAACCATTAAGGGCATGTAGTTGCTATAAATTGACCACATAGGTTTTATAACCTTTCTTAAGTGACAACTTTTGAATTTGATGAATGATCTTTGACACAATGCTCTTCTCATGAAGGGAACTCTTTTAGGGAGTTAGGAACTACAATGTGACACTATTAGCCATAACACCATCTTTTGATTCATGCGGTGCTAATGAAAACGATATTGATGAAAATCATGATGATCTTAGTCATGACCACCATTGGGAAGGTGAAGTTCAATTGATGCATATTGGATATGGTCCATTTGTGAAAATTTGAAGAGCACTTGAATTATCAAATTGATTGTAGTAGACTCATAATGAGTTGTATTGAGGTTGGTGCTATTTGTAAGTGGGGAGGGCATGTAATATGCCATATTGATGGCCCTCATAAAAACATATTTTTCATGTGCAAATATTAATTTATGTTCACATGCATTTTTAATTTTAACGATAAATTCTTCACATGCATTCCACTATAAAGATAACAATCATATAAAACATCAGAACAATATTTCTTATCATTGTATACCAATTACACATAGCATACACGCATGTGCATTCATATTCACATTTCTATATTATACACAATATCTATGTACAAACCATTAATTTCCAAACCATAAATAATGCCATTCGTCAAAATAACCACTTATTAAATCATTTGGAACTTATAAAAGAAATACTAGATGTACTAATTTGTCATTACCAATGTCATAAGACCATTTGAACATTAAACACTAAACATAAACATTAAAACATACTACAAGTTTTAGCAATGCCATAATACCATTTGAACATTAAACACTAAACATTAAACATAAACATTAAGAAATACAACAAGTTGTACATATCATTTATGAGATTCATATTTTAAATAATAGTGGACCAAAAAATGAGTGCTAGGTAAATAGGGACAAGTCCAAAAATAATTAGATTGGTAAGGTTGTATACAATACTTCCAAACTACAAGCTTTATATTGTCGATGAGATTCATCTTTACATATTAGAGGTTCTATCATCTAGAAAACATTGTATCTAGGACAATTAGGGGAATAGAGACTTCTTATGAAATGACTAGTTTGGTGGAATTGTCTACAACACTTCAAAAGCACAAGCTTTAGATCATTAATTAGATTCATCTTTTACATAATAGAGGATTGTCTACAACACTTCCAAACTACAATATTTAGATGAGATTCATATATTTAATAAAGGTCCAATGATATAAAGCACTGTATCTAGGATAATTAGGGGAATATGGACTTCTCAATAAATGACTAGAATGGTGGAATTGTCTACAACACTTTCAAATTACAAGATTTACATCATTCATGAGATTCATCTTTTACATATTATAGGATTTTCTACAACACTTCGAAACTATAATCTTTGGATGAGATTTCAAATTTTTAATAAAGGACCAATGCAAGAAAGCATTGTATCCAGAAGAATTAGGGAAATAAGAAATTTTGAATAAATGACTAGATTGGTGGAATTGTTTACAATGCTTCCAAACTACAAGGTTTAGATCAGTGATGAGATTAATCTTTTACATAATAGAGGAATTTCTACAACAGTGCCATCAACCATTAATCCATGGCAATCTATAAGTTCTTAATATTCACTCTTAACCAAATTGAACTATATTATTACTATATATGATTGACTAGCATTATAAAACATAATCATAAAACATACATTGATAGACATCATGCAAAATTAGGATAGGCAAATCATACAAATTTATTTTATATTTAATACAAAATAAAGTTGTCATCTAAAAACAATACAATATGTACTCAATACATGTATGTAATACACTAGTTCAAACGACAAATTTAAAATGCTAAACATACATAACCAAAGAGACATAAAAAACTCTATGCAATAGGATGAACAATATCCTCCCCTATATATTGACCTTTCTCCTCTCCTCGGATGACCTATAACACATGTACACAACATATGCAAATGCAAATGTGAAATTCAAAATAATTAAACAATTTAAAACTAAATTAAACTTATAAAAATAAAATTGAAAAGAATAATAATTTGTAAACCATTACCTCCTCACCCACAATGTTACTAGCTTGGATTTCCAAAAAAATATTTATTTTTAATTAAATAAAACACTTGATGTGTAAAATAAACTAAAATTAAGTAACACTTCAAATCATAACTAGAAATTCTAAAGTATGCTTGAATTTACCTATGACATTCCATTGTCACCTGATGGAATACAACCATTTTCAATTTCAGAATATGTGTTCTCATTAACAAGGAGATACATAAATTAGTTAAAATGAGCATTGAAAAACATCAAGCAATACATTTAAAACATAAACATGAATATTTAAGCAAATGTACCTCTCTATGTCCTTTTAAATTTACACTAGAAGAGGCTCTAAAATCATGTTTGTTCATCAATCTAGAAAATTGCAATCAATGAACATTTAAAACATTCATGGTTATATCTCTAAAATTACAAGATTGTATATCTAACAGCAAAAAGTTATCACAATGAATGAAACAATTATCGATTAAATATAAACGCACACCTCTCCTTTGCTTTCTCTCTAATGAGATAGGAGGTCAAACCACCCATCTTGACATCTATTGGCATAAGCCTTGACATATTCAAGGGGCATAGACTTTTCCTCATCATCCATTCTATAAACATAACTTTGAAGAGAACTAACATGTGCCCTCTCTTGACTTAGGCCAAAATCAATTGCTACAAACTTCGGTGTTAAAAAATCTGCCATGGCATCCCTCGCATCTCTACCAACATGAGATATAGCCTACGCCTCTGATCTTAAATTGACAACGCTTGGAGGGAGAGACATTAAAGGAAGTGGAGGTTGAGGGAACGTTGGATCTTGAAAGCAACCTCTTCGATTATGTGTTCGACCTCTTCCAACCCCATAATATTTGGATGGAAGGTCAGTATAATCCGACTTCATGTTTTCAAAAAACTCTACACAAACAAATCTAGCAAAATAAATAGGTACATCGTCATTCCATAGAATTATACCATAGGTTGCGAGGGGTGGTTCATTCAAAAAATTGACAATGTGAGGGTGGTTGAAGTATTTCACCTTCAACATTTGTCACTTTCGTCCTTCTTTAAAGTTGAACATTGAATTTCTTGTTTTTGGTAACTCTCTTCTCCACCTCGAGCCACTTGTCAGGGACCATCACCTTTTCCTTATGCCTTCACAGCGAGTCAATGAAACCATATGTCGTTGAACCAAGGTTATGATATACATCAATGAAATTTTCCAAGGAGTGCAAAACAATATCCAAACTTTGTCTACTCTCACCAGGGAGATTCAAACTAGAAAGATCACCCTTCAACTTCTCATGGTGATATGTACAATAGTGAAGGGTCAATTTATGGACATCATTTTCATGAGGAATATCCTTGAGTAGATCTAATGGATATGTTTTAATGGGAGGACAACCCACATATTGTTCAATAGTTACCCTCATCACTTGACTTTCTCCTATCGCTTGAGAAATGGTAGCATGTTAATATTCACCCCTTCCCTATTATGTCCCTCTATAGAACCTCAATCCTTGTTGTAATCTCACAGATCACATAAGGTTACCAATAATACATTCTCAAACATAACTATAAATCAGAGACAAGAGAAAAGAACATATAGGATAACAGATTATATTAATGCAATGAGTTCATACAAGGCAGAGAACTGAACTGAGTTCTCATTTGGCTCAACAGCCTAATATATACAATGTACAGACAGTTACAAAATAACTACCTGTCGGTTCGGTGAACCGACACGACTTTTAGTTAGCCGACCTAATCTTTTTAGTTAGTCGGCCGACCGACTTAGTCGGCTGATTGACTAAGTCGGCCTATCGACTTAGTCGGCTGATCGACTAAGTCGGTCTTCATTCAAGTCGAATTCATCGACTTGTTCCTTCTACATCTCCCCCACGAACAAAACATTTCTTCGTCTCGAAGAAACAGGGAGGTACAAAAAATGAAGCTCTGTCGAACTGTTGAAGATTGCTATTGCTGTGGACTGTGCAGACGGATGGTTGGTCTCTTCTGGACGCAGACTTCGACGATGGATGGAGCTGTGATGGCGAGGTGATGCTGAAAGTCCTTACAACTTTGTAAAGCTTTTTGGATGTCGATTCTTAATGTTGTTAAACTTGATAGGACTGACATCTTTTCTGAAATGGGGACTTCTGCGATTTTCTCCATATTGGGGCCTAAAGCTTGGTTCTGCTCTGTTGCTGCGTCGATGAGTCGTTTCATCTTGGGGCAGATGACATCGACCTTTTCTAGGTTTGGAAGAGCCTATTGCACCCACTGATGAGCTGCTCGTTCCAGCTGCTACAGCTTGGTGGTCTCCAGCATGATCTGTTCCTCTATGGTCTGTCTGAGTGCGGCCTCCATCGTTTTCCTGCCCTCCAAAGCCTGAATGCCTTGTCTCGTCTGCCTTGTCTACTGATAGACCTACCCATAATGAGTAGGCCAGTCACGTAAGACTTCTTCTATGACGACAGATTCCTCCATGTGGTCCTGGAGCACCTTGTAGGCCTCTGAGAAGGCAGTGTGCCAGGCTAGGAGCAGTCGAGTAGTCTCCTCCTTTTGTTCTTCCTTAGTCTCTTGCATCCGGGCCTGGACGGTCGATACCATAGTCTCGAAGAGTTGGTATGCTATTTCAAGTGGTCAATCTGTGTCGACTTCGACAGGG
Organism: Pseudotsuga menziesii; assembly: GCA_001517045.1. NCBI lineage: Eukaryota > Viridiplantae > Streptophyta > Pinopsida > Pinales > Pinaceae > Pseudotsuga > Pseudotsuga menziesii. Next base: position 1,295,166 of record LPNX011155342.1, read on the forward strand.
CCTGGTATCACGGTCTATGCTAGAGCTCTGCATCTGCCGAGAAACTTGACTTCTTCTGCATTTTTGGTTATAAGCTCTTTATTTTTCTGAACCGTCCTTAGCTTTGCTTCTTTGGCCACGGTTTTGAGGAGCTGGCCGACCTCTGTGTCGGTCAAGGAACTTGCATCCCTTAAGCTTATCCATAGGTTGGAAGTTTTGGTATGATGTGCTTTCTTCTTCTTGTGTTTGTCGACCTCCGGCTCCTGGGTGCCTTCAGCAGTTGAGGTTGGATCAGTGGTCGGGGGAACGGAAGTTGATGGATTCTCTGGTTGGGGGGTTGGGATGACTACGTCTGGCTGAGAAGATGTATGTGGTTGTGATAGGTCTGGTTGTGAATCTAGTGGTGGTGGGGGGGGTGGTGATAGTGGTGGTGGAGGCGATGGGGTCAGAAAAGGAACTGGGGTGGATGGGTCGGCTGGAGTGTGTTGTGGGCTTCCGTCGGAAGAGATACCTGCTTTCGAAGGTGTAGTGGGTAGGTCGTCCTGGGCGTCGATGTTGATTGGCTCCGTGACAGACTGTGATGCTCCAATTACGTGGTCTTATTGGTTTCGGGTGAATGTTGTCGTAATGTTTGCATAGGGCTTTTTGCTTGCATAGAGAGGAGTTGTTGTTTGTATTTTGTGGGCCGACTGAAACAGTGCAGGAAGTGTCCCAAAGAAAGCTTTAAGCTCAACGTCCTGGTCGACCTTGGCTTTGACTGTCTCCGGGATTTCTCTTTGATATATGTTGTGGGGACTGACTGACTGTTGAACTGATGCTTGCTCCTCGACTACGGGTGTCGGGGATGGGGGTGGAGGGGTCGACACAAGGTTGATAATGTTTTCAGCCGTTGGTGTCATTTTTGCTTTCTTTGGCCGACCCTCCGGAGCTCCTGTGTCCATATACCGTTGAAACTGAGTTTCAACTGAGACTTTATTTGCAGTGGCATCCTAGACAATGTCGACGGCCGCAGCTACTAGCTCCTCCTCATTGTCGGACGAGTCAGCAAGAAGAAGCTTGCACTTACCCTTGCCTTGTTGTAGTTTTTGGGCCTTGATTCTCCTTCTGGCAACAACTATCTCCTTAGCCAGCTTCTTAATGATGCTTTTGGATAAAGCATATTCCGGGTCAGCGTCCTCGACTTCACCTGTCGGTATTTGAATTGGGTCAATAGTTGCTGGAGCCGGAGGGGTTGTTTGTTGCTGTGTTTGTACTGTTGGTTGTTGTTGTTCTGTCGGCTGGGGTTTGACTACCTTTGTAGTCAGAGGTTTGACAGTGATGTGTACCCGACTAGTGGGCTCGGCTGGGGTGTCCTCCGACACAAATGTGCTGATGTAAAGATTAATCTCGTAGTCTTCCTCTTTTTCCTGGTCGGTAAGTGGCTCTGTGATGGAGAAGTCGATCTATTTGGCAGCCTCAGGTATTTGTATTCTTCTCTAACCCTGTCGGGTCAACTCCCAAAAAATCTCATCGACCGTTGGATAGTAGTCGAGGTCCTGGGCTTTGGGGTCCTGACCTTGCATGTACCAGACCGATGTGTGGTCAAGCTCTAACTGTATATGGGAGTCCGCAGGGAGGTTTTGTCGGATGTTCTGGGGCACCCTCCACCTCGTTGTGCGAACCTTCAACTGCTGAAACCATTTTTCCAAGAAGACTTTCCCCTGTGCCAGCTCATGCAGGGTTCCTTTTTGTGAGAAGGGTTTAAATCGGTTCATCTCGAACCTGGTTGGCTGCCGGAATACTGGGCTACCTTCTGGACAGATATGGTACATGAAAATCCAGAGAATGAGAGAGGGGAACTTGATCATACCTCCCGTCTCTTGGAATCTTTTGCAGATGGTTTCGACCATGTCGGCAACATAGTCTCCCCATCTGTAGATCCAACCGTCGGTCGCGATTGTGTCGATAGCCTCCAACATCTCCAGTTTGAGGTCGCTGCCTCGACCGGCTAATGTAAGGGTGATTGCAATGATTTTAGCCACAATTTGTGGCGTCCGTGTCGTAATCTGGCCAATCATCAGCCCCTTGGAATTATTTCCTGACGGCGATCCCGTAAGCTCTTCAACTAACCCTTCTTTAATCCCAATTGGTACAGGGTTGTCTTCGTTGGACAGACCAGTAAGTCGTGAGATAACATCCCCGGTAATGTCGATCGGCCTGTCGAAGTAGAATCGGCCGTTGTGGTAACGACTGATAATGAATTTGACCGCTGCTTCTTTTATCCCACTAAAGCTTGCCATCAGTGGTGTGTTAGGGTAGTTGAAGAGGGTGCTCTTCCAGATTTTCTCAGTGGGCTGGGTCATCCTTTTGTCGACATAGGCCCATTCTTGGATTTCTGTCCAGAGTTTCTGCCATTGGCCGTCTTGGAATTTAGCGTTTTTGATGTTCTTTAATTGGCGGACCAAGGGTGTGTCCTCTGCCTACAGCTCTCTCGCCTTAGCCGTTGCTTGGGTCAGTTTGGGTGCCATTGTGTCGGGTTGGTCGAAGGTGTTACAAGGTTCTTGGTCTTTAGTCGACTGAGGTTGCGGTTTCTCTGTGGGTAAATGGTGTGGTGGATGAACCTTCGACTGTCTTGTATTTATAGGCGCGGGTGTTTTTGTGTGCGGAGATGGACGTATTAATGGCAGACTGGACAGTCCGGCTGTAATACTCGAATGGGACTTAATGGTGGAATGTGTGCGGTGCTCGAGGCCATCAATGCGTGATGGGACTCTTGAGGTCGTCGGTCGGTGTCGGAGGTGAAAATGGTCGGTCGGACTGGTCGATGAGGATGGTCGAAGATGATGATGTCGGTTATCGAAGTAGTGAGTTGTTGTCATGGTTGTTGTGTGTGATTGTATTGTTTTGTTTTGGACATTTTTAGGTTTTTATGGGTTTTTGATTGACGGTTAAGGCCATTTAATGGGGTTTTTGTTTTTTGTTTTTTTGTTTTTTTTGATATTTGTAACGTTTAAGTCGGGCTCCATTAACGAGCTTCCGAAATACTAGGCCCTGTAATGTCTTTAGTCGGACCGAGCCATTGGGGTGTATTTCTTCTACAATGTAAGGTCCCATCCATTCTGTATGTAGTTTCTTGGGTTTTCCTTTGACTCGACTATTATAAAGTAAAGCAAGGTCGCCAACCGACAGGTTTTTGTTTTTGATGTTACGGTCGTGCCATGCTTTCTGTTGTTGTTTGTGAATTTCCTGGTGCTGGATAGCCATGAGTCTATGTTCTTTGAGCTTATTGAGTTGAAATAGTCGGTCCTTTCTTTCCTGTTCGACATCAACATGTAATAGTTGTGTAATAATAGGTGTCTGCTATCTGAAATGTAGGGGGACGAATGCTTCTTGCCCGTAGACTAGTCGAAAGGGGGTTTGGTCGGTCGACCGTTTATATGCTATCCTATATGCCCAGAGAACCGCAGGGATTTTCTCATCCCAGTCGTCTTTCTCGGCACTGCATATTTTGGTTAACCCTTTTGTCAATGTTTTGTTGAAAGCTTCAATCGCGCCGTTCGACTGAGGATGATATGCAGTGCTTCGTCGGTGGTCGATATGAAACTAGTCGGTCAAATTTTTGATGGTTTTGTTGATAAAGTGTTATCCTTGGTCACCGATCAATGTGAGTGGGCATCTAAATCTAGTGATAATGTTTTCGTAGATAAAATTAGCAGCTACTTCACTTGAACATGTATCGACGGGTTCAGCTTCTGCCCATTTAGTGACATATTCCACTGCCATGATAATATATCTTGCACCTGATCATTTGGCAGGGATAGGGAAAGGTCCTATGAAGTCTATAGCCCAAATTTAGAATGTGAGGCTAGGGTTTACAGATATCAAGGGCATTTCTATGCTCGGCAGAGGTCGACCAAGTCGTTGACATTTGTCACATCGACTAACGAAGTTTTTGCAATCTTTGTGGATTTTCGGCCACCATAATCCTGACTGTTGGATTTTCTTTGCAGTGGTGTCTGCTTGGAAATGTCCTTCTACAGGTCCATAATGTGCTTCATGCATGATTTGTTCTTTCTTATGGTCGAGTACACACCTTCTGAGAATGTCGTCTAACCCCATTTTGTACAAAAATCCATTGATGAGGCTGTAGGGTGCAGCCTTCATAGCTAAGATTTGTTTTTTCTTGGTGTTCAGACCTTCTGGTGCCTGACCTGTCTCTAAGAACTGAGATATTTATTCTAGTTCTTCGGGTACTTCTTCTATGCGGAATAGATGTGCATCCGGCAAGTCATCATCGACTCCGGTCGGTTCCTCCCCTGTGTCGATACGGGATAGGTGGTCGGGCCCAACATTTAACTTTCCTGGTCGGACCACTACTTCAAACTCAAATTCTTGAAAAAGAAGTAGCCATCGACAAATTCTTCCATGATGAAGGGGTTTATTAACAAGGTACTTAAAAGCTTTATGGTCGGTATAAAATGTGAAAGGGTTGGCCAATAGGTAATGTCGATACTTTTGGAGGGCAAAGACCATACCCAGGGCTTCTCTTTCAGTGTTCGAATAGTTCCTTTCAGTCTTATTTAATTTTTGACTACTGTACACTATAGGGTAATCCATCCCGTCATCCCCTGGTTGAGTTAGGATTGATCCGATTGCTATTCCTGAGGCATCGATATGCACATGAAATTTGGTCGACCAGTTTGGAAATTTGAGTATGGGGGCTTCGACTAGTTTTCTTTTCAGTTTGTCGAAAGAGATCTGGCATTCTTCTGTCCACTTAAATTCTTGGTCTTCCTTTAGTAATTCTTCTAGAGGGTAGGTCATGTCTGAATAGTGTCTTATGAACTTCCTCTAATATCCTGTATGTCCAAGTAACACCCGAACTTGTTTAGGATTTATTGGGGGCTTCAGGTCAAGGATGATTTTAATCTTGGCAAAATCGACTTTGATACCATCTTTACAGACAATATGCCCTAAGAGTATTCCTATAGGGGTCATAAAGATACACTTCTTAATGTTCAGGGAGAGTTGAATCTATCGACATCTCTCCAGCATAAGTCAGAGCCATGTGAAGTGATCTTTTAAGGTGGAGTATATAGTCCAATCGTTGAAGTATACTGCCATGGTATTATAGATATATTCTTGGAAGGTCTTGACAACAATTCGGGAAAACACTGCAGGTGCATTCTTTAGCCCAAATGGCATAACTCTGTAAGCAAAAGAGCCAAATTCACAGACAAATGTTGTCTTTCTCTGGTCTTCCTTTGCTATTGGTACTTGGTTATACCCTGAGAATCCATCTATGAATGAATAGCATCCATGTCCTTCCACTTCATTTAATATTTCATCAGCATAGGGGGTTGGAAATGGATCTATCAATGTGACTTTGTTAAGCTCCCTAAAGTCTACACAAATTCTCAACCTTGTCGGGTCATGTTTCTTTGGCTGCACAACCATGGGACTTTCCCATTCGGACTGATCGATGGGGTAAATGATCCTTGCTGCTAACATGTTGTCTATTTCCTTTCTAACTATGTCTTTGTACTTATGAGCTAGTTTATAAGGTCTTTTCTTGACAGGTCGGACATCAGGTTTAGTATCTATTTTCATTTCTCCCATCTCTTGTACTAAGCCTTTTAAGTCTTTATAGTCCCTTGCAAAGACATCTTGGAACTCTCTAAGTAAGTTCACTATTTCAGTGGTCTGCTGTTCATTCCAGTAGTCACCAATCTTGGCTATTTTTGGTCGGTCGTCATTTGAAATGTCGACCTCCTTAGTTTTCACTTTGGCATCGAACCACTCTGGTGCTTAGCTTCATTGATTGGTCGACTTCCTTCTGTGAATTGTGAGAATGTGGCAAGGAAGTCAGCTGCAGTCATTCTGTCAAGATCTGGTTTGTCGGTAGTCTCGACTGTCAAGATTGAGTAGATGGGTTTTGTTGTTTCCATGTGGTCGGTCTTCCATCTGAAGCTTTTACCTTCTATGTGTTCATTTTCTAAGTGTAAACGTGTCGACTGTGATTTTGATTCAGTTTGTATCTTGTTACAGTCCTTGATTTGTCGATGGTCTTGGGAGGGTTGTTGTTCGGTCGGTTGGAGAAACTGTTTGATTTGCTGGGCTGTCCCAGCCAATTTTTTGTTTTGAGGTATGAACTGGAAGTTGTGAATAAATTTTTGTTTAAGTTCATGCCAAAAGAAGGTTTCTCCTTGAGCTTCCTCCATCTTATACCATTTATTGGGTAAGTCGGCTAGGGTTGAAGGGAACAAATGTGGCCAGGCTCGCTCATCTTTGTATCCAAGCCGTCTCCACTCCTTTTCACAAAGCTTGATGTGTTCTTCTGGGTTTTGTCCTTGGACAAAGATAGGGATTTGAGCTTCCTAGGTTAACTTTTTCCCACCAAATCGTTTGACAAAGAAATTCGAAGCAGTTGTCCAGGTCTGGAGTTTTGTCTGATGGGTGTCCCACCACCTAGCTACTTGACCTGTAAATGTTTCCATTAAGCTTTGAAGTCTGCCATGTTCTCCAATATTTTTAGATACTTGTTCAACATGCATGACTGGGGATTCCTTTTCCTTATACCTGGGTAGTTGAGTAGTGTGTAAGTTGGTTGGTTGTAAGGTAGGCCGTTCTCTGACTTTCTTTTCAAATACTTTGGGGATAATTGATACAATGAAGCACTGTCGGGTGGGTTTTTTCTGTACTTTTTGTATAGTCCAACACCCTCTTGCTTGTGTTTCATAATTTTCCATTTGCCAGTCATATAATTCAGCATCTGAATTATAACCAATTGAGTCTTGGTTACCTAAGTGAAGTTCCCCATAGATGTTTGGCTATGTATAGTCCGTATTGTTATGGATCTGGTAAAGCTGTCTAACATCGACTTCCTCATCAATCGGTTCGGTCCAAGGTGCTCCTTGGGAAGGATTAGTGGGTACAATGACTTTGTGACCATTTCCTTTTAACTTAATTCGTTCTTTGTCTAAGGATATGGAGGCTTTCATATTTCGTCCCCAAGGTCGACCAACTAGCACTGGGAAGGAGCTAGATCCTTCTTTTGGGTCAATGATTTCAAAATCAACCTTAGTCAAAATTCCTTTGATGGTCGTGTCGACATCTTTCCAAACCCCAATGGGTTCAATGAGACCTTGGTCGGCTAGTTTTAGGTAAATACCTAATTCGTAGAGTCGAGGTCTTCCCATATTTTCCCATGTATCCCTGGTCATGATATTTACCCGAGATCCGAAATCGAGAACTACTTGTCGGACGTGATAACCTTCGATTTCCAGGTCGACAAGTGGGTCGACATCGTTTTTGTCTTTTTGGTTTAGGCTGCATATGTTCTTAGTTTGTTTTTCAGGATTAGTACTTTTTTATTTCATGTAATAAATCAATGAACTGGGCTACGGATTTGTCGTTTTGAATGAGATGGGTTAATTGCTGTGTCGTGCTAAGTCGACTGTTACTAATGTCTTCTTGTTGTGCAATGTCGTGGATTATGTGGGTGGCTTCTTGATATGTTTGTTTTTCTTTCATAGGATCCGGATAACCATTTGTGTGTTTAATTTTACTAATTTGAGGATTATTAGGGCCTGTTTTTGTGCCTTGTCGAGTAACGATACGTAGATTCTTAGTAGTTAGCACATCATGCTTTTGTACACAAGACAAGACATTAACATTTTTCTAATTATTGATTTTCTCTAACATGGTAGGACAATCCTCCAGAGAGTGATCACCTACTCCACAATGGTTATAGAATTTCAGATCAGTCCTATCCTTGTATGGACAGTCGACGTATCGGTTCCCTTCTTTATGACATATAAAGCACTGGGTAGATCGACGTAGTCGTATGTTGCGATTCCCGACGAATCGACCTCTTCCTCCAAACCCTTGTCGTCGATTGTCATACCGGCGCTCATATCGTCAGATTTCGTATCTTTGCCCATTTTGGTCATTGGTACTATTTTTCTCATTGTTTTGTGCTACTACATTCGTCTGGTAGACCGCCTGATAATTTTGTCGGTTTTTCAGGTTTAATTGACAGTCGGCCGTGTTGTGACTTTTTGTCTCACAGATGGCGCACCAGGAAGCTTTTGCGTTCTTCATGTTAAACAGAAATTCTTTCGTAGAATGATCTCCGTGCTCCTGGAAAATGTCGCAAAATGCTTTAGTTTGCACAAAGCGGACGTCTTGTCGACTGTATTCATGTCGACAATTATCTTTCGAGTGTCCGGCTGTGGAACATTTAGTACACTATATTTCTTGATTCTTGAGGGTCAGTTCTTTCAAAGACTTCTACACATTCTTGAGCTGTTCTTCTAACCCACGGTCCATCGGATACGAAGGTATATCTTCGTCCATTTCCACCTGCAGAGCTTTGGTCAGCGCATCTTCATATGTCTTGAACGTTTCCAGATTGATATGTCGACGTACTTTCTGTGATAATCCTGCAAGGAACCATTGAATTAGTAGTTGTTCATCAATAACATAATCTAGTTGGCTTAATAGGTCCTTCCAATGTTTGTCGTAGTCGCGGACTGTCTCCCCTGGATTTTGCTGTGTTGTCTTGAGCTTTTTGGCAGCCAGGTGCTTAGTGTCTGGGGTTTTGAAGAATGATAATAACTGCACCTTGATCTCAGCTTTCGTCGCTCTGGGTTTCCTTTCCGAAAAGGTCATGTACCAGGTCAAGGCCCTTTTCCATAAGGCTCCTGCAAATTGAGCCATCTGTCGGTCTTCGTCCGTCACTTGGTTTTCTTCCCAGGTTGACTCACAGATGAACCAATGTCGTCTGGGGTCTTCATCCCCCTCATAGAGAGGAATGTGAGCTGATCTGTGACCCATGTCTGAATCACTTTCATTGTTCTCAGAAGTTGGCGGGGTCGGAGGTGTGGGTGGTGGTGAACGTGGTGGGGTTGTTGATGTAGTCGCTCCTACGGAATTTTGATCGACGAAACTTGTGCCTCCGTCGGTGGTCGATTCTTCTTCGACGTACAGTGGGTTGTTGTGGATTTCTACTGTCGATGGTCCACTAAAAATTTGTGTGCGCAGGTCTTCTTGTTCAATTTCTTCAAAAGCTGTACTTGGCGGGGGGGGTTCTCCTTCATGTGTCGGTAAGAGCAAGTGGATACTTTAGAGGGAGGGTGCTGCTTGAATCGTCACCCAGTTCCCTTCGAATGGTCAGTGTATGACAAGATGTCATCCAGTGTACGTGTCGTCGCCTAGTCGACTCCAGATACTATAGTCACCAGCTCTTAGTCGGAGGTTGTCTTCGACAATATTTTGTATTCTGGTATGTGGATTTAATGGGGAAAGGGTCGTTCCTTCACCGGGAGCTGTTAATTGGAGAGCTTCTGGCTGCTCTATCCATACTTCTTCCTCCATAGGGGACACCTCTTGTTCTACGCCCTCTTCCTGTCAGTCATGACTTGACTCTGGCGGATTCTCTTCATGGTCGGTCTCCCTAGGGTTTTGTTCTCTATGTAGCCCAACGGCTCTTTCGCGTCTTGCTTCCCTTCTCTGCTGTCTTTCGTCCCTTTCTTGTTTCTGAATGTTCGACATACTTTCATACAATACTATTTCTTTGGGTCCTCTACGGTCGAATTTTCATTACTGGTGACGGCTATCCCTTTAGGTCGACTAGGATCCACTATACTCTACCTCTGACACATGACCAGCTACCCCCCCATAGCCTACCCGACGCTTTTAGAAATCCCGGATAGTTTGAATCACTTTCTCAGGAAGTATTCCCACTCCCTTTCTGCAATAAATTTCTCCCACTTCCTCTGCTTCTCCGCCCAGTTGGTGTTTGGTGGATGTTCGCACAGTGGTGGTCTAGGTTCGATGATGTGGCCTGCTCCGTTCTCTATCAAGAATTTGAACAGCAAGGTCGGTAAGGAGCACAAGAGTTGTTCGGTGAAATCTGTGTAGAATTTCACTTTGACAGTTTCCACTGACGTTCGATCTTCGACTGCTTGCTCCTCATAGATGTCGTCAGAGATTTGCTCGAACCACTCCGACAAATTTTTTTGACCTCCGTAGAACAGTTTATCTAGCAACTGCTGTTCTTTAGTCGCGTCCGGCTTTCTCATCCAGAAGCTGCTTAAACAATTGTGGCACTAATTCGATGAATTTTTCATGTGTCTCTGTGAAAAATCTTGCTTTGGCTTCAGCGACTGTCAATCTGTTTCTTCTTGCGTAATTTTGCAAGTAGTTCACAACTTTACGGTCCCACCAGTCGTTGATCTCCTGCTCTGGTATCATATGTGAGCATATATTTTAGACATGTACTACCGGCAACGGAACCAATGTTGTAATCTCACAGATCACATAAGGTTACCAATAATACATTCTCAAACATAACTATAAATCAGAGACAAGAGACAAGAACAGATAGGATAATAGATTATATTAATGCAATGAGTTCATACAAGGTAGAGAACTGAACTGAGTTCTCGTTTGGCTCAACAACCTAATATATACAATGTACAGACAGTTACAAAATAACTACCTGTCGGTTCGGTGAACCGACACGAATTTTAGTTAGCCGACCTAATCTTTTTAGTTAGTCGGCCGACCGACTTAGTCGGCTGATCGACTAAGTTGGCCTATAAACTTAGTCGGCTGATCGACTAAGTTGGCCTATCGACTTAGTCGGCTGATCGACTAAGTCGGTATTCATTCAAGTTGACTTCGTCGACTTGCTCCTTCTACAATCCTCTATATACACTAACACAATTGTGTATAAAGACATTAACATATTGAACATGTGCACCTACAATTGATGCCTATTGACATAAATAATTTGTACATAATTATACCAATATAAGGTAGATGAGATAAACATTGTCCAAAGGATGATACGGGAGAAAATTAAATGGCCATATCATTATTCCTCTATTGTGAATGGATATCAGATGAACTTAATCGATCACACAATAAATTATATATATTGTGACGAGATGCACATGCATAATAACTCTCATGAGATAATCTGTTCAAGATGCCTCTATAAACAAAAAAATATTAAATTAAAAATTTCAATGTTTCATTAAACTGAAATTCCTAAGTATCTAGAGATTTACATGTGTGCAAATCTACATGCCATATTCATGATAAAATAGAATTGATTCTCTGGATGATTCCGACAATATTTGATTATCAACACCGATGCTTGTTTGACTTGATATCCTTGCCGTAGAAGATGGCATGGTAACATTGGAGTTCCTTGAATGTTTTTGCCTCAAAGAGGGACCCAACAAATCCTTGGGAAATGACCCTTCTCTTTGTATGTAGTGAACTTGTTGTCTTCTACATGAATATTCACATGATAATATGGTATCATTACATCTCCAAATTTTACATTTTGATTTAAAGAGAAAACAATAGAAAACAATTAAATGCCACCACCAACCAATAAGATGTATTATGTATGAAAGATGATGTTGTTTATCCTTAATGAATTATTACTCTCAACAATTATATTTTCACCATTCGAATTCCTCAATTTAATTCTGTGACATACCACCAAAATAAATCCCTACGATGAAATGTGTCAATGAGTCCCCATCACCCTAGGCTTTGGTAATTCAAAATATTAAAGTCCTTGTTGTAGTTGATACTTTTCAAGAAAAGTAGAACCTCTTTAGTATCATAGAGAAAAACATTCCCATGTTATATATAATGAAACATTATGGTGACCATCATTACCCAAAAGGTTTTTTGTTATTAAAGATATTATCTTTGTTCAATTGAATCCATACAAGTAGACACATCTATAGAAATATGATACGAACAAACTTTAGTTGGAAGGTTGAAGTGTCCCATTCAAAGTGCAAGAAAAAGATTGGGAAGGTTCCATATGTTTTGGAAATTACCAACAAGGGAATAGTCCATGATGTCTTTCATGTCTCATATTTAATGAAGTTGGTTAGTGGCATGATTTCCAAAGTAAGAATTCCTCTTATAAAGGAAGAAGAAAAGATAATGAACTGATTTGATTAACATACTGATGAGTATTTTTAGAAATATTTGTTGTATTCAAGAACAAAAAAAGAATCAAAAGATGGTAAGCATGAGGAATTTGGTGGTGCCTAGCATCAATTATGAGAAGACATGGGGATTTTCCAATGGAGCGTGCTAAGGGGACCCTAGAATACGTGGTGCAAGAGATGAGATATCATTCTCACATGCATATAGGAAGTTTAATTGATAGGATAACAAGTTATCCAAAAAAGCACTACAGTTGCAATAGGGACTTCTAATCAAACATGTTTTCAATGGGGGATATCTACAAGATGATTCAAAAATTCCACTCTACTAATGATTTTAGTTTTTTGAAGACATATGCGTTTGTATTTGAGTTAGTTTAGAATGGGTAGATATTATTGGGTGAATCTACACAACTATGATAATTGTGATTTGTTTTGTTGACAGATCTATGGAAAGGTAAATAAGCCTAGGATGAATGTAAATAACAATAGTCATGTAGTGGGGTTTTATAGAGGTATAAGCAGGTAGTTTTGATAGGTTTTCATATCCATATAATGGACAATAACTATATGTATTTTGATTTCTTATGTGGAATCATTGAATACAAGGGTATTTTTCATTGGAAAAAAAGTTACTAGGACATTTACGTAATGTTTAATAGTTCAGGAAAAACATTGTATTCAATCTTATTACCATAAATTTTTATTAGTATTAAGACCCTACTTGTTAAGCGAAAAAACCAGTTTTAGTGTTCATATCTATGCATTCTTTATTGGTGTCTTGATGTATTCTTGCTTGGGGACTACATTGAAAGTAAATAGTGGTTTATTGCTGGACTTTATACATTATACATAAATTACCCCATGGTTTGCAAACATATGAATGATTTAAAATGTGTTGGAAATATTATCTTAATACCTGAGTGGTGAATGAGAGATTGCACGCCCAAGATTTCATAGGTTGTATTATGATTATGTTTATCTATTTAGAAGAATATTGAATGATTTTTTGTTACCAGTTTCTATATGTAACATGTTATTCTAGGAAATAAAGATAGTTAGTCATGGGTAGCATACTTAAATATATGCATAGATTACATAGAGTAGTTACTATTATAGGAAAAACCTCTTATAATATCCATGGAACATATGCATAAACTGTTGATGTTTTTGTAACTTCAGAATGTATTCACTTGTATATCTTATGTATTGTACCCCGATTTTTATTCCGGGAAGTATCTATAATTTAATTGAGTCATGTCATGCCCTAATGTTTTGATCGAGAGATTCAATAATGTAAACAAGTCATGTAAATTCATTGATGTTAACCCTCCATTGTAAGTCGGGTCAATAGGCCCCACAATTGTGTCAAGGTTAACCCTCCTTGTTGATCGGAGGGAAAAGTCCCCATAGTTGTGGGGCACTATGGTTATTAGACTCCCCTAGAGATGTTGGCCCTAGTAAGTAATTATTAAGTGGGGCCGACATGTTGAAGTGGAAATTAAGTGAACAAAAGAATATAAATAGAGAGTGAGTCTCTATTTATTACACACACACTCACTCACTAGGGTGCATGAGTGAGAGAGGAGAAGCTCTCTCAAGTGAGAGAGAGAGAATAAGTTGTTGGAGATCATCTTTATGTTTTCGGGTTTTACTGCTGCCATTGGTGCTCATTCTATCTTTGAGGAAGTTGCGGGGTTCTCCTTTATGGTTTCCCCAAGGAAAATTATTTGTGTCTCTTGTCTCTTGTGTTTATTGCTGTGCATGTTATTCTCTCAGATAAGATCCTAAGATCATATTCCTTAAATGGTAAAAATATAACATGGTATCAAAGCTAACCTAAGAAGAAGGCATTGTGCAACTACAGAAGCTAGGGATTCTTACTTTTTGGGTCTCTCTCCACAATCCATCGGCAAAAGAAGGCTAGGATGACTCTCCATTGAAGGGCGCATCTTTCTGTCAAAGCAAAATTTCATTTCGAGCATTTTCAGTTTTTGGTGCGGGAAATTAGGGATTTTTACAGAAGAGGAATTTTTGAGTGAGGCCGACATAGGATTTCTCTCCTCATCAAAATCGAAGTTTAAAGACCTGGGTTGATATTTTTGGTTGGGTGTAACTCCGGGAAAGTCAGACCCTAGATTGACCTTGGGTTGGAAAAACCCTAAATACTAAAACAGATAAGTTTTGGTAAATTCACTATATGCTTGGATTGCAGATGTCTCAAGGGCCAAAAATTTCACAGGTCGAAAATAAAATCCTGATGTACATTGTATCCAAGTTTCAGCCTCATATTAGCTATATTATAGGAGATATGATTCTTACAAGTTAGGGTTCCAACCTTTCCCAGGATTCATCCCTAAACAAGACACCTGGGGAGAATTGCTATATCTCGGGCTACAGAGGTACAAATGAAATTTCTCAAGACGTTCCAAAAAGGGAATGGACTTTACGTTCTATGATCAAAGTTTCAGACCCAAAAGATAAAACAGTGACACATGGAATTCCGTACAACTTCGCTATGCGGAATAGTCCTGAAACAAGTCACCTTGGGAAAATGATCATAAGTCCCAATTGGTGAAACCAATTCTGATGAAACCTATGGTGATGGAACAAGGACAGCTGAGGATAAGATACATAGGAGGAGTAATTTCAGAGATACCGCAGAAATAGTATCAGGAATTTATGCAGAAGAAATTGGTAAACTATGGCTTCCTGTTCCAGGAGCTTCCCTCCATTGTTTTCAGAAAAAGGATTACATTGGACATCTCTCCTTGAAGAGATCTATTTTTCTATCCAATCAGGTTTGAAAGATTCCAAGTTTTTTAAAATTAGGGTTTCTCTGAAAAACCCTAGATTAACCAGCTCCAGAACTAGGACGGACAACTCAAATCGGTAAGATCTAATCTTTTGCTATTTTCATTTGAGGTTCTCATTTCAAAGTGATCTATCACATCAGCTTGATGATAAGCTTGGTGAAGTTGACAAATTCCAAGCATGGAAGTATATGATCTCTCTAAATAAAATGAATTGGACACCTACATAAGTAGAGAGGTTCCAGTTCCAGAGGGAGATGAGGCTAAAAGCCTTACACTAGAAGAACTTAGTCAAGGCAAAGAAGATCATTGTTGATTCAAGCACGGATCACCTTATACCACAAGTGTCTTCCCTAAAGACACTGAAAGAGATGTTTGATTCCTTGACCAAGCTATTTGAAGGGAAGAACATAAATCGGAATATGAATTTGAGAAAACAGTTGAAGAATGTGAAGATCCAGAATGCAGAGACCATACAGTCATACTTTACGAGGGTCTCTCAAATCAAAGAACAACTTATAGTAGTAGAATAAGAAGTGGAGAATGCAAAAGTGGTGACAGCCACCTTGAATGGCCTCCCAGGATCATGGGATTCATTCATGGGAGGAATGTGTGCCATAAGGAAGTGATTACTTTAAGCAGACTCTGGGAAGAAGAAGAAGCTCGACTCATAATAAGAGAAGAGAATATGGGAGCAACTGAAGATCAAGATCTCACCATCCAAAGAAGATCCCTCAAGCAATGAGGAATATGAAGAACTCAACTCTTGAAGAACCTTTTATCCATCTTATTATTTAGATAAGAAATGATGAATGAAGAAGATGATGAATCTGAAGGCTCAAGAAGGAGTCTACCCATGAAACAAATAAAGATAAGTATTCAATTGTCATTTCATGATATTGTTTTGTTATGCATTTGTTTTTATTCAGTTGATGTATTATGCATGCTAGAATGTTTTCATTAATGACATTATTCTACTAATATGCATGTGATGGGTAAGTAGCTCATGGTGCTATACAACTCTCCATTGCTACTTATCTAGAATGAAACCTCTTTGTTGACATATTGGATTAGTGCACAATATCAATGTTGTCCTGGTAGAGATGGAAGGAATCTAGAAAATTTTCTGTGAGATATGGATGAATGTTGTATTGGCTAAAATAGTTGCATGCTCATATATTTATGCATAAGAATTTTCCATTATGAATATGCCTTATGAAATGTTTCTAACCATACAACTAATGCATTTGACTTGTAGGAAAGATCACGTACAATCACCTACAATCAAAGAAGGATGAGACTTGTTCCAAAGAACAAGTGATGACAGTTCAAGAAATAATCCAAGATGAAGAATAATATGACGATACTTTCAAAGAAGAGATCTCAGACACAATGTAGTTATGTAACACTGTTGAGCGACATCATTGATGAAGAACCTTCTAAGAATTAGCTAAGAAGAAAGGGAAGGAGTGTACTAGTTCAAGAAGAATGATGTCTAGGATGCAGTATCAAGACCCGAAGATAAGTTTGTAGTTCCATCATGCAGTAGATGGAAACATCGTGGGATACAAGGAAAGATTAGTAGCACGAGGCTTCTCATGGAAATAAGGCATAAAATATGAAGAGACATTTGCATCCACTAGAAGTTAAGACACATGACAGGTAGAATCATGTGTGCAAATGAAAGAAGGCCTTGTATGAGCTCAAAAAATACCCATGGGATATCACATACATAATGAGCTTGATGAATATATTAACCTTTGCTACAAGGTTGAAGATGAAAGCCTATAGAGGATGAAAAGCTCACAGATGGGTGCGACAAGAAATTTTGAAAAGGTTCAAGATAGAGGATCTTGGTATCTAGTGACCCTAGATGGATACATAGAATATTAGTAGTAGAGGAAGCTACTAGTCACTCCGGTACAGGATGTTTTAGTGCATAGAGTCTGAAAGACAGAGGGAGAATGATGCTTCGCTTCAGAGGAAGTGACTGCAGAAGATCCCGAGGTTCGACATGGTACAACATGATGGACAGATTACTGATGACTCTAGACTTTATTGAGAGTAAATCAGATTCCAACCTTTGCTTCAAGGTTGAAGGAGAAATACCAGTGATGCTCCTGTTATATGTCGATGACTTGTTCCTGACAGAAAAGAGGAACTCATTAAAGTTGCAAGAAGGAGACTTGCTGCCGAGTTTGAGATGAAGGACTTGGATATGATGCACTACTTTCTAGGCATGAAGGTGTGGCAGAATGCGGATGGAATCTCCTTGGGACAAGGGATGATGGAACGCAAGGCCATGACCACACCTATGGCATCGAACCTGAAGCTATTAAGTGATGCTTCATCAGATTCAGTTGATGCCACAATGTATCATCAGATGATTTGTTCCCTGATGTACCTAATGAATACGAGACTAAATATTTGCTTTGTTGTGAACACATTGAGACATGTTCACTTGATGGTTGCAAAGCATGCAGTGAGGTACCTGAAGGGTACAGTTGATTATGGGATAAAGTATGAGGTGAATCAGATGATTAACTTGGAATGTTATGTGGATTCAGATTGGGCAGGCAGTGCCATCGATAGAAAGAGCACTTCAGGGTGCTGCTTCAGTATGGGATTAGGTTTGATATCTTGGCTTAGCAGGAAACAGTCTTGCGTGGCACTGAGTATAGCTGAAGTAGAGTATGTCATAGCTTGTTCAACTAGTTGTGAGGTAGTATGGCTGAGGAAGCGACAACCAGAGTTGTGTGAAGTTGTTTGAGAACCCAGTGTTCCATGACAAGTCGAAGCATATCGAGATCAAATATCACTATATCAGGGATATGGTGCAGAGAGGAGAAGTGAAGCTCTAGTATATTGAGATAGACAAACAGATAGCTAATGTGTTGACTAAGCCATTAGCCAGAGTGAAGTTTGAGTACTTCAAGGAGAAGATTGGTGTTCTCCAGATCGAGGTTCCCTCCAAGGGGAAGTGACGAGTTCATGAGCCATTCTGACATGGTGAGAGGATTGGTTCCTTCCATGGTCAGATGTAAGTGCCGAGCCATTCTGAGGTGACTGTGGGATGTGTTCCCACATGATCAGATATAAGTGCTGAAGGCCATTAGAATGGAGGTACCTGGTCAGTTACCAGGAATTTCAGTCTGGGATTGAAGCTCAGCTTAAGTGCTGAGAGGCCATTCTCTAGGAGAATGGAGGCACCTGGTCAGTTACCAGGAATTTCAGTCTAGGAATGAAGCTCAGCTTAAGTGCTGAGAGGCCATTCTCTGGGAGAATGGAGGCACCTTGTCAGTTACTAGGAATTTTAGTCTGGGACTGAAGCTCAACTTAAGTGCTGAGAGGCCATTCTCTAGGAGAATGGAGGCACCTGGTCAGTTACCAGGAATTTCAGTCTGGGACTGAGAACCATTATGATGTGACTATGGGATGTGTTCATTCCACATGATCAGATATAAGTGCAGAGCCCTTCTGACATGGTTGATATGTTCATCCCATGGTCAGATATAAGTGCTGAGCCCTTCTGACATGGTTGATGTGTTCATCCCATGGTCAAATATAAGTGCTGAGCCCTTCTTACATGGTTGATGTGTTCATCCCATGGTAAGATATAAGTGCTGAGCCCTTCTTACATGGTTGATGTGTTCATCCCATAGTAAGATATAAGTGCTGGGCCTTTCTGACATGGTTAATGTGTTCATCCCATGGTCAGATGTGAGTGCTGGGCCTTTCTGACATGGTTGATGTGTTCATCCCATGGTCAGATGTGAGTGCTGGGCATGCCTTTCTGACATGGTTAATGTGTTCATACCATGGTTAGATGTAAGTGTTGGGAGGGCCTTTCTGACTGGGTTAGATATAAGTGCCGAAGAAGAAGAATACCTACCTGGAGGCTAGGCCTACAAATAGCATGAAAAAGGGCTGGCTCTGTAGAACTTCCTGTGATGAGAAGAATGAAGAGATAGCACCATTTGATTGAGATAGCGAAAGCAATGATGATGATGATGATCCAATGATGATCCAACTTTGACGATGATCTAGTGATGATCCAGTTTTGATGATGATCCAGTGATGATATAGCTTTGACAATGATCCAGTGGTGATCCAGTTTTGATGATGATCCAGTGATGATTCAGACTTGATGAAGATGACTTGACAATGAAGATGACTTGAAGATGAAGATGACTTGATGATGATCTAGATGATACAGAGAATAATACTTGTGCTGATAAATTGTGTCGAGAGAATGCCTTCCTAGTTAAGAGGGAGTGTTGATGTACTTGTAACTTCGAAATGTATTCACTTGTATATCTTATGTATTGTACCCTGATGTTTATTTTGGGAAGTATCTATAATGTAATTGAGTCACGTCATTCCACGATGTTTCGATCGGGAGATTCAATAATGTAAACAAGTCATGTAAAGTCATTGAGGTTAAACCTCCATTGTAAGTCGGGGAAATAGTCCCCACAATTGTGTCAAGGTTAACCCTCCTTGTTGATCGGAGGGGAAAGTCCCCATAGTTGCGAGGCACTAGGGTTATTAGACTCTCCTAGAGATGTCGGCCCTAGTAAGTAATTGTTAAGTGGGTCCGACATGTTGAAGTGGACATTACGTGAATGAAAGAATATAAATAGAGAGTGAGCCTTTCTATTTATTACAAACACACTCACTCACTGGGGCACATGAGTGAGAGAGGAGCAGCTCTCTCAAGTGAGAGAGAGAGAACAAGCTGTTGGAGATCATATTTATGTTTTCAAGTTTTACTGCTGCCATTGATGCTCATTCTATATCTGAGGAAGTTGCGGGGTTTTCTCCTTTATGGTTTCGTCGAGGAAAATTCTTTGTGTCTTGTCTCTTGTGTTTATTGCTGTGCATGTTATTCTCTCAGATAAGATCCTAAGATCATATTGCTTAAATGATAAAAATATAACATAAACAAATGCAAATATGATTCAAAATTATCCTTGCATAGAGTTCATCCAACATAACTAAGGATTATAATATGTTTTCTAAGGTCGATAGCAGTATATCAAATTATTATAGGAAAAACCTCAAAAAGTATGGTGAAATTTGGAGACTCGACATCAATAATCTACTAGACTCTAGGTTTTGGTTGTTTATAACAAACTTCATTGGTTAAATGGTCCAAAATTATTATACTCCACTAGAAACGTAACATGCTTTTAGTAAAGACTCATGACTAGGAAAAGACTCAAGATCATGAACAATACTAACAAAAAACAATTTCCATGAAAAGTAATTACAAAGGTACATTACACATGAAAGATTACATTTAATATCATGCACATACATTGGATAGAATGTGAAAAACCAATTGTCAAAACATTTGGTCTTTTTCTTTAGGGAATTATAATTAAAATGAATTTGGTCTTATTCTGCTTTGACATTCAGTTCTATAAATAAGAAAACAACAATGTCCTCAAAAACTCAATAGCCACAACTTCCATATTTGAAATGTTAAAATACAACAATGTTTAATGCATAAGAACATGTAGTTAACCGTAAACAAAATTGAACAAAAACCTACACGACATGTCAAACTTATTGAATGGAAACATAGATAAGAAAGCACTAGGCTGAAAATTCAAAGCCATATAAAAAAATAGAGAACTTAGAATTGTCCAAAAGCTCTATATCTAGTAGGATGAATCGAAGAGGTTGTTGAATTCAATTTTAAACAAATTAATGGGCCATAAATCATTCATAGTGAAACTAAACACATAAGTTTAACAATGCGCATTGTAGTTTGTGAAGGTAGGTATCAAAGTTAAAAAAAAGGGATACGTAAAAGTTATTTCATTGCAGATTTCACCCGAAGATACAAAAATGACTCTCACTCTCTTTGGAATCTTTGGAAACAATGATTCTCACTCTCGTTTTGAATAGAAGCATGAAAGTGCAATCGAATAGAGGATAGAAAAAATGACCTTATTTGTCAAGGGCAAGATGATTACTAAAATAAATAAAAAGTCTGTTATTATTATGGAAAGTCAAGTCATGTTTCCTAGGATAAAAAAATACACATCAAACACATGTTTTAAGTGTTGTGATTGCTTTTTCAATCTCTTCTTTGTATAAGTGTTCAAACCTTTGAGGGGTCCCTATACAACTACATGAGGATGAACACAGGAGTGGGACAATGATCTCATATCAGACATGGTTGGTATAAACATAATACACTACAACCTTTCTAAACTTGGATGCGCATATATGTTGTCGACAAATGATCTATTAGATCATTTGCTAATGCAAGCTATAATTTCTTGTTCTATTTTTTTTACTACTGTACTGCTTACAAAGGTGTCTAAACTAATATATTTCGGACTTATTTCTGAAACAATAGGATTTGTGAAGAGATGACAATTATATTTTCATGTCATGATATGAAATCTATGTTGGTGTAGGGGTATCAGGATCTGATTTTCTATTTTTTTGTGGAAATTTATGCTTTGTTGAAGAGTCGACAACTACATTGTAGCTACTACAGCTTAAATAACTCACAAGAATTGTATGTAATTTATGTTCATGGAAATACAAATATGTTTTTTTCGAGGATTTTTTTTTCAAACCTTTGAACTAAATATGGATTATGGGGAAATAAATTGATAATAAAAGGGATGTAGCAAGAATAACCCAAATAAGTCTATGATTACAATAAGTGTCACAATTAATGTCAAAGTGATGTACCTTAATTGATGTCAAGTGAGTCAAATAGTTTTGTAAACAAAGAATTTGTATGTATGACTACATTTAATTAAACTTAATGACACATCATATTATTCTAATTTTTGTCTCATGTAAGTGTGCAAGCATTCTCTAAAATAAATCAATAGTATTAAGATGCATTTTAATTAAATAATCAACACGAGAAATAATATTGCAAAATACAACCAATATAAAAACCTTTACTAGTATAATAAGTTCCCAAATTGAATTTTCAAAATTCCAACAATCATGAAAAACTAAAACCCCATTGACAATAATGTTTGTAGATTATATTATATACACACATTTAAGTTATGACCTTATATTTGTACTAATCATCTCCAAAAAGAAACCACCAAGGGTCATTGCCAACCAAAATGAATGGATGTTAAACACAAATTTACATATAATCCATATGATTAAATGGACAAATCCATATTATTAAACAGAGCAAGCGCCACTCATAGGGTAGTGTTTTACAAAAGGATAACACAAAGATTATCCCAGTTTCTTAGGTTTAGGAGGTTCATAACATCTCATAAACTAGACCCTAAACTTGTAGTTAGCATTTTAAAAAAGGATAACACAAAGAATATCCCAGTTTCTTAGTTTTATGAGGTTCATAACATCTCATAAACTAGACCCTAAATCACTATTACATGCAGAAACAGAGAATGGAGAATGCCACATGCCAACTAAAGGGGGAAAAATAACAGAGTATGCACAAGGAATATCATTTGTTTGGTTGATATTATTTTTTGGTAAACATGTTTAGTTATTTCCCTGGGTAGAAAAGTCATCATGCAATATGTAATATATCATTATAAATCAAGCACTTGGGGTAAACATATGAATTTATGCCTTGTAGAAACCACACTATTGTCCTAAGACAATTAAAGGATCCTCCGATCACACAATGTTTTACTGGTCAATGGACACCACCCCTTCATTAGATCTAACAAATTCCCAACTCTTTCTTTCTTCATTTTGAATGTACTCTGCTGAGTTACATGTGCATATACATTAAGGAGCTAGGAATAATTTCCAAAATGTTATGGTAGTACAAAGAGATAATTCATATTCATATATTATCATTGTTAATTATATGTGATTGTTACAGTTGATTTTACCACACATGGTTGATCACACTTTTATGGCCTTCCCTGTGCCTCTGCAGACTCTTTGGACGCCATGGACCATTATTGTACCTTTGATGTTTCCAAGATCATCCCTAAAAAACCTATTATTTGCTGTACGTGACTTTTAATCCCTTTCTCGCGTATATACATGGATATTACCCTTAAACCCGTGTACATCGGGATGTGTGCATAAGTCCAAATATTTTTGGAGTTTTCCTTTATGTGGATCCGAGTCACTTGTCTCTTGGCTTTCCATATGCCTCGAGATCACTTGGATTTGACCTTCCATTACCCCATTGAAGCACTATATAAGGAACCCCTTGGATACATTGAAGAAGGAGTAATTGAAGAGAAAGAAAACTATAGTCCATTGTTGTCGTAGCTTGCTTGTACTTGAGTCTGCATCCCTTTTTCCCTTGGAGCACTTTGTATTCTTCCCAAGCTTGCCTTTACTTGTGAGCATGCTATAGAGAGATGGAGGATTGAGGTGGTGGAGGCCCAGGTGGAGGACTCAGTTTCTCCAGTTCGCAGACGTGCCGACAGAGGTTGTCACTTATGTAATCTCTAATTTTATTAATAGAAATATCTTTTCCTGTCCAATGATGTGCATTTAAATGAATATTGAATCCATGGATGCGTTTAATTGCTTATGCATTATTGATTATATATGCTAGAGTATGCCTAACACTATATTATATAGCATGCTTTCCTTGTTTTTAGTTGTTGAGAGTAAGTTGCTAACGCAAGTGGGATTGGAAAAAGTTCAATAGGGATCTACTTCAACCATCCGGAATAAGGTATGTTTTGAGATCCTTTAGTGTTATATGTTTTATTTCTCTTGCATATTGGGAAGGGATTGATTTTTGCGGTTTCTCTATCTGTTGTGGCACACCCTAAGCCATAGGGAGTTTTCTCCGTAATAGAATTGGCGACCATACTTAGGAAGTTCCTAGTTGTTTTTCTTTGGGGGTTTTCAGCATTCAATATGCTTGTATTGCTCTGATTTCTCTGTTTGTGTGTTGGGTCTAGGGGAATGATTGCCCAGTAGTGTCCCGTAGGAGTAAATTTTGTCTCAGCTTGTCCATTTACCTTATTTTTCTCTCTTTTTCTTCTTGTACACGGGTTTTACTTTCACAGTCGTGTGTACATGTGGGTTTTCTTGGAATAATCGTGTATGTACGCAGGTTTACTAAGAACAGTTGCATATGCCCTTATTTTTTGCTTTTTTTGGAAGATTAAGTGTTGCTGGCTGAGTTTGGATGATTGTTGAGTCTTCTTTGATGCTTCTGGAGTCTGTATCTCCCCTCTATTTCTGACCAGAGATTCTTTTTGATTTTATTTTTGAAAATGTTCTTGTCATTTCATTTTCTATTTTTTGTTTTGATATTAGTGATTTAGGTCTCTTTTACCTTAGTACTTTGCTTGGCTGCTGTCTGTGAGTGGTTGTAGAGTCTGAGGGTGGTAGAGTCATATTTTTCCTTTTTATCTCAATTAATTCAAAAATACAAAAACATTTTGCTTTTTGCATAGTTATGCATTCTTTTCATTTTGCATTAGCATGGTACTTGCATTAGGTTTTCTTGGTGAATATTAGTCATATTTTCATATAGGAATGATTGCATATACATTTGAAGGAAATTTTTTTCACTTCATGTAGTAGCATACCCTGTTTTTCATTCGACACAGTGCATTTGCATTGATTGTTAGGTGTGCATTTTACTTCTTGTTGCATCATAACATCATTAGTTGCACCACCATTTACCCTTTGAGTAATAAATCCAATTAAAATCAACGCATAATAAAATGAATTACACTCTTTTCTTTTCTAGGTTGCACCAACAAGACTAGGTTTTAGGGTCTTGGAATAGTTCATTGCGAGTTAATTCTCCAAGACCACTAAACAAAACAATTAGGTGTCTGTCCAGGTGAGAGTGTGAAATCATTTATATAATTAGTGTTTCTCAGGATCCTACTCTTATAAGGGAGTTAAGCATGAGGCAATGTGAGCAATTATGATTGGGATGACCCCTGATTGTGATTGATTAGCACCGTAGATATTTCCAATATTGTATTCGTATCTGGGGGCCTTTGAGGTATTGGCTAGTGCACCCCTAGGGTAGTAGTTGTGATTTCAAGCTTCAGGATTTGTTACCCTACCCATATGGTTAATCCTTCCTGCAATTGTCTGCCTGAGCATTGATTATATCGAGGTGACCTTAGTTTCATTAGCTAGGTTATCGAGGGGGTATTTGCAGAGGTTATTCTATAGGTGTCCTGACCAGGTAGGGGTTAGACAGCACAGTCGCTATATGTGTTGAAGTTGAGGGACACTATAATTGGTTACGAACCTCTACTTGTTATGTATGTGAGTCTCAAGCCTCTCATAAGTGAGACATAGCTGCTTCATTCGGGAGCTCACATATCCTACCCTTGGTTTTCTTGCGATCTGGGTTTACATTTGTAGGTCTATGCTCTGTGCACGCTAGTTTTCTTAGGGTTTGCATAATTAGATCAAGTATTTTTATTTTTTGAGTCATTGTGGATTTGGTAGCGACACCCCGCCGTTCTTGTCATTTAGCAGGACTTCTGCCTTCCACATCTCCTCCTCCTTTAGGAGAGAGAACCAGACAGTCCGGGTGGACTACTTCTCACTTTGATTCACACACCATGGGAGATCATGAGGATAAGATTCCAGAGATTTCTTCTCCACCTCACAAGGTTGGGGAGGAAGATCCTACTAGCACATATGATCCTTCACATGAGCATCCTTCATGATTTGGTTATGATCCCTCATTCACAGGTCACTGGTATTGGTTTCCGGGCGACGAGACTCACTATGAACCCACAAGCACTAGTTATGTTAGATATGACATACCTGATATCCCTGAGCCCGATCCAACATATCATGCTGAGTCAGAAATTGACCCTGGCACTACGCCTGGGGGCACTCCCACTCTTCTCCATGTGGAGAGGTTTGGGGGCACTAGTCACATTGCACCTTCCATCCCGGTGGTGGAGGCATCTTCACATGCTCCTCCTAGGCCTAGTGTTAGTAATCCTATTCAGATACCAGGACCAAGATGAGTGAACATTAGGAACACCACTTACATTCCTTCACATGTCCCTTCGTCTTCGAACCCTGTTCCTTCGAATGCGTTTTTAATGACTCATCCTCCCCCTAATTCACGTGGGCCTTCAGGACGGAATGTTGCTACTAGCCATGTTCATTCTGCGATTGCTAAAATGATTGTATCTCAGAGCTGAGTACCTCCTATTGTGTCAGCAAGTCATGTACCTATTTATGGATCATCTCATGTTCCACCTCATGGAGCTCCCCGTATACCAACCTATGGACCTTCTCATGGTACATCCCATGGCACACCTTACAGAGCTTCTCATGGACATTCTTATGGACCGCAGTATGGACAAAACTACCAACCCTATGGGTACAAGTATCAACAATCTGCTTACTCTTCTAATTATGGCTTTGTAGTGCCTCATAATCAAGGTACCCCACATCACAATGCTTCCATGAAGCCCTACATGGGTCAAATTGGAGGAGGTTATTATGGCCAAGGCCATGGTATTTATAGCAATCAACCTTACATGAATTAAAACTACCAGGGAGCATGGAATCAACCGGCTCAACCTAGGCTCCCTTTCCTTGCGACATTAAACTTACCTGACTTGTCGAGATTGATGAACGATCCTATGTCTCAAGACCCGACATGGCCGGAAGTCCCTACCAAGATTCCTTCAGAAATTCCCAAGTTCGAAGGTAAGGCTTGTGAAGATCCTAGTGAGCCTGTCACCACTTTCCACCTTTGGTGCTCTTCCAATTCCTTACATGACGATTCCATTCATTTGAGGTTGTTTCAATGCAACCTAATGGGTCCTACGGAGAAATGGTATATAGAGTTACTAGGGGTGGATTATGCTATGTTTGATGACCTTTCTATGAATTTCCTTAATCATTTATAGATACCCATATGTTACGACGTCGGTACCGAACTCTTGTTGACCTTCCGGCAAGACAAAGCCACACACATTTAAGATCATATTCAAGAGTGGCGTAGACAAAAATGGTTAATCAAAGCCTTTATACCACCAGAGTTTCTTCTTGAATGGTTCCTCAAATCATTGTTACCTTAGATCGTGAAGGATGTTTCTACATCCAGAGTTCAAAACGAGGAACAAGATATCTTTAGGGAACAAGAGTTGGATTTGATCTATGCTCAATCCAAAATTTTGTATGAGATTATACCTAATGCTCCTAGGTCCAATTTCAACCCCAAGGTAAAGCCTGGGCCACATGTCGATGGTATTGTGGGCTCTATAAGTACCAAATCCGTGGAATTGGTTTTAAAACAAGTGAGCCAATTGTCAATTAACCAGTCTACGTCGGGACAAGCTATGGTTTCGTCTCAACCTACCCAATTGGAGAGTTTACTTTTCGTGCCATCGTTGAACCCGAAAGGCAACCAGCAGCCTCGAAGGAATAAGAAAAAAGGAAAAAATGATCATAAGGGTGGGAACAAGAATGAAAAAATGCTAATAATAATGAAAAGAACACTCAAAATGATGGGGGGAACAAGCAGTATAAACGTAAGGTGAAGTTTCCTTGCAAGTTGTGTAAGGATGACCACCTCACTCACTTGTGCCCTCGTATGGAAGATGCCTTAAGGTTCATAGCACATGGCCCATGTTACACCAAAATCATGTCATCATCATGTGATAAGACCTTTGACATACCTACTTGCCCTTAATCCCAACACTTGGAGTGGAAACCCATGTTGTTTGTCAGTCTTTCATGAAAATACTTAGCACCGTGCTTTCCCCTTTATCCATGAGCGATACCTTGCTTGCACCGCCTATTCCTTGTTGTCCATAAGCGGTGCCACCACTTATAGCCCTTGGTCCATAAGCATTTCTTACCTGAACCACTCTGTCATAGAAGGAGAAACGTGGTACCCTGGGTAAAATGGGAAAAAGAGAATATTCTCGAGGCTTCTAGACATGAGCCTCGTATCCTCCCTTATCCTTGTCATTATGAGTCAGTTGAGCTCGATATCCCCCATCATAGGATCTTAGAGGCCACCTCATCCACAAATATCTCAACCATTCTCATCCATTGAGCCTTATAAATACAAGCTCATGTCTATGGTTGAGGGGGAGAACCATTGAAGTATTGTTATGCTATTGGATTGACCACTTGGCCCAAGCTATTAAAGAGCATAGAGAGCAAAGTTGGAGCTTATGGGGATGAAATTTTTGGTTTCATGGAGATGCATGTCAACACTAAGGATTAATTAGTTGTAAACTTCTCCATTTTAATCTAAATACAAAGTTGATTTCCGTCCCACTTTACTGTTGTTGTTTGATTTCACATGTAAATATTGTTGGATTCCTTAGTCACTGACATGGATTAATAGATTATGTTCTGGTAGCTTTGATGTGTTTGCATGTTTAATTTGATTGCAGGTACATAGGTTTACTATCGAAGCAGGCATTCCAGGTATCTACGATATCCAGGGAGGGTCTTCATCCTTTGTCATTCATTTGTTCTGTATCTGAACCATTTAGACCAGAGGAACAACTTCTGTCCGCAGAAGGTGAAATATTCTTGATAACAAATCTAGCGACTCTACTGGGTATTGAATGTATGTATCAGTCGATCTGATCTTCCTCAGTTCTTCAACTCTTATTCGAATCCAGGCTCCTTCTCCAACTCTCTTCAGTCATATCTGCTATCTGACTCAGTGGATTTTGGTTTGAAACTTCCAGATCTGTTTAGATCTGAATTATCTTTGATGTTTTATGCTCTTTCTCACTTTCAATCTATCAGTTTTTACCTTGGTTTGGTCTTTTTATGACTTGATCTGTCGTTCTCCATGTGTTTTGGAATTTTACAGGGAACCACGCTTATGCAGTGGGCGAGAAGTGGTGCCATCGCCTGAGCCTAGTGAGCAGCCCGCAGTGCCACCACCTGAGTCCTATTGGCGAGAAGTGGTGCTGGGATAGAACCGCTCTGTCAATACCCAAGAAGCGCGGTGCCAGGTAGGCATCATTCCAAGACCTCATTTTTCTCATTTTTTGTAAAAATTTGAGTTGATTTTGTTTTCAGCCCTGCACTGTCAGGATTGTGTGTCAGAATCTGATGCTTGTGGTTTGGAATTTTATGGTTAATGATTGGTTTGATTGGGAAATTCAAAATCTAGGTTAAACTTTTGATTGTTCATTCACTTTGGTTCTTGTTGGTTGTAATTGCGAAAGGATTTCTTGTTTTTTGAAAAGCTTAGGGTGTTATAAGATCTCTTTTCATTTCTGTTATATAGACTAAAAGAAGAACTCTTGATTGGCGTCTTAGTTTCATTTCTTGTTTGCATAGAAAACTTCTTTTTCTTCCTTTAAAAAAGAAAATTTTTGACTGAGATTAGGTTATCATCATTGAGCGTTGGACATTGGATCTCTGATTGGATTTACAAGCTTTCAGGCTCTTCATGTTCTTTCGTCTCTTATGCATTTAGTACTATCTTGTCAAAATAAAAAATATGGTAGTTTTAAGTTAGATTTCCCTATGTTTTAAGAAAATTGAAAATAGAGTGCATTTGCATGTAGTGTGCTTCTTTTTTTTCTTTTAGGAAAATAGATTCTTCCCCTTCTCATTGCTTTTAGAAAAGAGAAATCAGTTTGGAAAGTGCTGTTTGTCTTTGATTTTGTGTTCAATACTGTTGTTTGGAAATATTTTTGGTTTTGAAACAAAAGAAAATACTCTCTTTCCCTCCCGTGAGTAGGCATATTGAACGGTAATGTGAAATATTTTGCATAAGCATATTGCATGGTTTTACTTTTCTGTCAAAACACCATGCATTCACCTAACCGTCCACTTTAAAATTAACGGTAGTTATAGGTTAAAATTTACATAGCAATTGGAGTGATAGGTTAGAGATGTGTTCGGGCGTCATTAAGCGTAGGAGCTGTCGTTATTTGTCCGTATTACATCCTGGGACTCGCGCGGTTCTTCCACATACCGTCAGTATATCGAACGGCCTTTCATGTACCCTTGAGGTATATACAAAGGTACCAAGCATTATCATCCCCGTAAACTCCGACTCTAACTCTCTCTATGCTCTCCAATGGTATGGACCAAGTGATCAATCCAATAGCATAACAATACCTTAAGAGTTCTCTCCCTCAACCATGGCCATAAGCTTGTATTTATAAAGCTTAATGGATAGGGTAGGTTGAGAGATAAGTGGGTGAGGTGGCCTCTAAGATCCTAGAATGAGGGATCTCGAGCTCAACTAACCCACAATAGTAGGGATAAGGGAGGACACGAGGCTTATCATCTAGAAGCCTCGAGAAACTTCTCTTTTTCCCTTTTTACCCAGGTACTGCGTTTCTCTTTCAATGACAGAGTGGTTATGGTAAGAAACGTTTATGGACTAAGGGCCATAAGTGGTGGCACCATTTGTGGATGATAAGGGATAGGCGGTGCGAACAAGGTACAGCTCCTGGCTAACAAGGTAAGCGCGATGCTGGGAATTTTCATGAAATATTGACATTTAGTATGGGTTTCCACTCCAAGAGCTGGGATTCAGGGCAAGTAGGTATGTCAAATGTCTTATCACATGATGGTGAAAATATTTGGTATAACAAGAGTCCAGAAGAGTATGGGGCTTGCCACCCAATTTTATTCCTGGTTCAGGAGAAAATCCAATGGAAGCTATCGATCAAGGAGCTGCTACCACCTCCCAAGTGGGATATAATGTGGTTGCAGAAAGTGGAGGACCATATTCTTCACACTCGCCTCCCTTGGTCCAACAACCTTCTTGAGGAAATTCCTCATTCCATTCTCCCACAAAAGGTCATGTTGATGATACTACCCGTATGGATTATGGTCCCAATGCTCCATTCTGGGATACCTCTATAGGACAGGCCATTGCCTCATTTGGAACCCATTTAAAATCTTCTGAAGATAAAGAAGAACGTAGGAAATACCATGCTGCCATTCTCCATGTATAGGATATTGACAAGTAGATAGATGAACTATTAGGCCTGACACCATCACGTTCCACATATGTTCCCGTGGGATATCGTTCACTTGCCGATTCTATGAGACCCATTGAACCGATCATAGATCGTGAGGTAACACCACACAACCCAGGTCAAAATATCACCCCCACCACCTCCCATGTTATGTTTGTTCCAAATCCTCCCAGGTCTTCTGCACCTGGAGCCCAACCTTCAATTCTTGTTTCGTCAGTACCTTCTGGTGCCAGGGGGCAACCCCCGACACAACCTATGTTATCTAGCACTGGAATTGTACCTAGTCAAGGGTAGACCTCTAATATAGAACCATCTATAGTTTGTGTCCCTCCCACCCATACTAATGTGGTTAATCCCCCATCCAGTTCAGGTCATCCCTTGGGGGTACAACCTGTAACCATACAATCTTCTGGAGGTTATGGTTATCAAATACATGTAGGTAACATTAATCATCCACCTAATCCTATAGGAATGCCTTATGCTGGAATTACATACCCTAGTAATACTTTTATGCCATGGGGGAAACCCAACTGGTCTTACATGCCAGCTATGGGGGGGATACCTATACATACTACAGGAGGTGCCGGAGGACCGCCTTATGGAGGTCCTCCCCCTGGGGGGCCTGATGGTCTTGGAGGATCTGGAAAATTTCCTCCTTATGGTCCTAATGGTCCTAGTGGTCCTGGAGGGCTTGGTGGCTTTCCTCCTAATGGACCTGGAGCTAGGGTCTGGTGGCCCTCCTCCTAGTGGTTCCGAAGGCTCTAGAGGTTTACCTCCTGGTGGCCCTGGAGGGTCTGGTGGTCCTGGTGGTCCCGGAGGCCCTGGTGGTCCTCCTCTTGGAGGCCCTAGTGGTCCTAGCGGTCATGATCCCAGAAATCAACCCCCTGTGGGCAGATTTTCCGTTAGTTCTTCATCACAACAACCTATCTTTCAATATTACCAGTATGTACAACCCAACCGTCAGTTACCTTTCCTAGCAACTTTGGACTTACCTGACTTGTCCAAGTTGATTAATGACCCCATTCAACACAATCCCTCGTGGCCTCCTATTCCGGTAAAGTTACCATTGGACATCCCTAAATTCAATGGGAAGCAGGGAGACGATCCGAAAAACCATGTTATGACATCCATTTGTGGTGTTCTTCTAACTCCCTCATGGATGATCCAGTTTAGTTACGACTTTTTCAGTGAAATTTGACCGGTACAGCCGTGAAGTGGTACATTGAACTCCCACAACATTCATTTGTGGATTTTGGCTCATTGGAAACTGTATTTCTTACACACTTTCATCTCCCTATTTGTTATGAAACATGTACTAATCTCTTAACTTCTCTGTGACATAACACCTCCAGCCATATATCTGATCATATTCATGAATGGAGAAGGTGGAGAAGGCTTATTAAGGCCCCTATCCCAGATCAGTTATTAGCTAATTGGTTTACCAAATATTTGTTGCCTCCTATTGCCCGAGATGTGGCTATGGGTGGTGCCATTACTGAAGAGTAGGCTATTAGTCGGGCTCAGTACCTAGACTTGGTTTATTCCCAGTCTGGAACTCTTTATGACCTGATTACTCAAGCTCCTCTCCCCAACAT
The DNA here is from genome assembly GCA_001517045.1 of Pseudotsuga menziesii. NCBI lineage: Eukaryota > Viridiplantae > Streptophyta > Pinopsida > Pinales > Pinaceae > Pseudotsuga > Pseudotsuga menziesii. The sequence goes on from LPNX011155342.1 coordinate 1,327,439, forward strand.
CGATCCTGCCAAGCCACCAACAGAAGTACCTGTTGATGGGATTATTGGTTCAATATAGTCCCCGCAAGCAGCGAAACCTGCCAAGCAACCCCAAACTACCACCCCTACTCCTCCAACTCCTAAGGTTTCCGTTGAGGTCAATTCTATTCAAAGTACTCAAACCTCGGGCAATAAAAAGAAGGGTAAAAATAGGAATAAAAAACCCGGAAACCAACAGGAGAATCCAAGACCAACCAACAGTGATAACGATAAAGGGAAAAGAAAGGAAAAATATCCTTGTTTGCTATGTGGAGGTGACCATTTATCAAAGGAGTGTCCTCGTCAGGACGAAATATCCCAATTTCTGAAATCAAATCCTACACTCGCAGTACTCACGAACCCTTTTCCCTCTCAGCAACAACTGATAGACCACATGTCTAATCAGGGTAACTCTAGTTCGTCAGAAGAAATTCATATGATGTCCTCGGATACCATTAATCTACAAATTCGAAGTCAGAATTATGTCAAACCCGTAGATAAGAAAGAAGATCATTCTTCTTCAGGGAAAGCTCCCTCTACTAGTTCTCCTGAATCCTCGTCTACTGTCCCCCTATCTATCGAGAAGCCTACTCTCGACATGATTTTGTGTCCACCCAAGAGTACTCTTTGAAAGGTTGTATTTAACCCTAATGCCCGAGTTGCTCAATTTTATAATGTAGTTGAAGATCTCGCTCAGGCACCTTGTGCAATGTCTACCTTAGAAGTAATCCAAATTTGCCCTACATAGCGGAAAAACTTGTTGACAGCATTAGGAGCTTTAGACCTGGATAACACTAACTTGATTCATTTCAATGTTGAGAACTATAAGTCTAGGTTACCTCATAAACTTGCTTTTTAGATCATTACGAAAGTAGTTGGAAAGAAAGTTTTTCGAATGGTACTAGATGAAGGAGCTTCGACCTCGGTTTTGTCTCTATCTTGTTGGAAGGCCCTCAGCTCTCCCGAGCTTGTAACATCACCTACGACCCACAAGGTCTTGATGGATGGGGTTTCCAACCCCATGGTCTCATATCAGCTCTAGCGATCGAACTGGGGGACAAAACCATTTCCATTTAAGTAGAAGTGGTAGATGCCCCCTTAAATTACAACCTCCTTCTAGGAAGAAATTGGTTCTATGCCATGACTGCTGTCGCCTCAACAGTATTCCGAACAGTCCAATTTCCGCATCTAGGGAGAATTTTCACCATTGACCAGCTTTATTTTTGTATGCCGGATGTTGCTACCTCCATGGCTAATAAAATCCCCATGTTAGGCCAGTCCCCTCCTCCTTACCAGTTGATTGGGGTACGCATGTTGAAGGATTCATCCCTTGTGGGGATTTTTCCATCCACTCCTCCTAGCATGGATACCGTGATAGTCCATATGATTGCCTCATTTGATTATGAGCCTAAGGGTAAAAAATTTGTTGAGTCCACCTCGTTGAGTCCACACGAAGTAATGTATGATGCCATTCAAACCTTTTTCGATGATCACACTGATGATATTCATCTAGTGGCTTCAGATCCTTACCATTTACCATACTAGTTAGGACCTTCTCTTCCTGTTCTATATTATCTCTCTGAGAATTTCGCTTCCGATGAGTCCATTATGGAGATCATGAATACAGATGAGTCCATTTGGGAGGATCACCATCATAGATCCATGTTCCTCCCCAACAACAGTTCGGTTAGCCATGATTATGCATCCTTGTTTCCTACTGATATTGTCAATGTACCCCAAAGTCCCATATTGTTGCAAGACACATATTTTGAAGGAAACCTTTACAACATTACTCAGACGAATCCGATTGACATATCAGCCAAGTTTAATACTATCGAGCATGTTCATGTTGGGCAGAACTGCTCGGAAGATGAATCTGAAGCATACAAGGCACTTTTCAAAGAATTCTATGATATTTTTTCCTGGTCCTATGAAGAGATGATGGGGATTGACCCATCCATTGTGGTCCATGAGATTAAAACCTATCCCACGGCTAAACCTATTAGGAAAAAACTAAGGCAAGTCCATCCTCGGAAGGCCACAACTATTAAAGCTGAAATTGCGAAACTTCTCAAAGCCAGGTTTATTTATCCTGTACGCTTGACAAAATGGGTATCGAACGCTATCCCTATCAATAAAAAGCAGGGCACCATTTGAGTCTGTATTGACTTTAGGGATTTGAAAAAAGCTTGTCCCAAGGACAACTTTCGTACTCTGCATATCAATCAAATTATCGACAACTGTGTTGGAAGTGTCATCTTTTCATTTATGGATGGCTTCTATGGCTATAATCAGATTGAGATATTACCCTCCGATCAACATAAGATGACATTCATTTGCCCATGGGGAACCTTTGCATATAAGAAGTTACCTTTTGGCTTGAAAAATTTTGGAGCCACATTTCAGTGCGCAATGTCCTATGCGTTTCATGATATTAAACATATTGTTGAACCGTACCTTGACGACCTCGCTGCTCATTCACAGCGACAGGAGGACCACCCTAGTCATCTTAGAGAGATATTCTTGAGATTCCGTCATTATAATATACGACTCAATCCACATAAATGTGTTTTTTGCATTGAGACGGGACGTCTGCTAGGTTTTGTGGTATCCAAAGATGGCATCTAGATTGATCCTTTGAAAATTTCCGCCATTTTAGCTCTACCAGCCCCAACTAATCTCCTGGAACTCCACAGTTTGCAAGGGAAGGAAAACTTTCTCCACCATTTCATGTGCAATTTCGCAGAGAAAACACACGGTTATATGTGTCTCCTCAAGAAGAACACCCCGTTCTTCTAGGATGACCAGGCCCAATGCGCCTTTGATAATCTTAAGCATGCTCTGACTCATTCACCTGTGATACACCCCTCAGATTATTCAAAGGAATTTCTTTTGTATATTTCTACCTCCGCTACTACCATCGCTATGGTTTCAGTGCAGGAAAATCTCCACGGCCAGGAGCACGTGATTTATTATGCTAGTAAGAATCTTATGGATTCCAAAACTTGTTATTCACGTGTGGAAAAGTTAGCATTGGCCACGGTCATTGTTGTACAAAATTTTCGTCACTACATTCTACTCCGCACTACCACTGTATTAGCAGACCAGAACCCTATGTATTACATCTTGAATCGTCAGGTGCTCGGGGGCAAGTACTCCCGATGGATAGTCATACTATAGGAGTTTGATCTGGAATTTGCCAAAGCCACATCAAAGAAATCCTTGGTATTTACTGAGGTCATGTGTGATCTTCCCTGTGCTTCGATGAAATCTAAGCCCAATGATTCATTTCCAGATGAATTCCTGTTCCTGACTAGCACTACCGACCCTTGGTATGGATATTTGCTTATTTATCTCCAAACACAATTATTTTAGCCGCATTTATCCCATGACGATCGTCGTCGCATCTGTCACCATGCGAAATACTACCTCATTTTGAATGATACCTTGTATAGACGTGGGATTGACTCTATTCTTCAGTAATGCCTCACCTATGAGGAGGCTAAACATGTGTTGAATGATTGCCACTTTGGAGCATGTGGTGGCCATTTATCTGGGATGGCTACAGCCCATAAAATCCTTTGCGTTGGCTATTTCTGGCCTTCTGTCTTCAAAGACTGTCATGAGTCTGGTAAGAAATGACCACCTTGCCAACACTTTTATCCTAAAAATCACACCCATCATGCTCTGCTACACCCCGTCATTGCCGTTGGCCCATTCACCAAATGGGGGATTGACTTCATGCATTGTAATCCTACCTCAGCAAGGGGGCATGGTTAATACATCATTGTAGTTGTCGATTATTTCACAAAATGGGCTGAGGCCATGCCTACATATGCGGAATATGGTAATACTACTATTCTCTTCCTGTTCAATCATATCATAGCTAGATTTGGAGTCCCACAGTCCATCGTTACTGATCATGGATACCATTTCCATAATCAAATGATGGAGGAACTGAGTGCTAATCTAGGTTTTCGCCACGAAAACTCTACGCCATATTATCCACAAGCTAATGGTCAGGTAGAGGCCATTAACAAAGTTTTAAAAACTATGCTTCATCGGATGGTTGGAGATCATAAATCCAACTGGAACCATGTTCTTTTCTCTGCTCTTTGGGCTTATCGGACTTCGGTGAAAACAACCACTAGTTTCACGCCATTCCAGTTTGTCTATGGACTCAAAGCTATCTTACCCATTCAATGTCAGATTCCATCTTTACAACTTGCTGTCGAACTTCTCCCAGACACTTCTGTAGAGGAAGAAATATTTTTGTACTTGAATAACCTTGACGAGACTCGGAGAGATGCTGCCTTGGCTAATGAGGCACATAAGAAACGCGTCAAGGCGTAGTATGATAAATCTATCCAACCTCGTGCCTTTAACGAGGGTGACCTAGTCTTGAATTATGATCAGAGATATGACAAACTAGGGAAGGGTAAGTTCGAGTCCATGTGGTACAAACCTTTCATCATTTCTAAGGTTTTAGAGAAAGGAGGCTACGAGCTCGTTGATTATGATGGAATCCCTTTGGGCAACCTCACAATGGGTTGTACCTGAAAAGGTACTACGCCTAGGTATTTCTTGGGTAGTATCTTGTATATATGTATATTGCTTGGCTTTCAGCGTGCTTTTAGTATTTTCAAGATGGTTTTGAGTTTAGTGTTCACGTTTGTTTATACCATGTTTTGGTCATGCAGATGGATTTCTACGGCTTTGCTGATGGTGCTTGCTGCCACACCTTGAATCTCGCCTTAGCTGCTTGGGTCCTCTATTCCCTGGCTGAAGATTTGGTTAGTTTAGGAGTAGTTTGTATAGGTCCCACTACTAATAACATCACTGAGTATGAAGCAGTCATCGGTCTCTTGACTGAAGTTTCCTCCCAAGATGTTTGCAATCTGGTAGTCTTGATGGAATCGTAACTCGTGGTTTTCCATTTAAACCATATCTACACCATTAGAAACCCTGTGCTTCTCTGCCTCTTATGGAGAGTACATTAGTTGGAAAGATCATTTGAAACCATCACTTATAGGCATATCCCTAGGGAACATAATGTAGTTGTTGACTCATTAGCTAATTACATCCCAGATTGGCGTATTGCCCATTCATGACATTGAAATCAAACATGGTCCATTGTAAATAAACATTTAAAGACACATAAAACTCATATAAAATGCATTTACCATTTGAGACA
>LPNX011155342.1:1332773-1394244 GCA_001517045.1 Pseudotsuga menziesii
ACTATACAAAATCCTGAAGCTGTCATCTTTCAGTACATATCTCATACACTAGTGATGCTCGTGGTATCACATCACTGCTCGAGCTACTCTACGCAGCAGCCTACTGAATCAACTCAGTACTCCTGTTGTAGGTCTCTGATATCTCATTGGGAGGTCATCAATGGAAGCATCTGGGATATCCAAAGTCAACCTCTTCAGGTTTTCATCTAACTCCCTGGTGATATCATCGCCCTGTGGTACAAAGCGGGCTCCACCTCACCTATCCAGTGGAGAAGCTCCTCTCGGTTGTGCTACTCCAACATCTACATGAGAATATACAGGTCTCATCACTTAACATAAAAAATATAAAGCATTAAAAAACATAAAAACATTTCATCCATTTTAGGGTTTCTCGCTTCTTACCGATGTCGCTCCATTGTCCGCTAGGTGGGAGTGGTAGGTCAGGTTCTTCGGTGAAGTCCGTACCTGCATAAGCATAATCCTCAACCATGAGGATCTAATCTCGAAGCCATCTAAAGAATGGGTCACAGAACTTCACCTTCCCTCTACCTGCTCCTGTATGAGCCATGACTTGGACCCACTTTAGCATATGAGGGTCCCGCGTTCTCAGACTTCTGAAGACCATGTGAGGTGTCATCTGTGGAACCTGCTCGAAGAAGAAGCAGGCTAAAAGGGAAGCAAAGCCAAACTACTTTAGCTCTCCCTACCGACACTTAGTTACCTGGTCTTTGAATATCGAAAGCATGGCTTCCGCCTAGTTGAATACTGTGGGTGCCATGGCCTCTATGGCATATAACATGTTTTCTCTAGAATCCTAGTGCACACCCTGATTCCCAGCCACCCTCTGCATAGTAAATAGGATGGTCCGTAGGGGCCCATCCGTCACTTCTCTGATTGGGATTTTCTTCCCCGATGTGCTCATCCCTGGAGCACAGTGACGATCTATCAGCTCTCGAGTGGTAATATCCCCTCCACGAGAACCTGTCAGTGAGATGGGGGCACCCTGCCTCGAGAGACCAGTCAGGAAGTAGATATCCTCTACCTCCACTGTTAGGATATGGGCCCCAAACTCGAAGTATTGTTGTTTCGGACTCCACATCCGTAGTATGTGCTCTAATAACCACTCATGTGACACCATGCTTGGGGTCCGAAAGAATTTTAGGAGCCCATAGTCTCGTAATGCGGCGATACAACCCGCATTCCTTTCAGCAAAAGCATCATCATTGTCATGTTGCCTTTCATTCCATATCACCATGTTTGAGCAACAAAAACCTACCAAAAACAATCATAGCACTCATTAGAATCATCTCTAATCCTTTAAAATCAAAATAATGAATTATTATTGCTTTTGCTATTAGTCTAAAATATCCACGGCCGGCACCACCTGTGCACCATCGGATACAGGCGGTGGCACTGCCTGTCATCTATGTTTTAGGAGCGGTTCTCGGGAGTTACCGCATGTCCTATAAGGGGTATGCACTGTGCCCATTTTCAAGGTTTTAGGGCTTTCCATACAAGCCCAAAACCCCATCAAAACTCAAAATAAATTCTATGAAAAGAAAGAGTAAGGTTTTAACTATTACCTGGAGCTGACGGTGCTCAAATCTGACGGTGGGAACTCTCGGTATCAACTGCTGAAGATCTGGATAGGAAAATGCTTCAAATGCTCTCCACTGTGAGTAAATAGTAAAATGATTTGATTTTTTACTATTTACATTACTTATATAGGCATTTTTGGGTCTGATATACTATTGTTTTGATGTAAAATTACTTTTTACTCTAAATTTATCAGTCATAATCCCTTAATGCTAGTTGTGAACGCATTCAACACTTGTTTCTGAGTCGATTGTAGGATAAGAGAACTATAGTAAGAAGGTTTGGGAGTTTGTTTATGACTTTTTCACACTTCCATAAAACGGAAAAGGTCGACGAGCGTTTGTTACTACACTTTGGTCATGCTCCTTAAACCCAGTATCAAAGGTTCGAGTCCGTTTATGATTCTTTTCAGGCTTGTAAAAAATTGACATTGTGTAAAGAAACGTCATGGAGTCTTCTTTTCACCTCTTTTTCAGGCTCCTTAAACACAAAAAGATCATCGAGTTCATTTCTAATTCTTTCTAGGCTCGTAAAAAGTGACATTGTGTAAAGAAACCTCTTGGAGTGCTCTTTAAACTCTTTTTAGGCTCCCTAAATACGAAAAGATTGTCGAGCGATCTTGTCTTCTTTACACTCATCAAAGCATTTAAAGAGTCGTCTGTCCAATGATAGGTTATCTCTTTTTCGGTTTGGATGGGACTATTTACAAAAAAGGAACACTCTAGACAATCATGAATGGGAGAGTTCTCTAAGGTATGATTTTACACTTTTTCGGGCCTTAGAGACTAAATAATATGAAAAAGGACCCATTTGGAGTCTTCTTCCGTAATCGTTCAGACTCTCTAAACATGAAAACTACTGAGTTTTCTTTCATTGGAATCGTTAAATTAAACATTGAGAGACCCATTTTGGGAACAAACCCCTCCTCTCTCAGGTTCGTAAAACATATGAGTCTGGACTTGTCTTCCGACAAGCTATATCGACTGTTTGTTACCTCTTTGAACTCGTCAAAACCAAAAAGAGGCACTCATTGATCATGATGGGGGAAATGGGAAGGGAATCATTTTTGTAAATAAATGGCAGTAGTTTTTCGTTACCTTTGAACATGGAACTTGTCTGCAAATCATGTCAGTCAATTAGGTATCCAGCTGATCTCTGTGACAATCCACTTTCATGAGTCATGCCACTCCTTTGAGTCTTTCAAAAGAATGCATTTTCCACTGTCGCATTGTGTGTTTGTCCCGTTCAGTCATGCTGCCAAGTATTTTTGTTGTGTCACTCGATGTTCAAAGGGGATTTGAAGAAGTTTTACCTCTATAGTCAACACAGTCTTTGTGTCAGTACTTTTGAGTTATTCCTATGGTTACTACATTCACATCATTCCAAAACTATGTTCCGAGTTTCGTGTCATCGATGTGGGACTCATCATGGCCCTCCTTTGACGAGACTATTCCCGTCGACATCAGCTCATCATCTGGGAAATAGTCTTAGAAACATATACTTATTACCTTGAGATTTGTATGCCTTAATGATAGATTCTCTCACTCTTGACATAGGTTCACATCATTGACCTTTGATCGATAGAATCGACTGGGTGTTCGACATCAGGAAATCTATTCACACTCAGTAGATTGTACTAGGGTACCTTAGGAATCATTGACATTAATGGTGATCTCCCTCGCACTTGTTAACGGTTCACATCATTAACCGGTAATCAAGTGGTTTCTACCATGTTCGACTTCAGATCATTGTAATCACATGGATAGAAACCTACCTTGTGGAAGACGAGACGAAGACTGTGGGTATTTGTTTAAAGTGCTCATTGCTTTTCCCCAGGTTGTGATGGATTTTTCTATGTCTAGCATGGATCCACATTTGTATGGTCGTGGCTATGCTCAAATTTGCATCTATATGACATAGATCTACATTGTATGTCTGGTAGCTATGTCCAAGTTTTAGTCCTCTATCACATGGATATATGCTGTATTCTAGTAGCCATGCTTGTGTATTCCTCCCATGGATCTATCGTGTATTGGTCTGCAGCCATGAGTTGGTTACTTGTGTCTATGAGTCAAAATATTGGTGTACTACAGATGCCTACTTGATGACATGCTCCGATCGAGCTGACATTTTCACCTCGTAGCGATGAATTGTTCTCTCAAAGCTCTCGTTTATTGTATCCCTCTAAGAATCATGCTTTGGGGGCCATCATGTTATACCAAAATCCTATGATCATCATGTGATAAGGCCTTTGACATACCTACTTGCCCTTAATCCCAACACTTGGAGTGGAAACCCATGTTGTTTGTCAGTATTTCATGAAAATACTCAGCACCGCGCTTTTCCCTTTATCCATGAGTGGTACCTTGCTCACACCGCCTATTCCTTGTTGTGCATAAGTGGTTCCACTGCTTATAGCCCTTGGTCCATAAGCGTTTCTTACCTGAACCACTCTGTCATAGAAGGAGAAAAGTAGTACCCTGGGTAAAGAGGGAAAAAGAGAAGATTCTCGAGGCTTCTAGATCATGAGCCTCGTATACTCCCTTATCCCTATCATTATGGGTCAGTTGAGCTCAAGATCCCCCATCATAGGATCTTAGAGGCCACCTCATCCACAAATCTCTCAACCATTCCTATCCATTGAGCCTTATAAATACAAGATCATGTCTATGGTTGAGGGGGAGAACCATTGAAGTATTGTTATGCTATTGGATTGACCACTTGGCCCAAGCCATTGGAGAGAATAGAGAGCAAAGTTGGAGCTTATGGGGATGAAATTTTTGGTTTCATGGAGATGCATGTCAACACTAAGGCTTAATTGGTTGTAAACTTCTCCATTTTAATCTTAATACAAAGCTGATTTCTGTCCCACTTTACTGTTGTTGTTTGATTTCACATGTAAATGTTGTTGGATTCCTTAGTCACTGACATGGATTAATAGATTATGTTCTGGTAGCTTTGATGTGTTTGCATGTTTAATCTGATTGTAGGTACACAGGTTTACTATCGAAGCAGGCATTCGAGGTATCTACGATATCCAGTGAGGGTCTTCATCCTTTGTCGTTCGTTTGTTCTGGATCTGAACCATTCAGACTAGAGGAACAACTTTTGTCTGTAGAAGGTGAAATATTCCTGCTAACAGCCCAACTGTGTTAACTAATCCTTTACCCAATAATCAAAATATGAACTCGAGGACTTTTGATCTTGGTTTTGCATCGACTGGAAATCAAAATCCGTCGGAGGCCAATAGTGGTCACGGTTGCATAAACATGGTGCATGCTACTAAAGTTGTGACTCATGCGAAAGATTATGGTTTGTCACAACCAGACCTTGGGAAAGAACCTTCCCCACCCGAGAGCCCTTTGAGAATTGAAAATCCTACGGATAAACCTGAAGCTCCACCTCGCATTCCTAAGGGATTCTTAAAGCATTTGGGATAAAATCCTAATGCCCGAGCCGCCCAAAAATATTCATTTGTCGAGGATTTGGGCCAGACTCCTTATGCGATGTCCATGTTAGAAGTTCTTCACACTTGTCCTCCATAGAGGAAAGGCTTGTTGTCTACTCTTGGGGTTAGTGACGATAGCTCTTATACCATGATCAAATTTGAAACCATGGGAGTACAACCTTACTTGCCTTACTATGTGTCTCTTTTGATTCATGTAGAGTGTCTTAACAACAATGTCCTACGTATTGTCATTGATGACGACACTGCTGCTTCCGTGATGTCTTTACCATGTTGGAAGGGTTTGGGTTCTCCCATGTTGTCTCAATCCACCACTATGTTGACAGATTTCGATGGTAGATCGTTTTGGCCACATGAGATTCTTCCTTCTTTATAGGTCCAATTGGGAGGGAAGATCATCGCGATCGAGGTCAAGGTGGTTGATGCGCCCCTTGACTACAATATTTTACTGGGTAGGAATTGGATGTATAGTATGCAAGCCATAGCTTCTTCCCTCTTTCAAGTGATATGCTTTCCATTTAATGCAAAGATTGTTACGATTGATCAAAAGTCATTCCATAATTTGAGTGTTAATGCATCATCGGGAGCTTCTATCTCGATTATCGATCATTCTCAGCCAGTAACTAGGAGTGTGGGCATAGGTATGTATCCTTCTCTTATGGGAACCTTTAGTTGTCCTGCACCCGTTCTTATTATTGGGTCTAGTTTTGGTGGGGCTTCGTCCTCGTCGAATTCAGTGTCTTTTTGCACTACCCATATGGAAGATCCTTGGATACTTCCTTCACCGAGTACTTCAAGTATGCTTGTTGAGATAGACGTGCCGTTTCCTGCAACAATGGTGGTGTATCAAGTGAATCTTGATTAGGTTGCAGAGCCTATTCCTTCCTCTTCACGGATGAAGGAGGAGGACTCATATGTGCTGCCTGCATGGGCAGTAGAGTCATCTCACTCACATGATTGCCTTGATGATGTTTTTCCATCAGATGAAGCTATTATTGAGGCCATGTCTGGGGTTGAGAAACCTTGGGAAGAGTTGCATCATCGATCATATTTTCTTCCTAAGCTCGATCATATGGAGTGTGATGAATTTAGGGATATTCTTAGCGAGAAGATTGGTAGCCCCGTGGTTCCATTAAGCTCTCCTGGTCAGATGGCTGATGGAAACAAGGATAATTTATCACCAACAATTCCTTTCAATATTTATCGTGATCCTGGCAAGATTGAGAATGTCTACATTGGGGTGGGTTGTTCCCTTAATGAGATCAAGGGGTATACCAAGATGTTTAAAGAGTTTCATGACATTTTCGCTTGGTCATACAAAGAGATGCCAGGTATAGGCCCTTGTATTGTTGAACATGAGATCAAAACGTATCCGTATGAAAAATCGGTTCGACAACATTTGCGTGCAGTGAATCCTAGAAAAGCACCCACCATTAAAGCGAAGATAGAGAAACTACTGAAAGCTGGTTTTATCTATCCCATTCCCTTGACGGAGTGGGTTCCAAATCCCATTCTGGTGGATAAGAAGTATGGAGTGATCCGTATATGCACTGATTTCTGTGACTTAAATAGTTCCTGTCCTAAGGATAATTTCCCCACACCATTTATTGATCAGATATTGGATGAGTGTGCGAGAAGTGAAGTATTTTCCTTTATGGACGATTTTTCTGGATATAATCAGATTTAGATTAAGCCCGAGGATCAACATAAGACTGCATTTATTTGTCCTTGGGGTAATTTTGCATATCGGAAGATGCCCTTCGGCCTTAAAAACACCGGATCCACATTTCAATGGGCCATGACCTTAATATTTCACAATCTTAAAAAAATTATCGAAGTATATTTGGATGATATCGCTGCTCACTCTTGTTTGAGAGTGCGTCATCCATATCATTTGAGATTAGTGTTCGAAAGATGTCGTCATTATCAAGTTCGATTAAATCCTCATAAGTGCATCTTTTGTGTGACTATTGGTCATTTACTAGGATTCATCGTATCCAAGGAGGGTATAAGAGTAGATCCCTTAAAGGTTGATGCAATACTCCAATTGTCTCCCCCGCGTAATATTAGACACCTTCAATGTTTACAAGGCATTGCGAACTTCTTGTGAAGATTCGTGGTTAATTTTGCCAACTTGACTAAAGGCTTTATGCGTCTTTTGAAGAAGGACACCCCTTTTTACTGGGATGAGTGAGCCTAGGAGTCTTTCGATGCTCTTAAGTGAGCCTTAGCAATGGCCCCCATGCTTAGTCCACCAGACTATAGCCATGATTTCTTGATTTATGTGGCCGCATCTATGGAGACGGCTGGTATGGTTTTGGTTCAAGAGGATGAGGATCTCCATGAGCATGTCATATATTATTTGAGCCAAAACCTTATAGATACGGAACTTCACTATTCCCATGTGGAGAATCTAGCCTTGGCTACCGTTCATGCGGTTTGGCGTTTGATACATTACATTCTCCTTCACCAAACCTTGGTTGTAGCTCATATCAATCCATTTTAGTTCGTCCTCACTAGAAGGATGATTGAGGGAAAATACAATAAATGGATTGTCATTTTGCAAGAATTTGATCTCGAATTCATTTCAGTGAAATCAAAGAAATCATTAATCTTTGTGGAGTTTATATCTGATTTTCCAAGTTTGGAGGAGGAGGAGGTTTATGTGGACTCTTTTGTCAATGAGCATATTTTCCTCGTCTCAACTATGGACCCTTGGTACGGGGTTATCATCATATATTTTCAAACATTGAAGGTCCCTACTCACCTCTCATGGGATGAGTAGCGATGATTACGTGAACTACCTTATAGTGGACAATAATTTGTACCGCCATGGGGTTGATTCCATTTTGCGTCGTTGTTTAACCCATGATGAGGCTGAGGTTGTGCTGAATAATTTCCACAGAGGGGCATGTGGTGGTCATTTATCTGGGATTTCTACAGCCCAAAAAATCTTGAGAGTGGGCTTTTTTTTGCCATCCATCTTCAAATATTGTGTTAATGCGGTCAAGAAGTGCCACCCTTGTGAGGTGTTTGCATGTAATATGCACTTGCATCCAATATTGTTACATCCTATTATCACCGTCGATCCCTTCACCAAGTGGGGGATTGATTTTATGGATTGCAACCCAGCTTCGACTAGGGGGCATCATCATATTATTGTGGCTGTTGATTACTTCACGAAATGGGTAGAGGCTATGCCCACAGTTAAATCCAATGGTGAGACAGCCGCACATTTCATTTTCAACCAGATTATCACCCGGTTCGACATTCTGAAAGAGCTTGTCACTGACCATGGTAGGCACTTTCAGAATAAAATGATGGAAGACTTGGATTCCAAATTAGGATATAAGCAAGAGCACTCCTCTTCTTATTACCCTCAGGTGAATGGACAGGTTGAATCAGTGAACAAATCACTTAAGTCTATTCTCCAATGAACCATTACAGAAAGCAAGACTAATTGGCATATCATGTTATATCCTGCTTCGTGGGCCTATAGAACCGTGGTTAAGACTGCCACCGGTTTTTCTCCCTATCAACTTGTGCATGGGGTGGAGTCAGTTTTATCGATTAAATGCGAAATCCCTTCTCTGAAGCTAGCTGTGGAGCTTTTACCTGACACTTCCACATTGGAAGAGCGTTTGGTCCACTTAGAGCAGCTTGATGAGCAACACCGGGATGCCTTAGTGGCTCTAGAGGTTAACAAGTGTCACGTCAAGGTCCAATATGATAAGTCTGTCCATCTGAGGAAGTTTAGTGAAGGTGAATTGGTCCTTTTATGTGATCAAGAGAAAGAACCCTTGGGGGCAATGAAATTTAATCCCATGTGGCATGGTCCTTACATGGTTAAACGAGTCTTAGAGAAAGGCATCTACGAGCTGGTTGATTATGAAGGGACAACCTTGATAGAGCCTAGAAATGGGCTCTATCTCAAGAAATACTATGCATGATCTTCAGCCAGGGATGATTTTTGTATATTATTGTACAGTTTTTCATTGCATAGTTAGGTTTTCTTATGGTGATCGGGTTTGTTGATTAGCTTTTGTTTCTTATGGTAGATGTCGATGGAGTCTTCCATTTACATAGGATTCTCTGATGGTTCTAGCTGCCACACTCATAACTCAGCTTCGACTGCTTGGGTAATCTATACTCCTACGGGTCAAGTATTGTCTTCAGGAGGCGTATGTTTACAACCCTCTTCAAACAATGTTGCTGAATATAGTGCCGTCATTGAGTTATTGTGTGATTCCATTTCACATGGTGTTCATTCTCTTCAGGTACATCTTGATTCACAGTTAGTGGATTCATAGCTTAATGGATTGTATTGTATTAGGGATCTGACGTTATTACAAATATTCTTACGCGTTATATTGCTAGAACGACAATTTGAGAATATAACATACATCCATGTTCCAAGAATTTTTAATCAAGTTGCTAATTCATATGCTAACTATGTGTTAGATTGGCATTTGTTTCATAGACCATAAGCATATCACAAACACACATTTTACACAAATGTAAATATAAATAAAATCGATCATCATAAAAGTTTTTTCATTAACATCCAAAAAGTGACGTCATAATACATAAGTGTCATATACAAAATTGGGGCTTCCGAGCCACCAAGACATAATACACAGTCATACAAAAATGAATACACTCATGTCTCTAAGCCTGAGGTGGAGGGTGGTTTTGATCATGGTAACACACTATGGGTCTAGCTAGCCGTCGAAATAGTCGAACCCATGTTCGTGTTACACCAACCACCTGGCGCTGCATGGCCTCATGCAAGTCCTTGACTTGCGCCATGGGTACCCTATGTGTCAAATGAAAAAAGTTTGTGTGGATGCTTTGTAGCATCCACTCCACATCCACACCCATAATATCATCTCCTCTTCCCCTCTGTCAATGATGAGGGAAGCCATCTCATCATCATGGTCCTACATCTGCATATACATGACAGATTGTCACTATGTGTCGTCACACCAAAAACATGTCTTTTGAGTCAATATATCAAAAAACACAAAAAATTAAATATTTCAAAACTTAAAAAGTGGGTTTGGGATTCTTTACCTATGTCACCATAAGCTTCTCCTCGTGGTAGGGGCATATCTGGGTCTCCGCGGAAGTCTATCCCTGCATAGGGGTAGTCGTCTATGGTGACGATCTGTCTCCACCACCATGGAAAGAAGTCTACTAGGTAGGGGTTAGCCACCCTACCTCTACCCAGTCTATGCATGACATTTTCCTAGCATCGTTGGGCTAGATCTTGGACTCCATGTGGAGCAATGTCTACCCTAGGGCTTAGCCCTGGCACCCGCTCAAAGAAAAATGTGCTTAGTATACTGCCGAACCCAAATTTCTGCAGCCTGCCCATCTTGCAGTCATAGAGTTGCTGTTTCATGTTGCTTAGTAGCTTAGTACTCTAGTCATACACTGTAGGTCACTTGCACTCTGCCGCATAGAACATCATTGGCCATGAGGCCTGATGGAGTGAAGCCAACCCTGCAATCCTGCCTAGTGCCAAAAGTATGGCCTTCAGCCCCAGAATCAGAAAAGAGTTTGTCAGGATTTGACTCCCAACCTTTTCTGTCTCTGAAATGTAATACATAGCTATGTACTCATCTATGGTTAGTCCGTCTCTTGGCCCACGAGAGCGGAGGTGCACCATCTCCCCTCGTCGAGACAAACCTGTGATGAAATATATGTCCTCAACCTCAATGCTGAGCGATATCCCTTCTATCTGAAATGTTTCAGACTCTAGATCCCAATAGTCTACCAGTAGCTGGAGTAGTCTTGGTTTGGCCCTCAGGTTGCCAAGACACCAAAACTTGTACAATCCACATGCCCGTAATGCTTGTTGATCCATGAGATCACCTTGCACAGCTTCCTCAACATCACCATGCTCTCTTTCTCTCCACTATAGCACCATCCTGCACAAAAACTAAGTTTTTTGATCAAGATTTACCCTTTAAAACCTTGTTCGCGGCCCTGTACACGACTGTTTTCAAAACAACTGCGTATGTACGCAGCTTTCGGTGCATTTTCCGCGTATGGTGAGCCCTATACGCAGAAAAATCCTGATTTCTGCGTGAGTCGAAACACATAAGTTTGGATGGCTTAAAAAATTAAATATCCCATGAAATTTGAAAAAATTTGCTTCAAAATGAAAGGGAGGAGCATGAGAATCTACCTGGATCAAATGAGGAGGGATTCCGATCGACGATGCTCCCGGAATTCGCTTTTGAAGTTCTGAGCTCAAATGCACTATGTTGGGTAAAAATTTCAAATGGTATGAAATTTTTTAATTTTTTTACTATTTATAGAAAATTTTGAAGTTCTTACCCACTTTCTATAGTTATTGAGCATTTATGACCTTTTTTGGCCGTTTGAACTAATTGGATGTTGTAGGAATCCATTTTAAGTGCGGTTTCGACCATGGCTTTGACCCATTCGTGCTTATTGCAGGTATTATGTCTAAACTGGCATATAGGTTAGGTTTCATAGCCATTTGCATTTTGCATAACCTTATGACCATTTAAATTTAACCTTAGGTACGAACCCATTCCATCTTGTCATAGAACCTTCTTGTTTCTTTTAGAAGTGACATGTTGTGAATGGTAGAGCTTTACCATACATGGGTACCCTAGTTAGATCCTATTTTGCATTTGGTGCCCATGACGAAATTTCTCCTTTAGGGTGTGGGAGTCCTTTGTATAGTACTGCCATGACTTTGAGCAAGAGCTTCATACTCCTCTTGAACTTTATGCTGTCCATTTCCTCAGGACTCCCTTGTATATGTCAAGTTTTAATTGCATTATCGTGAGTTTTGCTTGCTTTATTGAGCCTTATTCCAACTTCTGTGACTTTGATTATCATCCATATAGCCCAAGCTTGTCTCATGTCTAGCCAAGTAGAGACTTTTTATATATATTTTGCGGCTTTATCCCCCATTTTTTTTACCGAGAGGGGACTTTCCCCCGAGTGTCGTTATCCTGCACATGTTTCCTTGCATTGAGCATAGGTATGTTTTGCTGCTTGGAACTAGTTTGTTTTCTCCTTGACACTCGTCTCCTCCTAGACTTGTAACTATAAAGCACATTTATTATTTTTAAATCTTTTCAAAATATCTAAAAAATTCCAAAAAAAAATAAAAAAACCAAAAATCCGGATAGGAAAAGATGTTATCTTTGGCAGCAGTTGAGTCGTGTCGCCTTCGAACAGAGCATTGTATATCACATTCGTTGGTTGGGTTAATAGTTTGACTTTAGGATTTGTACTCATTTCTTTGAGTTTACCTCCACTGATTGGTTAAGCTTCCAATCCCTATGGATCCTCTGTTGATTCCTCCTGTGTCGCAAAGATGTCCCAGTTTTGTATATCGAGTTTATGCTGCCTCCATTCAGTCACCATTCACCTTTATGCTCTTGTTCGAAGGAAGTTGAAACCTGAGTCGGATATTCCTTAGTTATCTTGACTTTGCATGTCAGCCATTCCCGATACTATTATTGGCATGTGCACATCTTTATTGAGTCCTTCCACATTATACAACGTTGCTGAGTACCTCGTGTTGGTTGATGGGGGATCCATTAATTCCCTCCTTCCAACGGATTCGACCCCATCGACTTCAGATCATTTATTCTGGGATAGGAGTCTATTATGGGATAGGAGTCTAGAGTCATTTGAGTGCCTTGAGATGTGTAGTCATTAGTGGTAGGTTCTATCACCATCGACAATTTTGGGAATACATCAATGTACCGTGATCGATGGATTCTTCCAAGTGTTCGACCTCAACACATATATTCACACTTGTTAGATTGCACTCTAGTACCTTGATTCCCATTTTCATTATCGGTGGGTGATCTCGCATCTGTTAATGGTATGCATCAATGACTAGTAATCATATGATGAAATACTATGTTCGACCTCGACACCTCTATTCACATAGTAGGACATGTACTCGTAGCGGTTTGTGTAGAAGACTTCCCATATTGGTGGCATTCCATATATGCTACCTCATTGATCGTGCTAGTCTTCATGAGATTTCAGCTCTCGTGGCTTGATTCCAGTGTATGTCAGATATCTTAAGCCATTATGGAGATCTTGATCCATGGTATATCTTCAACCATTATGGAGATATTGATCCTTTGTATATCTTCATCATGGAGATTCTGATATATTATATATTGTACGTGGCGATTACCACACATGTCACATTTTGTATATCATGCTTATTCATGGCCATTGTACTCTTATGTATCCAGGACTACTATATGTATGTGCAGTCATGTACATAGATTGATTATTGTACTATACTGATGGATGGCTGGTTCTTCCACCTAGTTCTTCATCACTCCACTTCTAGGATGGATTTATAATGTATTTCGGCCATCATGTTACCCCTCTGACCCCACACATTAGGGGGCATATGTTACAACTGATTTTACCACACATGGTTGATCACACTTTTATTGCCTTCCCTGTCCCTTTGCAGACTCTTTGGACCCCACGGACCATTATTGTACCTTTGATGTTTGCAAGATCAGATTCCCTAAAAACAACTATTATTTGCTGTACGCGACTTTTAATCCCTTTCTCGGGTATATATGCTGATATTACCCTTAAACCCGCATACATCGGGATGTGTGCATAAGTCCAAATATTTTTGGAGTTTTCCTTGATGTGGATCCGAGTCACTTGTCTCTTGGCCTTCCATATGCCTCGAGATCACTTGGATTTGACCTTCCATTTCCCCATTGAAGCACTATATAAGGAACCCCTTGGATACATTGAAGGAGGAATTGAAGAGCAAGAAAACTATAGTCCATTGTTGTCGTAGCTTGATTGTACTTGAGTTTGTATCCCTTTGTCCCTTGGAGCACTTTGTGTTCTTACCAAGCTTGCCTTTACTTGTGAGATTTCTATCAAGAGATGGAGGATTGAGGTGGTGGAGGCCCAGGTGGAGGACTCAGTTTCTCTGGTTCGCAGACGTGTAGATAGAGGTTGTCACTTATGTAATCTCTAATTTTATTAATAAAAATATCTTTTCCTGTCCAATGATGTGCATTTAAATGAATATTGAATCCATGGATGTGTTTAATTGCTTATGCATTATTGATTATATATGCTAGAATAGGACTAACACTATATTATATAGCATGCTTTCCTTGTTTACTGTTGTTGAGAGTAAATTGCTAATGCAAGTGGGATTGGAAAAAGCTCAATGGGGATCTACTTCAACCGTCCGGAATAAGGTATGTTTCGATATCGTTTAGTGTTAGATGTTTTATTTCTCTTGCATATTGGGAAGGGATTGATTTATGCGGTTTCTCTGTCTGTTGTGGTACACCCCAAGCCATAAGAAGTTTTCTCTGTAACAGTGATTAAAAATATTCACAACATCTTTGATTCCGAACATAATTCCCAGCAATCAAGTCTATTTTTAAAAGGACAAAATAACAAGTGAGCAATTTCATGGAAAAAATGGACAACTTCATAGATCGCAGATGTTCCATTATAGAATGGGAGAACCATAGTGAGTGTATGGAAACGTAAATGTGCACTTGTGCAAAAATACCATATTCATAATGCAACTTGATAATATATCCTTCCCAATTTTATGCAATCTCATTAAAAAATGAAATTACAAATTTCAAACCCATTTTCAAGCATATTGTAATAATGGAATCTGTTAAATGTACAACATCATGAGTCATTCTCTAAGTCAATCTTGTGCAACCAGGATTGGTCCTCCTGTATAAAGGAATCCTGTGTTTGACTGAGGTACTTGGAGTATATTCTTGAGTTGGACTCAAGAATGACTAAGCCTTCCGTTAAAGGTTATTCCTTCCATATAGAGGTGAATGGTTTGATTGATCAAAGTGATGATAATGTAAATTCTTGTTGGAAAAGGCTCCAGACTTGTGAGTCAAGTCAAATTCTCACTAGGACCTCAAGTTATAGTAGGTACCCATGGGGTGGACCTCTAGTTATAGAGGTAGTTTATTCTATGTACCTCTAGTTATAAAAGGTACCCATGGGGTGGACCTACAATTATAGAGGTAGTTGATTCTCATTTGGATTCCAGTTAGAGCAGGTACCCATGGGGTGGACCTCCAGTTATAGAGGTAGTTGATTCTCATGTAGACCTCTAGTTATTATAGGTATGCATGGGGTGGACTTGCAATTATAGAGGTGGATGATTTACATGTTGAAGCATTAATCTTGTGTGATGTATTACTAACTATGGTCATTTGATATGGATAAATATATTAAGTCTCATCTAGAGACTAGACACCTCTAGAGTGGATTAGTTTAGCATATGATCATTTGGTTTAGAGTAATACAATATGATCACAACATCATACAAATATTCCTAGTATAATTTGATATGATAGATAATTAAAGTTAACACATATTGGCCATGCTGTAAAGAAAACCTATAAAGAGATAATGCATAAAGAACAAGAGAATTCAAATTGCACATGAGACGAGTTTAGTTGACTAATATGAACTCAGATTATTAAGTTTCATTTAAAGCTTTATTTAATGTAACAATGCATGCCTCAGTTAAATATTTTTAATCTTCAGTTAAAGAAACAATGGATGCATTAGTTATTTAAATGAAAACTCACAATGATCACTTCAAGTAAATTGATCAACATGATTTCAGTTAATAATAATTAACTAAGTGTTAATAAAGATGGACTAGTTAACTAAAGTATTTTACATTGATTACACTTTAGTTAAAATAAAAGATGACACTTCAGTTAATAAATTTTTTGCATGATGACACTTGAGTTATTGCATTACGACACTTAAGTTAGCATTCTAACTAAGTGGGCATGCTATCATTTAGAAGGCGAGTTCACTCTAGAGTCAGTTAATGATGATTTAATGCCATAGTTGTATGGTATTGCACATCATGTATGCAGGATTGAAGAATATAGTCCACATGATATTTTCTCAACAAGGAAATTCACTATTCTCTTCATGTGCTGCACTATTATCATGGAACCATTCATAATAGTTTGCATGGAAGTTATTTTTGCTTGTTATAATGTGTTGGGAAAATGGAAATTTAAGATAGTTTATCTCTATTCTCGATTTATCAGTATTCTCTTATCTTGCACTCAGGGTGCCGAAAGCAATATTCTATTATAAAATACATTCACTGCTATCCATCATAATTATACTATGGAGATTTGCTAGGTTTTTCATCCTCATTATTTTGAGAGTTTTCCCAGGGTATATGTTGTGTTATGGTTTAATATTTTATGTGATTGAATGTTCTATTGATTCAAGTTTTAGTATTTCAGTACTTAAATAAATAAAGTTCAAACCTCAACAAAGTTGCACAAAAATAAACATGGAATAAGAGCTCAACGAGTGAAGGAGCTGAGTGTTGTCAAGTAATCTTGAGCCTACGTAGACATTGTGGAGTTGAGCACAAGACTTGAAGACAATGACATCGATCTCAGTAAAACTGAAAGATTGTCTTGAGGGTACTTCAAATTTCAAAACTTGGAAGGCCAAGGTTCTAAACCTTCTGGAGGAATATGACTAAGATAACTATGTATCTAATGTGGTGTAGGAATCCACATTTAATGTAGGGCACATCAACTTCAAGAAGAACCAAGCTAAAGCTAAACAAATCATCTATGATTCAGTGAAGGATAACTTGATTCCTATGATCACACCATTGAAGAACACAAATGAATGTCTTTGATTCACCTCTAAGATATTTAGAATCTAATATATTGTGGAATGAAGAGGAAGGGCGAATCAAAATAAATACTACCTCTATTAAATAAGAAAACCTTGCTCTTATGACAAGGATGAAAGAGGATTAATGAGTTTGAGGTTCAGAATAATCTCTCCATGCAGAAATTTGATATAGTTTGCATGAGGATTCCCTCACCCATAAAGATATTCACTACCTATTGCATGTGATCAAATTTGCAAATAATATGCATTGAATAAAGAAAATCAAGACCTAGGGATTCCAGTAATCACCGCAAGGAAGCAGAGATCAAGAGGGGGCTCACACAAATATACAATATAAGTATTTGTATTTTGATATGCTCTTATAAGTAATATATAAATGGTTTTGAATACATTTCATTAGAGTTATATAGAGATCTATATTCAGGAAGTATGTTATAGTATAACATGTTGAGCATATGTTATAGTCTTTCTTTTATTGGCTAATAGTAAAACTCATAAAGTGCATGTTATGATTAAGTAAAGAAGAATATAGGGATGCATAACATTACATGATATATGAATAGTGATTATTTTGATACATTAATTAAAATATGTTGTCATTTCCCCAATTAAATAATTTCCAAATAAGACTACTTTCAAATAATGTTTCACCAGCCTACTAGTTCCTTAGGTTGAGATGGAGACATAAATTTTGTAATAAGGGGATATGGGACCCAAAAGGACTTTATTTTACCATATTCACATTTAAATGTGTCACATAAATGATAAATGATAATAAAATAAGGTGGCATGGGTTCATGAATACACTTGGAATCTTGTGGAACCTTTAGATGACTGAATTCCCCACACACTTGGCATGATCTTCATCCAAATTCGAACACAAGGATAATGTAACATTATTGGAGGGTGATTTGGTGTAAACTATAATATATTGAGCCAAGGAATTTGAATAGGTAAAGGAGAGTAACTTACGTGGAGGAGGAAGAGACTAGAAGACAAGGTGTGCCACTTGAAAGGAGATTACATGTACTCTATGCCAAAAAATGATGAAAGATTCTATGACAAGTATGACAAATTCAGGTCTGATTGTAGACATATGAAAAATATGACATGACAGGGATAAAAATAGCCACCAAGAGATTGAATTTGGGATTTAAAGGAATCCATTCGAATTGGAGAAAGAATTGGATTATGAAGAGGAAGACAAGTGTCATGAGAGTTACTAAACCACTAAGATGAGTTGGAGGAATCCCATGGAGGGAAATTAGACCTTAGGAGGCCTCATGAAGTTAAAAAAAGGATGAAATGAGGAATGAGAATGGATTTTGATCATTTTTTTAGTTGGCATTTGACATTTTGGAGAGCTTTTGCTTTTCCATTGCATGATGGGTGTTCTCTCTCTGCTTTGTCAATCAATTTCGAGGGAGATGGATTCCTTTCCAAGTTGGTTGATGGAGATGTCATTCAGAAATATCATTGGAGATTAATTAATGAGTTTTATTTTCAGGTTGAAGGACCATATATTCAAATCCTCATCTATTTTCCTATTCTCTCATTCCTTCTTCTCCATTCCCCCACACTGTCATGTTGAAGGTGCACTTGTTGAAGAGGTACTTGCGCTTTGCTGAGTATATTTGGTTCAAAATCCTATGAAATATGATGTATGGATCTGTAATCTCATTTCCATATGATCTTTAAGTCGAAATATCAATAATACATACGTTAGAGGCTCACATTCCCGTGCTCTTGAATAACAAGTTTTCATGGATTTGGCTTCAATATTGAAGTAGCTTTACATCAGATTCGTATGAGGAAATTCCTATGAGTTTGATGATGTTGGGGAAGAAATATATTATTTAATTTTATATACTCCAATTCCCATATTCTATGTAGCTCTAAATCCAATAAACTCATGTGTGAAAAGCTTGCATCTCATGCCATTGTATCACTAGTTTTCATGGATTTTGGCTTCAATCTTCAAGTAGTTTTATACTAGATTTGTATGAGGACACTCATATGAGTTTGATGATGTTTTGGAAGACATAAATGATTTAATTCTCTGTAATTATATTCCCATATTCTATTCATATAGAAACCCAAGAAAATCTTGTGTGAAAAGCTTGGACTCTCATGTCATTGTATCACTAGTTTTCATGGATTTTGGCTTCAATCCCAAAGTAGTTTTATATCATATTTGTATGAGGGATATTATGATTTTGATGATGTTGTGATAGCCATACAAAATTTTTTACTCTGTAATTTCATGTCCCTATGCTCCGTGGGTCTAAATCCAATAAATCCATATGTGAAACTCTTGCAATTCCATGGTGACTAATTCACTAGTTTTCATGTATTTGACTCCCATACTAAATGAGTTGTATACCAGACTTGTATGAAGGGATTTATATGGTGTTTAAAACTTTATGGGAGTAATTTTTTGTTCTATATATGGTACCTATATTCCACATCCTGATCTTAACCTTTAACTCTACCTTCCATATGTCAAAGATCGAGCTAGTTATGCAATTTCCCCATAAGGAATTTCACTGAAAGTTATCGAATGAATGTGGAGCTCTATAACCAGTTTGAAAAAATAATAACCATGTGTAATTGAAGCCCCTTATGTCTGATAAAAATCCCAATACCATTTTCACAAATTTTGGAGGGTTGTACTTGATTTGGGAAGCCAATTTTACCTTCACTCTTGGGGGAATTTGACAACAATTTCCTATATAAAATTGCATTGTTTCTCCATAGCCCCAAACCAGTTTGCATGAGATTGAATTAAGAAAATTATTAATATGTCATATGGGAATGTTATAATACTAACCATATCCTTTCATTTCAAATTAGATACCATTTGGAGTCAGTTTGAATCCTCTCTAGTCTCTACTAGTAAAGCTCAAAAATTGTCCAAAAAGCACTCTTTCCCAAATTTCCAAGTAGGGAAATTACAGTGGTGTCAGAGCATGGTATTGTAACCTATTTAAGTTAGGTAATATAGGGATTAATTTAAGAAACTCCCAAATTCATATTTTTATGATATGGCCAAGCAACTTATGCAAGGGTTCAAATTGATGGCTAGTCAACTTGGGGGTAAGCTGGCAGTCGAGGGTAGTAGTAGTTCCCATCATGGAAAGAAAAATATGACCATTAATTTTGAAGACTTTTATGATTTGGTGAATGTATTTATAAACAATAATTCAAATGTGAATTCATTAAGGGACAATCAACAATCCAAAAATTTGGAGGAGCATGAAATGAGAAAAAAACAACCTACTTGTGAGAAGAGCCTAGATACAACATTAAAGGAAGAAACCAAGAATAATGAAGTGGAGTATCAATTAACTCAAGGTTATTGGAGAGAATACCATAAAGAGTAAATTGAATACAAGCACACAATCCTTACTAACAGGGGTTGTGAAAATCATTGAGAATCTACTGATGGATCATTGAACTATGAAGGAGTACCTATTGATGGGTGCTCACAAATCTATGCTGGTGACATAGAGATCAGATTTGAAAATGTTTCTGGAATACAAAGTTATCATAAGCATGAATATGAATACCTTGTGACATATGATGAAGAACCAAGATAGACTTCCCCATCACCATTTGAGATTCAAGAATTTGGTTAAATCAAGAAGAAAGACGAAGAGGAGGTTTGCTCCCATGAACCATCCTTCATTGAAGGGTATTTGAAGACATGTGAAATGAATATCCATGATTCCCAAAGCATACTAAATGAAACTAAATCATTGGTGTCAAATTCTTATTGGAAAGTTTCTTCATTGGAGGAGCCATCCTTCCTTGAAGACTTGGAGAAGATTCAAAGAGCAATGTGCAACATCGAAGGTAATTTCATGTCTTTGATTTTTGATAGAAACGATTTGGTTGAGCTTAATGAATGGTTACATGAAGCATACTTGAATAATAATGAAGAATTCATAAGCTCAAAATTCAAAATGAGCAACTTCTTGAGAGGTTGCAAGATACTTGTTCTTCCTCCTATGTTTTAGATTGTCATATGGTAGATTGCTTGAAGGATTCTCATGACATGAGGTATCATGAGAGTCATGGAAAATTTTAGGTTCTTGATTTTTTTGAAGATGAGCTCGATGAGATCTAATCACTTGATTAGTAGATGAGTGAAATTACTCAAATTGCAGCTAAGGTTTGAAGCAAAGTTTTGGAAGGAAATAAGGTTATTCAAAATCCATGTTTGAAATTTATTACGGACAAGAAATATTGAGTGGGGAGGACTGCCATGTACCCAATTAAATAATTTCCAAATAAGACTACTTCCAAATAACGTTCCACCAACCTACTAATTCCCTAGGTTGAGATGGAGACATAAATTTTGTAATAAGGGGATATGGGACCCAAAAGGAATTTAGTTTACCATATTCAAATGTAAATGGGTCACATAAATTATAAATGTTAAAAAAATAAGGTGGCATGGAATCATGAAGAAACTTGGAATCTTGTGGAGCCTTTGGATGACTAGATTCCCCACACACTTGGCACGATATTCATCCAATTCCGAACACATGGGTAATGTAACGTTATTGGAGGGTGATGTGGTGTCAAATATCATATAGTGAGCCAAGGAATTCTAATAGGTAAAGAAGAGTAACTTCCATTGAAGAGGAAAAGACTAGAAGACAAGGTGTGCCACTTGGAAGGAGATTCCATGCACTCTATGCCAACAAATGATGAAATATTCTATGGCAAGTATTGCGAATTCAGACATGATTACAGGAATATGAAAAATATGACATGGTAGGGATAAAAATATCCACCAAGAGGTATAATTTGGGATTTATAGGTAACCATTCGAATTGGGGAAAGCATTGGAGCATGAAGAGGAAGGCAAGTGTCATGAGAGTTACTAAGCCACTAAGATGAGTTGGAGGAATCCCATGGAGAGAAATTCAACCTTAGGAGGACTAATGAAGTTAATAAAAGGATTTCATGACTAATGAGAATGCATTTTGATCATTTTTTAATTGGACTATGGCATTTTGGAGAGCTTTTGCTATTCCATTGCACGATGAGTGTTCACTCTCCTTGCTTGTGAACCAATTTAGAGGGAGTTGGATTTCTTTACAAGTTGGTTTAAGGAGAGGACATTTAGACCTATCATTGGATATTAATGAATGAATTTTAATTTTAGGCTGAAGGACCATACAATAAAGCTAAAAAATTGCCCAAAAAGAACTCTTTCGCAAATTTCCAATTAGGGACATTACATATGTACATAACCATGTGAACCATTTCTAGTGCATCAAAGTATTCATATGATTGTATTTCATGATTATGCAATGTTTCTAACCATTAGAATAAATTTGAATTGTAGGATAAAACCATATGCCCTGACCTACAAGTAGATATTGACAAGTATTGAATGTGGAGTCATTCCAATGGCAAATCTTGAAAGAGAATAGGATGCTCTAAAGTGAGAGGATTATGGGAGCAAATCAGGAGGTTCCTATGTTTCTATGGGAAGAATATTCCAACAATCTATATATTTGAAATAGAAAAATCTTGAAGACATTTACTTATCTTATTTACGTACACGTGTTAAAAGAGCTTCAGTATGTTTCAGACATAGAGGAGCATGAGACTCCTTAATAGAGGACCCATATTATTATTCTCACATCCAGATGTTGAGAGGGAGAAGCTAGATTTGATAGCTCCTAAAGAACTAGTAAAAATGGTTGATGAATCTCCTACTAAGAGTAGACTTGCATGGTGCTCATATATAGAAGGAAGCAAATCATAGTATTCAAGAATCTTGGCATGATTCTTAGGATTAGAGGTGTTATTGAAACTAGATAAGATTTACTTCAGTCAAGGAAATCACACAGTATAGATCCTGAAGAGATTCAAGATGATGGACTGTAATTCCATGGCCACACATATGATGATGAATCACTGATGAATTTGAAGTTGATTCTTCTACATATTTGTTGGATCTCATAAACAATTGATTAGATCCTATATGTACCTGGTTAGCACCAAGCCATATATATGCTTTTTAGTTAGTACATAGACATGTACAACAAAGCATGTGTTGTGGTACCTACACGGTATGGTTGGATATGGACTCGGATATGTCTCAGACATATTATATCCAAGACATGGTGCAAAAAATATTAGTACAACTCTAGTACATATCCACATATGAGCATTTTACCAATATACATACTAAGCCTCTGTTGAAAGTAAAGTTGAGTAATTTTTGGAAAATCTTGGTGTAGTACATAAAGACTCCTTTAGTTAAAGAGGGAGTATTGATGTGGCTCCATAGGAAACATCATATAGATAAAAACCCCACCAGTTAGTCATGTGGGACATGAATTAGGAATTATCCCCACTAGTAAGCCATGTAGTGATACATCACTTAGACACTGATTATCCATACAACATACAATTGTATATGGCTCATATTATCTATGTAGTGGTGCATGGATCAATTAATCCATGCAATAGATAATCCACTAAATTGCACATAGCTTATATAAGTCATGGTAGATGACTTAAATATCCAGTGGATGTAGTATTTATTGTGGAGTACACCCACATGAGCATATACAAAGACAATACCTTAGATGGCTATCAAATAATAATCAAGGTATTCTAGACTATCATTGACTTTTAGATACTCAAGTGAGTTATAGTTAGGACTGTTGGGGAGCAGTTAAACCTCTTAAACAGGTCAGATAGCCATATAGTTGGATAGTGGGATATAAAAGAAATATGAAACCAATTTGAAAGTGGTAAGGCCTTGGAGAACATCATAGAGAGTAACAAGCTCACAAAGATCTTCTCTAGACTACATAAGATTCTAGAAGTCAATAAGAAAAATCAATTATTCAAGGTTGACAAAAGGAAAGATGAGATATTTCCTTCTGCAAGGATATTACACATTTCATGTGTTGTAAAATTTTGATACGATGGATTACAAATCCATGATTTCTAGTTTAAGGGAAACTACATGTCAGAATAGGTAGCTTAATTTATTTGATACATAGAATACCTATTATATGTTGTAACTGGATATTGGTTTAGACTGATATCAACTATGTATATTTTAGCTAGTACCACATAAGAAAAGTCTATTGTGGCTACTAATACTTGCCAAGAAGTAGTATATCTTGGGAAACTACTTGCTGGGTTAAAATATTAAGTCTACAATCACTTGCTGTGACATTCAAAGATGCATCAATCTTTTTCAAAACCCTATGTTTCATGATAATTCAAAACATGTTGAGATGAAGTATCATTTCATCAGATTTAGGTCCAGTAAGTTAAGAATTCAGTACATTTATAATGAATAACAAATTGCAAGAATGCATATGTGCTAACAAAGAATCTGTCGATGACGAAGTATAGGTACTTACAAGAAAATCTTGGCATGGCAGAGAATTCCTCCCTTACTGAGAGGGAGTCTTAAATGTACAACATCATGAGTCATTCTCCAAGCCAATCTTGTGCAGCCATGATTGATCCTCCCATATAGAGGAATCCTAAGTTGGACTTAGGTACTTGGAGTAGATTCTTGAGTTGGACTCAATAATGACTAATCCTTCTGTATAAAGGTTATTCCTCCTGTATATAGGTGAATGATTTGATTGATGAAAGTGATGATGTTGTAAAGTCTTGTTGGACAAGGATTCAAACTTGTGTGTCAAGTTATATTCTCATGAGGATCTCCAGTTATAGTAGTTACCCATGGGGTGGACCTCCAATTATAGAGGTAGTTGATTCTCATGTGGACCTCTAGTTATAGTAGGTACCCATGGGGCGGACCTCCAGTTATGAAGGTAGTTGATTCTCATGTGGACCTCTAGTTATAGGAGGTACCCATGGGGTGTACCTCTAGTTATATATGTAGTTGATTCTCATGTGGACCTCCAATTATAGTAGGTACCCATAGGGTGGACTTGCAGTTATAGAGGTGGATGATTTACATGTTGAAGCATTAATGTTGTGTGATGTATTACTAACCATGGTCATTTGAGATGGGTAAATCTATTAAGTCTCCTCTCAGGATTGGCCACCTCTAGAGTGAATTACTTTAGCATATGATCATTTGGTTTGAAGTAATATAATATGATCACAACATCAAACAAATATTCCTAATATAATTTGATATGATAGATACTTAAAGTTAGCACATATTGACCATGAAACAAAGATAAGATATAAAGAGATAATGCATAGAGAACAAGAGAATTCAAATTGCACATGACTCAATTAACGTAACAATGCATGCCTCAGTTAAATATTGTTAAGCTTCAATTAAAGCAACAATGGATGCATTAGTTAATTAAAGGATAACTCAGAGTGATCACTTCAAGTAAATCAATCATCATGTTTTCAATTAATATTATTTAACTAAGTGCTAATAAAGATGGACTAGTTAACTAAAGTGTTTTATAATGATTAAAATTTAGTTAAACTAAAAGACACCACTTAAGTTAACCAAAATATGACACTTCAGTTAATAACGTGTTTACATGATGACACTTGAGTTATTGCATTACAACACTTAAGCTAACATTCTAACTAAGTGGGCATGCTATCAATTAGAAGGAGAGTTCGATTTGGAGTCAATTAATGATGATTTAATGCTACATTTGAATGGTATTGTGCATCATGTATGCAGGATTGAAGAACCTAGTGTACTTGATATTTTCTCAAGAAGGTAATTCACTATTCTTTGCATGTGGTGCACTATTCTCGCTCAACCATTCGCTATAGTTTGCATGGAAATAATTTTAGCTTGTGTTTAATTTGTTGGGAACATGGAAAGTTGATACAATTGATATATATTCTCTATTGCTCAATATTCTCTTATATTGCACCTAGGGTGCTGAAAGCAATCTTCTATTGTAAAAGACATTTTCTACTATGTATCATAATTATATTTTGAAGATTTCTTGGATTTTTCATCCTCATTATTTTGAGGGTTTTCCTAGGGTATATGTTGTGTTATGGTTGAATTTTTTATGTGATTTAATGTTCTATTGATTCAAGTTTCAGTATTTCTGCACTTGAAGAATTAAAGTTCAAAGCTCAACAAAGTTGCATAAAAATCAACATAATCAACAACTTGGTTGAGGAAATAGGGCTTGGATTTATAGTAGAAAGATGCCATGCAAGCAGATAGATCCAAGTTTTTGGTGTTTGTTTTAAATGAAGGAATTCTGCTTGGAAGCATGCCAATGCATGTAAGGGATAGGAAAAAATTATCCAAGAAATGTAGTAGTGACAAAATATAATAAATTCATGTATTATGGCCATGGAATTTTACATGTAACCATTACACAGATCCACCGCTTGATGACGATATATATGCTAATCAATGAATTTAAATTTGTTACTCAATGACTGCAAATATGCTACTCAAAGACCATAAATCTATTTCTCAATGAATGCAAAGTTGAACATAATGTTGTTAGATCAATCACACAGGTTGGAGGATTGATCAGGAAGGGTGGTTAGGTCGATAAGGAAGGGTGGCTAGATCGATAATGACGGGTTTCCATATCGATAACAAAGGGTGGTGAAATAACTACATTGGGTGACCAGATGTAGGGTGGTGGTTATAGGGTGGCCACGATAGTCACAAAATGATTGAAAGTGACAACAACTGTTGAAAATATTGGAAAATTTTAACCTGAAAATATTTTCAGCGGAAATTTTATCGACTGAAGTTTTTAGGCCAAAAATATATTCCAAAAATTTATGTCCAAGGAATTTTTCATCTAGCTTGAGCCTAAGCACATTGATTGAGGGCACCACTAACTTTAACTTTCAGATTGATTTTTTTTGGCTAAAAGTTATTATAATGTTTTCGACCAAAAATATTAAATAAATAGGTTGAAAAAATGAAAACTTTGGTTGAAATGTTTTTGACTACAAGTTCTGTGATCTAATTCTTATCGAATAGACACCCACATTCATGATTTTACCCCACCAATGCATAACATTAAATTGTATGCACCAATGCATAACATTAAATTGTATGCACCAAAGCATAACATTAAATTGTATGCACCGATGTACTTATTTTAGTTATGTATCAGTGCATTTATATGATATGCACACCATTTAAAAAAACTTTATATAACCTTCGATCACTTAGTTTTTTTAATTATAATGTACATACATTATAATCTCCATTTAAAGATATGTTACCAATGGAACAGGGTTTAGTAGAGGGTTTTTTAAATTTTTTTTCCAAATCTTGGAACACTAAAAGCCTCCATAAAAACCTCCGCTAGTAAGTGTTTTCCATGTAGTGACTACTCTCCATGGTCCCTAACCATGCTTTTCAATACTTGCAATCCTAAAACCTAAATCTCAGTGTCTATTTTTGTTGTTTTTGAGAAAACAATGTTTTATTTTTAGTCAAAATGTTTCATTGTTAACTATTCAATTTTGACATAGTTTTTCTATAATGAAAACGTACATAGATTTATACTAGTGCATCATTTATTTTTCATAATTTTTTCATGAGTATTTTCATAAATGTTTGGAGTTTCACCACATATTTTTATCTGATTTTTTCTCACCAAATAGACATCCAGGTTCATGATTTTACTAATCCCATCTTTTGGGTCATCCCAAAACCTTTATTTAAAATGGCCTCTCTCTTATCCACTGTATCAAGAAAGAATCATAACATATTGTACTTTTTGGGTGAAGTGATTACACCCTTGATCACAATATTAGATTTGGAAGGATTTGTGGTATTTTAAACATTAACCTCCTCCATTGAATGAAGAGTCTTCATACTATTCTTGTTCATCCTATGATGTTTAGTATGCAATTCAAAAAAACCCTCACCATTTTCTATGATTTCATTGGTATCTTGCAACTTTATAAGATATTTGATTGTTTCCCACCACATTATAGCCTTACGCTAAGAGAAATATTCAACATCCACTACTTATCGTTTCTTTTGATCGGATAACATGGGGCGTTTTTTACCATGATTAAAGGTGGGATATCCTTACTTTCTATGGAGGGCACAATAATCAAGGATCTTCATAGTATATCCCACATGTATTTCTTCAATTTCACTCAAAATTGAAAACTCTCTAGCACATGAATCTTGATTCGCTAACCCTCAGAGTCTAACCCCTGTTAATGATGATACTTGGCCTTCATATTCATGAACTTTTCCTTATAGTTACAAATGATGTGGTGGGGGTCATATATCCATGTTTTATCTTTTGAAAATTTGTAGAACTCAAAGATATTATTGGCATGTACATACAATTTTCTTGCCATAAATAAAAATTGGCAAGAGAACTTGCAAGAGCATTTTTTTGTTGTTGTGATTCATCTATAACAAACAATTCTCAAACATATTTAAAAAATAAGATATGGGGTGTCATCAGTTTAAGTATATTGAAATGGAAGACTTCAAAACCATATACTCTTGAAATATAATAGTCCTCATAACAATACCAATCTGCACATCTAACCTGAGGACTAAATTCATTGAGATCCTTAGAGGATCTCACCCAAAAATAACCTTGAAGTATGGACACATCACTTTATCTATAATTATTTGAATTTTTTTATTTCCACCTTCTAATACTTTGACAAACATTCAATCACCATATTCTTCTCATTATCTATTTGTTGAAATAGATCCATCGGCATGCGTTTAGTCATTGTAGACACCCACAACACATTGATCTTCTTGAGCACCAACCCAAATAGGTTTTACCCTATCCAGCAACACCTGCAGAGAAGATAAAGTCTCACCTGAGATGTTCGAGGGAGAACTGTCGGAACCAAGTTTCTGCAGTAAGAAGGAGGATCACACATCTACTTTAAACTTATCACAACATTACTTAACATATTAAATCATCAGGGTTATACATTAACAAATTTGTATTGTCATTCAATGGATCAAATCGACATACGTCGATCGTAGCATAAGTATCGATGCATAAACATATCTATCAATATAACATCATTCATAACAAGAAAGCATCGCATCATACAGAGATCAACATCACAATGCAATATTCATTCACATCCCATAGCATAAAAACATGAAGACATGAAAAGGTAAGAAGACAAAGTGTATTTCTCTATTCTCCGTCATATCATATTAACTTTGCAACAAAACACAGGTTCTCAAAAACAGTTCTCCAATTCAGATATTGCATCACAGATAGATCACATATAAGTCCAAGATCAAACTCAATATCTCATTCACAATATATTGTCTTCGAAGAAGACTTAACATTTACAATCCTAGATCTATTTATAGGCTTGCACCTTTACATCAGTGGTCCACTTAAGTCCACTCCCTAACTAATTGTACCAAAATCTACAAATTGATGACCACAATCCACATAATATGGTTAAAATATACAAAATATGGTCAAAATCCTCAAAACATGACCAATCCTCATTGTGCACCAACTTTCACCTTTGCCCGACATCTTTGACCTTGTGCACCATCCTCAATGTTGCGTAGCTAACTATCCTAAAAAATATGTGCTAACAAGACCCCAACATAATCTTGTGGCTCGCCCTTGAGCCACGTTAGATAGAAATGGTGTAAGCATTGAGATTTACCTTGAACTCCTCATATTGTTGGGTGATCTCTTTAACCTGCTCCTTGATCTTCTCATTGATTTCCTGGCTTTTCTGTCACTTCATGCTCCAGTGGATGCTCAATGATCTTTGGAGTGACATCCCTTTGGCCATCTTGAACTTCCCACAACACTGAAACCTATTTCACTGAGAGATGCACTCCAATATCCCAGAATTTGTCCAACTATGCTGTGCGCCTCTGTTGATGCTCCCTTTCCTTTTCAACATGATGTTGTAAATCCTCCAGTTCTGCTGATTTTGTGATTTGTACAACTAGGGGCATCGCTTTGAGTGATTCTCTCAGTGTGTCCAACTATCCCTCAGCTTCCTACAACTGTGTGGTGAGTTTCTCCAACTGCGCATCTTGGAACACACTTCCCCAAAACTGTGTAGTCGCATTCGTGACTCGTTTGGCTTCTTGCTCCATTTCTTCGAGCTGCACCGCTAAGTCTTCAATGGTGATTTTCTGTTCTATAGTCTAATCTGGTGGTGTGCCTAGATTTACTAGCTCATGCAGATATTCATTGTCACGATTAAGTTGTGCAATTATGGCTCTAAGTCGCTGTGCTTTTGCCTCATCATTCATATCTGTAATGATTTTTGGTACTTCTTGGAAGGTGACAGAAACTGCCTATTCCATCGCACCATGCTATCCCGGAGTTGTGATTTCTCCACTGTCAATGGATCCTGCTCCTTCTTGAGTTCCTTAATCTCCTTTTTTTCTTCTAGTTCTTTCTCTCGCGGCCTCAAAGGGTGGTCACCAATAGCCTGCTCTCTATCCGTTAGTTCCTGATTCACAGCTCTTCGCAACTGGACTAATGTCGGGGTTGACAGTTCATTGATGTCCAGTGAAAGATCCTAAAATTGCTGAAGTGAGGTGTTGACATCCTCACTGTTGGTCTCGATCGCATGCGACCGAATTTGAACATTCCTGATCTGTTTCCCAGTGCTGATCGCCCCAACAGTATGCAAAGTAGTTTCCTCAGGTACCCTATTCAAAACTACATCAATAAATGAATTAAGGCGAGCATTTACCTCACTAAATCCATTAGTCATTTACTTCTTCAGCTACTGTTCTGTCACAATAGTCGCGGTGGTGATCGCCGCAATAATACGACTCAACTATTCTTCAGTCACTTTTGTTGTGCTCCTAGTCGCACCCTGGTCTTGTCGCTTCTTTGTGTGGGATTCCTTGAATATCTGATCCACTTCTGAATCACTTGGGGTCCTTTTCGATGCTTCATCTAAGTTATTCTCTCTCTGTGGGTCTGGTAGAGGATCCATTGAAGCATCAGCTAGTCGAACCATCAATAATTCCTTTGTGCTAAGGGGTTCTCGCCATTCCACAGGTCATTCATCCACAATAGCCTCTAAATCTGCATCTGAAATCTTGTACAACATGGGAAACCACAGTTTATCCGGGTCCTTCCATGCCTGCACATGAAAGGCATGTGGCCCTATCACAAACTGAACAACACATTGGTATTTCACCACTGCCTCTTCTAATAACTGCAGAATCTTCATGGATTTTTCCTGTAACTCCTCCCAATAAGGCCAGAACTATATTGAGGAGTCCTTGAGCCGCTATGACTCCTTACTATACCAAAGGTTCTGGTAGCATGCTCCTTTTCATACCTTAGCAGCCTCAACGTCCATGCCCTGGTAGTCTTTGGGCTCCATCCAAGCTACTAGCGTGATCAAAATGAGCAACCAACTATAAGTAAACGGTCGTTGCCCCGCCCATACTGCTAATGCATCATATATCAATGGGTTCATTAGGAACAAAGACAAGGTCATGTGCACACCTTGTGCACACTGCTTTGTGCATGCTATAACCCCAGAAGTACACTGGTTGGGTTAGTTCTTTCTAAGAACCTTGCTTGTTAGAATCCTCGCTACGATGAGGACAACCTGTTCATTAATGCTGTCAATGACGAATGTGTGCCCGTCGTGCTGCAAGTTATATCTCTTCTTCAGCTTCGCCACGAGTTTTTTATCATTGTCCTTCCCATGAAAATATTGTGATGGGTCAGGCCCATCCTTGGGCAACCCAATCATGTGTGAAATCAATTTCATGGTGATTGGTACCAACCGGTCCAGCCACAAATAGCCTCCATGAAATAATTCTAATTGCTTCTTTATGCATGCATTGGATTCCACAAAACTCCTGAAATGCAGCATGTTGATGAGGCCCTACAACCTCGATCTCTCCAATCCCCGTGCCAGGTCATGTGGAATGCACGTTACTAGGTCGCTGCTTGCTTCTGTCACCGATACAAATGGGTCTGTGGTGATCTCAGTTGACGCTAGCATGTTGTGATCTTCATACTTCATTCACATGATGGAGGGCACGATGTCCATGGTGCATAACATGCCCTGCGGTATTGTCAACATCCTGACTGGATACCTATGGTTCTTCGTTATTTTTCATAGCTTTGCATTAGGTAGACACAGAAGAACATAGCCAGGGATGTCTGCCGTAGACACCCAGTCCAGGCTGTGGAGTCCTCAGCCCCTGATGTTGATGGTCCCATATGCTGCATTGCCTCTTCCTGAGCCCTTGCAAGATTTCTGGTCAACCGCTTCTTCTGTACAGGTGATTTGGGCCGCTATGCCCCTCTCTTCTTCTTAGGAACTGAATATGAACCCACCGGCATACTCGCTACTTCTTGCTTAATAGGCACCCCTATAATCGACAAGTCTCTCCCACTCAAAATTTTTATCGGTATCAGCTCACTCAGAATTCCTCACAAGCGCCCACAGGTTCACAACACAATAATTCAACCTCACTATGCTCTGTAATTCAAATACACAACACATCATAGTACACTACAAAAACTCTGCAACAAATCGGTAGCTCAATCTTCACAATGGTGAATTCAGACCCTGACCTTCCCTCTTCTTATAGCGTCAATTCCACCATGTAAACGATCTCTTAATCATTACAACCAAATCCTCATTAACCACCCGAATCCACCGCCGATCCTCCCAATCCAATGGCTAAATCCACCATTAATGCGTGTCCTATCGAGGAGCACCACTGGTTAATTGTTTTAACTACTGTATTTATTGTGGATTTTACTCCGTCGCATCCCTGCTGCCATCGTGATATGACTCTCTAACCACGACTCTGACTCTTCTACTTGCACAACCACTTCCTCTTGGTGTTTCATCCTCCTAATTACTGTCTTATGCATTTTTTTCACTTGCACAGTGCCATCGGGCCCATCTTGTAAGGATTCAACCTAATACCATTCACCATCTTAATCAACGTCACACCATCTAACTATTGTAGTTGTACTACACCTCCTATAGTAATGGAATTGATAACATACAGACCTAACCAATGAATTTGAAACTTACCTACATATTTAGTAGACTTGTTGTCATACATTAGCACTAGGTCTCCTTGATGAAAGTGTTTGTTCTTGATATGTCGATCATGCCAAGCTTTCTGTCGATCCTTCTCAACACACTGGTGAAAACTTACAATGAAGCGATCTTCCTCTAGCTGTGCCAATTACTATAGATGTTCTTTTAATGCTCCTTCATCGTCCATTCTTGTCGCAGCTGCAATGCGTAAACTCAGGATGTTGTACTCCATTGAAATGATTACCTCCTTCCCATACACCAACTTGAATGTTTTCTGTCTTGTCAATCTTTTGCAAGTGGTGCGATATGCCCATAAGATTGCTGGAATCTTCAAATCCTAGTCATCGTGGTTTACATTGCACACCTTTGTGAGCGCATGCTCCAACACCTTGTTGAATTCAACAACGGTCCCATTTGCTTGTGGGTGATAAGGGGTACTCTTCTTATGCCATATATGAAGCTCCTCTGTTAACACATTGATAGTGTGATTTATAAAGTGACTCCCTTGATCGCTCATCAATATCTTTGGACATCCAAATCGGGTAACAACGTTGTCAAATAGGAACCTCGTTGCTATCGCAGTGGTGCAATCTACAACTGGTGCGGCCTCCGCACATATTGTCAGATAATCTATTACTGTAATAATATACTATGCACCGATTCTCTTTCCATGTTGGTTGATTAGTCCCACAAAATCCACTGCCAAATTTTCAAATGGATGCAGCATCACCTGAGGTACTAGCGGCATCTCGTCCCTCCTTAATGGTTTTCTAGTTCTTTGACAAATGTCACAAGTCCGTGCATAGTCTGCTGCATCCCCATTAAGAGTCAGCCACTAAAGCCTTGTGCAGAGCACCTTCATGGTGGTAGTGCAACCTCCATATTGTCACCATTAACTCCTGCATGTGCTTCTTCCAATACCTACCCTTGTTCATGCGGTAGGACACATCGTTGTAGGATCTCGTCTAGTCCTAGCTTATAGTTTTCTCCAGCAATTAACAGGAAATCCGCGGCTCGAACAACCAATTGGTTATTCTGATTTGTAGTAAGCCCTTCTAGTGTTGTTCTCATCACTAAAAACTAAACTGTTTGCTCATCGTATTTGTCGACCATCTTGACTCTGAATAATTGTGCATCTGGTAACCCATCTTCAATGTCTGTCGGTTCTTCACCTATTTCAATTCATGATAACTGGTATGGGCCTGCATTCAAGCGACTCGACTTCACAATTATCTCAAAATCAAACTCTTGGAAGAGAAGTAGCCAATGACATATATCCCCCCCCAATACAGGCTTATTCACCAGGTATTTCAAAGCAGAGTGATCTGTGAACATCTTGAAATGACCTCCTAATAGATAATTCCAAAACTTCTGTAGTGCATATACCATTTCCAAACCTTCCCTCCTTGTCGTAGTATAATTATTCTCCACAGACTACAACTTTCAACTAGAGAAAGCAATCGGGTGATCAATATCACCTTCACATGGCTGTGCTAGCACCACTCCCAACACGGTTGATGATGCATCAACATGAACATGGAACTCCTTTTTACAATTGGGGAAATCTAGTATTGGTGCAGAATCCATGTTCACCTTTAATGTGTCAAAAATTCCTTGACACTCTTGACTCCATACAAATACCACATCCTTCTTTAGCAACTTCTCCATAGGGCCTGTGATCATGGTGTTAACCCAAAAATCCCCCACACAGCTTCTTTTCATGCATGTTTATTTCCTTGTTTTGTTTTCTAACCAATATTTCTAGTTGCAGGTTTGCCATTAACATCATTTGCAGGTTGTTTCATAGTAGTATAGGTTTATTTTGTAGGTTTTGGAGGTGGAACCCTAACCCACTGTGTGCAGAGGGGTTCAGAAGGGATACATCTCCATGTTTCTTTATGATTTGCTCTTAGATGTAATATGTAATAGCTGCCATTTAGTTGTTCTAGTGTAGCTTAGCTTAGTTTCAATTTGCAGCTCTGTTTTTACCATTTTACATTCCATTTTTTACTATTTTCTAAGGGTAGAAACCTACCCTTGTGCCCTATAGGCATAAGGGAGCCATTTTTACCCCTGTAGGGAGGAGAAATTCTCACTACAGCTTTGGAGACTCCCCTAGGTTGATCCCACAGGATCCCTGGGCAAAAATTTCAAGTTTTTCAAGTATTTTAGTTTTTAACCTAGTTTTAAAAAATGTTTTGTTATATCTATTTAAATTTGCTTTATTTCTTGTTTTCTGTCAGTGCCGAAGCCTTTCCTAGGCCGAGCTGAGTTAGACTGACCCAGTACCAGTTACTGTCAGCCAGATCTGACCCTGCAGCACCAAAAACACCCCTTTCTGAAGTAGGTCGCTCTTATTGGGGGAAAAGGTGAGGGAAGGCGCACTTAATTGGCAGACAGGTGTGCCCAGGGCACACTTAATCCTCAGACAGGCATGACTTTATCCCAGGAGCTCAAGTTGTGGTTGTTCTGGCATTTTGTACGACCCCTTCACTCATTTCTGGAAAAATCTCGCGGCCCCCTCGCGGGATTTGGTCAGAAATGCGCAGCCTGTCACATAGAAGTTGTTTTTCAGTTTAATTAGTAGTAATTTTTAGTTTCATAGGATTTTTAGTGCGGCCCAGCCACCTCTGTCCACCATTACAGATCTTTGTTTATCTCAGTTTTCAATTTTTGCAAATAAATCAATGAACAATGTGTATATGCTAATCCAATCACTAAGGTTCAATAAAATGAATTAGCCTAACTAAAAGTAACATAAAATTAACCATCTTGCTGCCCCCTTCCTCCTCTACCCAGTCATCACCCTCCGGGGTATTCTGGGATACGACGAAGGGACAACTCGTATAGATCTAGGCACTCCATGGCATTTTTCCTAAACCATTAAAACCAGGTGACCTGGAAGGTACGGGGGGTAGAGAAGGAGGGATTCTCACAGCGCTAAGCGTCCTCCCTGCTTGACCAACCTAGCACTTGGGAGGTGACTTGAGGATCTATGGATGGGCCTAGTCCCATTGTGTTGAGAGCCCAGCACCTTCTCTTGGTTGAAGAAGAATACCACTGAGAGGTAGACACTTAGTTAGGGCAACAATTCAGGGTTAATCACTACATTTGCTTAAAAATTTCTATTCATGTTTGCATACAAAACCATGATGTGAGCTCTACCATGAATCCATAAACCATATGGCAAACCAAATACCAGAACAAGCAAGCAAACCAACACACCATACCACATAATCAACCCAACTCAGTTCATGATGCTGATTGAGCCTTAAAAGTTACCAAATTTACACTAAGTTCAATAAACTCTGCAGTCTTTGAGGACATAAGTCCTTGACTACTACAACTATGGGAAGTACTTGGGCTTTGCCCAGAAACTCATTGTGAGGAGTACCACAGGAACCCCAAAGTAGCTGGCCGCTGAGAGGAATTTCCAAGCAAAACAGGCAACGACCCCTTCCGATTGAGTAGAGTTACCCGTGAGGAACAAGACAAGCGCTGCCTTTTGGAAGTCATGGTGGCTGAGAGACCACCTTCAACCAGTAGGAAGCCATTGAAACTGGGGTCCAAATTTCATACCCACCAGTTTCATACACACAAGCAAACACAATTGATTCTCCATGATCTTCCTCACGCCTAAGAGGCGAACCACCACCATTTGGAACACTCAGTCAGCACTGTCATAGCCATTCTCAGTGATCTCCTACACCACCAGAGGGCCAGACAGCCTTTGATTCTGATTCACACCCATATCAGTCTGAACCAGACCTCCACACCGCACCATCTAGCCCCATGGATGCTACAAACCTGAATCCATTTTCCGGCTTAACCTTAGCAAGTGGACCCATGTACACATCACAACCAGTCACCCACAATGTGGTAAGTAGCCCAAGCACAGTCATGCAGACCGTCATTAGCCAATTTCCACTATCCAAAGTGACCAACCAAGCTGATCCAGTGGCCACACATGAGGGCAGTGGCTCCTCCACACACATTGTCCCACCTGCCACACAGGGGGGTAGTGCACCAAACACCCACATTGCCCCTACTACCATACAGGGGGGCAATACCCCTGCCACCCATACCATCCCACCCACAACACTTTCGGGCATTGGCCCATCCGCCATGGTACCGCCATAAGTACTCCCAGCCATGCAGATGCATTATGCACCTGCAAACCCCACTCCCATTGCAACCCCATCCCACATCAACTTGGGGTCAAATCTGCCATTCATGGCTCGTTTGAACTTGCTTGACCTGGCTATATTGACAAATGACCCCATTTGTCACCAAGATTTTTGGCCACCCATGCCAACTAAGCTGCCTTCAGACATCCCAAAGTTTGAAGGCAAAGCCAGGGAATGTCCCCAAAATCATATAATGACATTCCATCTATGGTGCTCATCCAATAGCATCGTAGAAGACTCCATTAGACTAAGGCTGTTCCAACGCACCCTTACAAGTGCCGCGACCAAATGGTACATTGAGCTGCCACAAGCCAAGTACCCCGACTTCAACTCCCTAGCCTTCATGTTCCTGCAGTATTTCCAGCTCCCTGTTAGATATGACGAGGGGGTGGAGATCCTGCTATCCTATCGCCAAAACACCGCCACTCACATCATTGATCATATCCATGAGTGGCGGCGGCGCCGCAGCCTATGCAAGATCCAACTTCATGACATGATATTCTTAGATTGGTTCCTCAAGACTTTGCTCCCACCCATCGCAAAGGACGTCGCATTAGAACGTCCCCAATATGAAGAAGAGGCCATACTGAAGGCCCAACAATTTGATCTCATCTACACCCAGTCGCGATACTTGTATACCATCATCCCAGACGCTCCCCGTCCAAGTACCTCCTACTGCGACGCACCGGGGGAATCCCACGCTGCGGATGGCATCATAGGGTCAGTATCCCAACAACCACAGCCTTGACCAACACCACCTGCCACGGTGCCGGAACTAAGAAACACGGATAATGTTGCTTATCAAAACCAAGCTTCGGACTATGCTAGAATGATGTCTCAGTTCGGGGCAACAACCTCTTATGCACAACCTGTGCCACCGTAGTAGGCTCAGGCCATGGCTTGGCCAACACAATAGTATGTGGGGAAAATTCCCACATTCGTGGCACCACCACCCCCACAAATATACTATGTACCACCAGTGCAACAAGCCCAAGCCCCCGCCCCTGCTCCACCGGCTCCACCCGCACCGTTGGGACAAGTGTTCTCACAAAAAAACCGTCCCAACCAACCTTCCCCCAATAATCAACAAGGGCAAGCTAGAAACAACCGACCCCGCAACCAGGGCAATAACCAACCACAGGGAGGTGGTCAATAACCGAATCCCCCCA
Source organism: Pseudotsuga menziesii (assembly GCA_001517045.1). Classification (NCBI taxonomy): domain Eukaryota; kingdom Viridiplantae; phylum Streptophyta; class Pinopsida; order Pinales; family Pinaceae; genus Pseudotsuga; species Pseudotsuga menziesii. Next base: position 1,370,924 of record LPNX011155342.1, read on the forward strand.
ACAATGCCGCAGCAAATCAACCGGCCCAAAACCCCCTGTGACCAAATGCACCAAGACGCAATGCCCGATTGCGCACAAACCAACCATGCACACTCTGTGAGGTCTATGGGCACTATACATTTGAGTGCCCCCTCATGGGTCGCGCCAAGCAGGTAATTCGAAACGAGGCCCAACAGGCTGCCAATGCCACAAACCAAGCACAACCCAACCTGACACCACAAGGACCTCCCCCCATGGTGCTTCAAAACCCACTACCAGTCCAAGGATTGGTGGCAACCGCTACCCCTCCCTAGGCCAATCCCAACGCTCCAAGGGCACCACCCACAGCCGAAACAGGTGTCCACCACCTGATGACCATGACCATTGAAGAGGTCAACTTACAAACTAGATGAAACCAGTACGGTACCACTATCGAACTTGTTGACTAATCAACAGCATCTACGTCTAAGACAACCAACTTACCTCTCCAGTTACCCCCATTCCTGTGCCCCCCCATATGCAGAATCACCAATAACGCAACAGCTAGAGCTGCAGTCAGCTACAACGTTGTGAATGATTTGGCCCAAATTCTAACTGCCTTGTCTGCTCTTGAGGTACTTAAAACGTGCCCAATGCAACGAAAGGACTTACTAGCTACTCTAGGGGCGGTAGACCCCTCCGATTCCAAGCTCATCACCTTTGACATAGAAAATGGAGAGCCGCGCATGCCCTCCACTATGGCCTTCCAAATCCCAGTGTCCATCCGGAACTTGGTTGTGCACCGATGCATAGTGGATGAGGGGGCATCCATGTGCGTCATGTCTACCTTGGTTTGGCAGAAGCTTGGATCCCCAATTTTGCAACCATCTTCCACAACTCTATGGGCTTATGATGGATGCCCCACTAAAGCCCAAGGAATCCTCCCTCATGTCCCCATCACGTTAGTTGGGAAGACAGTCATGATTGAGATTGAGGTCGTCAATGCTCAACTGGATTACAACCTCCTCCTCGGGAGGAGTTACATGTAAGCCATGTGAGTAGTCGCGTCAACTGTCTTTTGCCTCATGATGTTCCCCCACGAAGGGAAGATTGTGATGGTTGACTAGCTCACCTACCATGATTCGCAAGGGTTAACAACACCTACCAACGTTATCCCTACCATCACCACCACCCAGCCATAAGGGGCAACCACACATGCTAACGCCATCCCTGCAACCAACACTGTGGTTGAAAACACACCAGCCTCCCCACCGTTGAATGTGGGCCCTGGGTTGTTTAATGATCCCACCATGATGGCTCCTTTCCCGTTGGTGTCACTTCCACTGACAAAAAAGCAAATTGCATACTTGTGCATGGTCTCATCAAGCACCATTGCACCCAAACAACAACCACAGCCATAGCCCCTACCACAACCACAACATCGTCAGTATCCGTAACATCACCCGCAGTAGCAGTATTATGCGTAGCCACAACCACAACCTCACCCCCACATGCAATCAGCTAGGATTTATGTGGGCTCATCTTCGGTGCATATAATTCCCTTCCTCTTTCCCCCACCTGGTGTCATGAGCAAGCCGATCATGGCCACCTTAAGCCTACCCAACTTTACGTTGGGGATCTCGGTGTGGTATTTAGACCCACTAGCTTAACCAACAATGCCCCAAGTTGTGTTAACTACGGTGCAACCTATTGCGGTTGAGTCTCACCCCCACCCAGTCCGCACAAGCCAATCACTGCACCCGCACCTGCACCACCCCAACCCAAAAGAGCCAGGGGAAAGAACACCAAAGCCACTGTAGAACCATGACAAGTTCCACCTTGTGCCGTCTGCGAACAACAAGGCCATCCAACTCAAAATTACCCTGAAATCCCAGTGATCCATGCACATCTGGATGCCATGGATACGAATGAAAACATCCCCGTGGTTGAACTCCCAACCGTACCAGTAGTAAACAACAAGGCATTAAGGACAAACCATGCTTGCACCCTTTGTGTCTTGTATGGACATTACTCCCACCATTGCCAAGACCTCCTCGAATTTTGAATGGCTCTTGCTAACCTCCGTCACCAATCCCTTGAGTCTGAGATCACCTTGATTGAAGAAGTTCACCCACCACCACCTCCTTCATCCAACACCATGTCCATTTACATGATGTCTAGTTAACCCGACCAGCTCATTCCCATCTCCAACGATGGTCCATTAGACCTGTCACTTCGTTGCTTCAACAACGATGAGGAGATCCTTGAAGCTTTGACCGCCCTGGAATACCCATGGGACAACATGCACCATCGCTCATTCTTCCTCTTGGAAGAGCTTGTGTAGCAGTCCGACCAATTTTCCATGGAGACCAAAGATTTCATCCATGGGAAGGTCGACTGGTTCAAGAACCCAATCCCAGCACCAGATGCCTTCGAAGAAGGGAACATGGCGAACATTTCACCAACCATTAAAATCGACATCTCAACCAACTCTAAGACCGTTGAAGAAATCATGTTGGGGGCATCTTGCTCCCTGGAAGAGGTCGATGCCTACACCGCTCTCTTCCAATAATTCCATGACATCTTCTCTTGGTCATACACTGAAATGCCTGGTTTAGATCCATCCAACATGGAACACCCCATCGACACATGGCCTGATGTGGCACCCGTCCGCCAGAGGCAATGGCCCATCCATCCATCCAAAGTGGCTGCGGTGAAAGTCGAGATAGAGAAGCCACGCATAGCCGGCTTCATTTATCTCATTGCATACACAACTTGGGTTTCTAATCTTGTTCCCATGAATAAAAAATAGGGTACCATTTGCGTTTGCACAAACTTCCACAATCTCAATGGGGCATGTCCCAAAGACAACTTCCCCACACCGTTCATCGACCAGATCATCGATGCAGGTGCTGGACATGAGGCCTTCTCCTTCATCGACAGTTTTTTTGGATACAACCAGATCCAAATCCGGAAAGAAGTCTATTACAAAATGACATTCACAACCCCATGGGGCACATTCACCAACCGAGTCATGCCCTTTGGCCTCAAAAATGCTGGAGCCACCTTCCAGTGCACCATGACATATTGTTTCCACGATTTAGTCCACATCATCTTGGTCTACTTGGATGATCTCACCACTCGATCACGAAAACAAGCACAACATATAGATGACTTGCGAGAAGTCTTTTTACATTGCCACAAGTACAAGATCTGCCTAAACCCCCTCAAGTGCATTTTCTATGTCCCAGCAGGCCGTTTACTCAGATTTATCATCTCCCACAAAGGGATAACGGTTTATCCCCTCAAAGTTCAGGCCATCCTTGATCTTCCTCCCCCAAGAACTCGGCACCAACTACAAAGCCTACAAGGCAAGGCCAACTTCCTTCACCGCTTTGTGCCAGAGTATGCAATAAAAGCCTATGGATTCATCCACCTGCTCCACACAAAAATCCCCTTTGTTTGGGATCAGCAAGCACAAGAATCGTTCGAGGCTCTCAAACAAGCCCTGGCTTCTGCACCATTACTCTCACCACCAGATTTCACTTGAGACTTCATCCTTTATGTGTTGGCCTCAAAAAATGCCATTGCTGAAGTATTGGTCCAAGAAGACGATGCTCGCCAATAGCACATGAGTTACTACATTAGTCAGAAGCTAACAGGACCCCCATTACGATATTCACCCGAGGAGAAACTAGCCCTAGCCATCGTCTTCTTGGCTCAAAAATTACACCACTACATCATTGCCAACCATACTCGAGTAGTGGCTGATTCAAACCCAATGTGGTACCTCTTAAGCTGCCGCCTTCTACAAGGTTGAGCAGCCAAGTGGGTAGTTGTCCTCCAAGAGTTCGACCTAGAGTTTGTGTCCCCAAAAAGCACAAAGGCGCTTGCATTGGCCACACTCATGACCGATCTGCCCCCATTAACTGCATCATCACCCCACACGGATGATCTCCCTGATGATTTCCTATTCGTCATATCTACTGACGACCCATGGTATGAGGACATCCTTCTCTATTTACGAACGCAAAAGTTCCCAATGCACTTCAATCATGAGGATAGGTGACGTATCTGACATCAAGCCATTTGCTACTTGCTGATTCGAGATGTTCTGTATCATCGAGGCATTGATACCATCCTACGTTGTTGCCTCACCTATGACGAGGCAGAGACCATCCTCAACGACAGTCATAGCGGAGCGTGTGGTTGTCACCTTTCAGTCCTAGCAACCACCCAAAAGATTCTACGTGCCGGCTATTTCTGGCCGTCCATCTTTGCGGATTGCATAGAGGCAGTCAAACATTATCGCAGCTGTCAGCTCTTTGCCCCAAAGGCAAGAACCCCCCCGCACCATTACATCTTGTAGTCATAGTCGGCCCCTTTTGCAAATGGGCAATTGACTTCATGACCATCAACCCCGTTTCGGCTAATAGCCACAAGTACATTATCATGGTTGTCGATTACTTCACCAAGTGGGCCGAATCCATGCCCACATTCAATTGCAAAGCTGAAACCGCAGCATGTTTCTTCTTCAACCATGTCATTACACAGTTTGGTGTCCCCAAACAATTAGTCTCCGATCATGGTGCACACTTCGAAGACACCATATGGGCTGAATTATCAACCATGTTGAAATTCGAACACCAGTACTCCTCTTCCTACTACCCTCAAGGAAATGGCCAAGTTGAAGCAGTCAACAAAATCATCAAAACAATGCTCCAACGGATGGTAGGAAATCACAAAACCAATTGGCATCACATGCTATTCTCTTCCCTATGGGCTTATTACACATCCACAAAAACTGCAACTAGTTTCACCCCTTTCTGCCTAGTACATGGCGTTGAATTAGTGCTCCCTATAGAGTGCCAAATCCCATCTCTCCGCCTCGTGGTGGAACTCCTTCCTGATACTTCACCTTTAGAAGAATGACTCCTCCAACTCGAGCAAACCATAGAAGACCGTCGAGCTGCCCTCCAAGCCATCAAAGCAGCAAAAACACGATCAAAGATCCAATATGACGTCCATGTGCACCCTCGCACCTTCATCGAAGGCGATATGGTTCTAGTCTATGACCAACCCAACGATAAATTGGGCAAAGGCAAGTTCAAATCAATGTGGTATGGCCCATATGTCATACACCGTTGCCTCGGAAAAGGGGCATATACCCTCATTGAATCTGATGGACAACTCGTGGAAAACCCCCGTAACGGGCTCTACCTCAAGAAATTCTACGCTTAACATCACCAATGAGTCACTTCATTTTATTTTTCTTATTTTTCACCGTTTTTCAGCAAAAATCAAAGGCAGCACCATCAGCCGCTAGTCAAAAGTCACCTGGGACCTATTCGAGACACCTCTCACACCTCCAGGATCGAACTTTCATTTCCTTATGAGATCATCATCTCATGTTTAAACAGTCTATTTTGGGACCACTAGTCACCTCGATTCACGAGCCATGACATAATGATGCAAGTGTCTATGGACCGGTACTCGTATCACATTTCCCGATCGCAACTCATGTGAGCGATCGGGCTGCCACCCGTTAAGGATTGTACCATATTTTACTTTTTGTATTTATAATAGTCTTTTTGACCGCACCTTATGCGGACATCTTTGGACCATCGTCCACAAAATCCTTTGTTTTTATTCCATATATTTGACATAGAAGTGTTCTCGGGCCGCTGTCCATTTAGGAATTTAATTTTAGCTTTTACTTTGTATTTTTAGCACATAATTGTCTTTTTTGTTCACCGCACCTTACGTGGACCTCTGGACCACTGTCCACAAAATGATTTATTTTCTTGCACATATTTGGCATATAAATGCCTCTGGACTTGTACTCACATCGCATGTAGTCAAGTTCGTTCACTGCAACACACACACACGCTCTCCTAACCTCTGTCCGAGAGCCCCCTTGGTTTGCATGCCTCTGTTGCACCGTCTCGCAGGCCTCTGTTGCGATCTATCCCACACATGTATTGGTATGTTTAAGAGACTTCTGCTCCATCCATACTGCACGAATGAACTTTGGACCTCTGTCCACCATCCCGACATGGGGGCACCACCCATGCCACCGTAGTCGGTTGACCACATTGGAGTTTCGTTTAAAGCTCTTTTCTAACTCCTTAAAACAATGAAAAGATCGCTGAGCACAGCTACTTCCTTTCCCGCTCGCTAAAGTATAGGAAAGGGCGTCTACATCATATCAATTACCTCCTTTTGTAGACCATGTAGACCATTTCATGAAAAGGACCTCCTTGGCACATTCAAGCCAAGACCGTTCCCCTCTGCATACGTTTGTGCTTTCTCGGGTAGAGGGGCCGTACTTTACGAAAACGCTCACCACTGGTTGTCGTTAAGCTCTTTTCTAGCCGTCTCAACAAGAAAAGATCGCCGAGCAAACTTGGTTTTGTTCATGCTTGTAAAAGTATTTGAATGACCGTCCAGTCAGTATAGGTTTAACCTTTTCTGGCCTGATTGGACTACCAATAGTAAAGAAGTCTCTCATCCCCTCCAGGATGGGAAAGCTCTCCTATGTATACTTTTATTCTTTTTTGGGCACAGGAGAATACCAATGAAAAAGATCCCCCACTGGAGTCTTCTTCGTGCTTTCAGACTCTCTAAAATTTGAAAGCACCATCGAGCACTTACCTTCTCGAGCTTGCCAAAAATCCACGAGATCGTACCACCATGGTGTCCCTAGACACCACCCAATAGAAAACAGTTTGGCAGCATCCCCACATTGGGTCTCCTTTGTTCAGAGTACTCTATAATGTGTCTTCCTTGGATCCCATAAGTATGAAAAGTGTCCACCTCCTCCAAGTATTTCCCATCTGCAGCGATATTCCTGGTATTACAGCTATGATCCCATTCCCATGAGTTAAGTTTCATTTGCTGCCTAGTCCGCCCTGTCGTCATACTCTGAACAAAGGAAGTTTGAGTCTCCCATTCCCCCCTTGCCCCTATTCATTTTTCCCTTCCCTCCCCTCCCCCCCCAATTCAGTGAGTCAGTTCGTAGATTACTTCACATCTTTCACTTATCCCTCGCGCTCCTGGTCAAGGAAACATCATTGCCTTAACTAGGGGTAGGTCTCCCTCTGTCGACGCCAACACACATATTCTATAGGATAGACCCAGAGGTCCCTGTATGTTGGTTTCATTGACATCATTGATGAGTTCCTTGGACCACTTGAGAAGATTCCTTAGTGCCTCTCGGGATGGTTGTTTCTCATGTGCTCGACTTCAACTCTATCATCGTATCGTTGATATTCGTACAGGGTTTGTCCCACACAGTACTTGGTTGAATACCCCGGATGTCACCCGACTCTAGCACATTGGTGAGTCCACTCGAGAGACCTAAACAAGTTATGTCCCTTGTGATTTTCGGTTTGCGTTGGAGACAGTGATCAGAAACCCCAGCAGTGCTTCAAATACCTTTATGATTGATACAACATACTTGTACCACAGAGACTCTGACTCTCAATCAGCGATTCCTTACAACTATGCACCATTCCAGATCCAACAAATCATCAATCATGAAGATATAGCATTCCATCAGAATTCCATGAGTCCAATGTACTAGATCAGTATTGTATTCAGCCTCACATAGAGGCAACCAGCATTGTAACATCAGTTGTATATGATCGGCTCTTATATTTTAGAGCATAGATAAAATGATTCTTTTGACATTGTCACGAGCATGGGAATGCCCGCCTTGTCCATATACATGTCACACATTTATTGTATCTCACCCATTGATGGGAACCAAATTAATACAAAAACCAAAAGCCACCATGCCCTAGCCTTGGAAGCACCACCTCTTGACATCAAATCCTATGATGTTCGTTGGCCATACATTGAGCTCCTGCCCTCACACATTAGGGGGCAATCTGTTAACCCAAAAATCCCCCACATAGCTCTCAATGGCCTACACCACCCAAGGACACCACCTCACAACACTCATTTCACTCCATAAGACCTTCCATGACCTTTCATTTGACCCCCCACACCTCCAAAAGAGCCCAAGGATGAAGAAAAGGGCTAAAAACCCCAAAAAAGAGCCCAAAATAGACCTCCAGGAGCTAAAGCCCTAAAAAGGGGCTAAAACCCTGAAAGGGGCTAAAGGCCCCAAAAAAGGGGCTAAAGCCTTGACCAAGGGCTTAAAACCCTAAAAACCCTTGGAAAAACTATATAAGGAGGGTGGGGGGTCACTCTCAAAAAACTCCTCCTTTGCATATTGTTATGCTGCCCATGGATGCTTTGAGACCTCTTGCTCTCAAACCACCCACTCTCCCTCTCCTCCATCTCCATTTCTCCAAACCATTGCTCCCCAACCAAGAGAGAGGTTCTCCCATGAGCCAGGGCATGGTGGCCCATTTCCACCCAAGTGAGGTAGAGCTTGTTTTCATGCATGTTTATTTCCTTGTTTTGTTTTCTAACCATAATTTCTAGTTGCAAGTTTTCCATTAACATCATTTGCAGGTTGTTTCATAGTAGTATAGGTTTATTTTGCAGGTTTTGGAGGTGGAACCCTAACCCACTATGTGCAAAGGGATTCAGAAGGGCTACATCTCCATGTTTCTTTCTGATTTTCTCTTAGATGTAATCTGTAATAGCTGCCATTTAGTTGTTCTAGTGTAGCTTAGCTTAGTTTCAATTTGTAGCTCTGTTTTTACCATTTTTACATTCTATTTTTTACTGTTTTCTAAGGGTAGAAACCTACCCTTGTGCCCTACAGGCACAAGGGAGCCATTTTTACCCCAGTAGTGAGGAGAAATTCTCACTACACATGGAATAACCTCAAATGAACTTGAGATAATATCCTGTATGGCCTAATGTTGCTCTAAGTTGCTTCACATTGGTGGGTGGTGGCAATCTCAAACTCAGTTCCATCTTGGCTGGGTCAACCAACAATCCTTTCTTGCAAAAAATATGTCCCAACAACATCCCAAAAGGTGCACAGAAAATGCACTTCTTTGAGTTCAGTGAGATCTGATGCTATCGACATTGCTCCAGCATTAGTCGCAGGTTTTCTAGATGGTCCCTGATCAATCCATAAACTGTTCATTCATCCATGTAAACCTCTAGAAACTTCTGAATAAAATCCTTAAAGGCAGCGACAACAATCCTGGAAAATATTGCAGGTGCATTCTTAAGTCCAAATGGCATCATAGTGTACTGAAAACATCCCCATTCGGTAACAAATGTTGTCTTATGGCGATCTTATTTTGTGATCTTAATTTGGTTATAACTAGAAAAACCATCCGTGAATGAATATATTTCTTGACTGCCCACACCTTCTAATAATTCATTAGTAAATGGTGTCGGAAATGGATCATGCAGACATGCATCATTCAATTTTTTGAGGTCAACACAAATCCAAACCTCACCTGTCTTCTTATCTTGCAGAACCATGGGACTGATCCATTCCAATTCCTCAACTAGTTCTATTATCCCAACATCCAACATTCTGTCTAGTTTATCCTTGACCCTCTCCTTGTATCACAAGCTCAAGTGATACGATCACTACTTCACAGGATTCACAACTGGTTTCAATGGGATCTTCATCTCTCCCAAATCTTCCAATATCCCCTTCATCTCAAAAAATTTTGTAGGGAACAAATCTTGGAACTTATGCAACAAATCAGTGTGTTGGTTGTGGAGCCTGATCTTCCATATTCAGAGATGTTATTCAGTCATGTTTGTACCTCGGGTGTACTATACACTCATTCACCAACCTTTGGGTTCAGGGGCGAAGCCATTGAGAAATGTTTTTGGGATGTTTGTTGTCTAACAGTTTTGTGGACCCATGATATTGGGTTAACCGTAGTATTTTCCCATGGTATTTCCCCTATAAAAAAAATCATTGTAATACAGCTGTGTATGGTATTGTATTGTATTGTAGCATTGTAAATAATATGTGTGATTGTGTGAGAGAGATTGTGAGAGTGTGAAGAGAGATTGTGAGAGTGTGAAGAGGAAGTGCATCAGTATTGCTGCAGGTTGTATCCCTTCATCTTGTTGTACGGTAAATAAGGTCTGGTAATTTATGTGTGGACGTAGCCCATCGTTTGGGTGAACCACGATATATTCATGTCTCTCTGTAATATGTTTAATGTTTTTTGCATCTTGTTTAATGATTTAACTGTATATCTGTTATTGCTCTGTGGTCTTGTTTTCTAACGTAGTGATCTTCACCATCATTTCTTCGTCCCAATACTCCCCGACATTTGTGAACTCTGGTTGCTCATTTGTCCCAATGTTGACCTTTCAAATTTTTAATGGTTGATTCATTTGATCCATTGATATCTTAGGTGTTGCGACATTCTGACTTCCTTATGTCTCTGGTGTTGGCCCTCCTGTCACATTGTAGCACTCCATCATCGACTGCATCTTATGTGTTGCATGCAAATCCACCAAATATGAGACTGGTACTACATTCACAACAAAATCACGGATATGTTGCAATGCAGTATGAATGATTGGGTCTGCATATGCAAAATTGAATGTATGACCAAAGCAGGTTGACAACTCCTCCTAGGTTGTAATTTCTCTGCGCAACTCAGCTAATGCATACCACCGATGTGGCATTTCATCCAACATGTGTAGAAAGGTGTGTACCCACCCGTCCTGGGGTTGTGAAACCCACATGTTCTGACATGCGATCAGATGATCATTGGGATCATTCCTCCTATTGGTCGCTATGGGTAGACCTGGGTTTACTGTAATGTACCAACAACACCCCTAGCTCACTGGCCCTTTCGGCAACAGACCGCGGAGCGGCTTGAAGTATCACCCAAAGTGATTCTAATGGGTTGGCCAAAGACTCAAGTGTCTTCGACCAGGTTATATAGCATCCTATGTGCGTCTCGTAGCTCTTCTTAACCCGCGAGGTCTCTCTCTCTCCGCGATGCGCAGCTTCCTCTAACTCGCGATGACTTTATCCCTTATCGCCTCGTCGCACCCTAGCCAACACGTAAATCTCTCCTACGCTTGATCCTCAACCTGCGGTACCATGCACCATAGCTCCTTTGATGGTGCGATATCGCCTCCCTGCGATATCCTACCGCTGCAGTTCAACGTACTCAGCGTTACTCATGTTCAACTTACAGGACTCAACATACAAGGTTTCTTTACACTGCGACTCTTAACTGTCTTGAGTGAAACATAGACAACCCTTATACATAATACTTAACAACTTCAACATGCATTTATCCTTCTATAATGCTATGAACTGAATAACACATACATACATTTAACTGTAAGCAAAGTTCATGTAATGAGTGAGAGATACAACAAGTAAATACAATCACATGAATCAATCACATAACACTCTGATTTTACGTGGTTCACTTCCAGGGTAGAAGCTACGTCCATAGAACTGTGTTTTATTATATCTTGAGAGAGTACACAGTTCTGCTGCACCGCATATGCAGCTAGAGATCTTCTGGGTAACTCCGCACTCACTGCCTGGAGCCCTTCTCTCCTAGATCTCTTCTCTTTCTCTATATTGCCTTCTTACAATATTCTCTCTCTCACTCTCTGTCAATCCCTGCGGATTGTTACATACATGCTCTATGAGCCAGCTGCTGGTTACAGTAGGATACTATAGACTGAGTACAGAACCAGAGCTCAACTCTATTACAATACAAGGTAATTGTGAGCTAACAGACTCAATGGATGACTAGCTAAACTTTTACAATACAAAATGCATCCCTTTATAGGCGGCCCGAAGGTCTCACCATTACAACACTGTGGGTCTGTCCCAACAGTAACCCAAAACCCTAACTAGTGACAGTCGGCGTATCTGTACTTGGGGTAGTTTCTTTCCGTCACACCACAGCTCTCTGCAGTCTTCCATGCTTCCCGGCGCTGACCATGGGTACTGTGCACCGCTTCCCTTTCTGTCCTTCATCTTCAATACCTCGGCCTCGTTGCTCCTTTTCCTTTATGAGGGTAGCTGAGCCCTCCTGTCTTCCGTCGCTGCCTTCAATGCAGTGGGTGAGCTCTCTCTTCTCGGCCGCTCAGGTACTGTCGTCTTCTTTGACTTCTCTACCCTGGTAGTCATAGTTTCTGGCTCTTCTCTGCAGCTAGAAACATGCTATGGCATCGTATCTTTACCTTGTCTCTTCGTCTTCACCAAAACTGTCTATCCGCCAAAATGGCAGCTTCTCCTGTAGCTACGGGACTCTGCTCCAACAGTCCCCTAACACTTACTTGTGGCTCGCCCCCGAGCCACTACCAGTGGGATTCTCCTACTGTAGCTTCTCCTTGGATTCCTACGAAGTGCACTTAAATTTGTCCCAAAGTCCTGTGACTTCGTTCTGCATAGCTGCGACACGCTCTTGTGCTGAGTCAAGCATAGCTTGACTAATACTGGAGTATTCTACTGCATCAATTTCATTTCTGGTGGCAGTGAACTCCCCAACTTTCTGCTAAACCGCATCAACTAGCTCTGTGATTTGTTCTTGATATGGTTGAAGCAGGTCATTGATGTGTATCTCCTTTTCTCTCAACCGCTGCGCTTCCTGCTGCAAGCGGTTCATCTCCGTCGTCTTTCTCATCTTCTGAAGAGCTGCTAAGCTCTTGATTTCTTCCTTCATTGCTGCTGTGGTATTCTCTATCTGCTGAATACTTTGATGGATTTCTACTTTCTCGGGAGGCTCATCTAACTCCAACCATGTGTTCGTCGCATCAGCTAGCACCGATAATGCATCGTCTATGCGAGATTTCATCTGCGTGGAAGTGAGTCAAAAGGCCTCTACTCTGGCTTCCTTGTCTTCCTGGGGGGTGCCCAGTGGTCTAGCCTCAAGCTCAACAATCTGTGCTTTGTGGTCTTCCTCCATCTTGGCCACTATTTCTTCCATCCTGGTTACTATTTCCTCCAGAGCCTTTGCTCTGTCTGCAACTCTTCTTACCTTCTGCAGGAGAGGCAAGGCGAACTCAATATTACATTGGGGTAACTCCAATGCGATGCTCTGTAAGACTTGAGAGAGATTTTGTTCTCTTTCTTCATATGTTCTTAACTCATCTGCCTTTTTCTGATAGCTGGTGGCAAGTGCTGCATTCTTTTGTGTCAGTTGTGTGTTTTGTTTATAAGTTGCGAGCTCTCTACCTCTGAGCTCTGCGCTTAGCTGCTGCTGGATCATCTGTAACTGATCAATGTGGAACTCTGCGAGGTTGACCTTGACAGGTTGCCTAATCTGTATTGGTACATCCATCATTGACGCAGGGAATCGGATGCTCCCTGGCGGTATCAAGACTGTATTGATGCAATCCGTTGCCAAGATTTCCTCGCGGGAAATCGACTGTGTCAAAATTTCTCTTGCGGTCGCCTTTACCGGTGGAACCTGTATCATGGCAGTCTTCTTAGTAATTTCTTTTAAGTCCAAAAGCTACTTCTCTACTGCGCTCTGTATCTTTGCCTGCGATGTCTGCATCGCCTCAAATGAGTCCTTCAACGTGTCATGCATTCTTGTTGCAATGAGTTCATAATCATCCTCTGTCAGTGCAGTCTTCGAAGGTAGTTTTGTGGCTTTGTGCTTTTTATTATTCTGTGCCTTTGGTGTCCCTTCTTCTCCATCCTTTGTCATCTGTGCCTCTGGTGGCACTTGCTGTGGATCTTTCCTCTTTTCTCCTGGTAGTGGCACTTGTGCTGCATCTTGCGTCTCAGTCTCCACTTTGTCTTTTCCTTTGTCCGATCGGTCTGTATGTGTGGTACCTGATGGTAGGGGTGTGGTATCTTCTAATTATTTCTTCTAGTCGTCATCAAAGTCTTTGATGACTTCCTCGACATCCTTCGCTGTCATCCTGAACCAACCATTATCCCAATCGTCCCTTTTAGCCCTTTTTGGCCTCAGGTAAATTATATGGCGGTCCACCATAAAATCAAGCCGATCATCATATGTGTCCACGATCTCCTTGCTGATCCATGGTGTTTCTTGGAGGAAATTCCTTAGCAGCCTATAGTATTCATAGAATACTATCATATTGACCTTTTTCTTGGCTGGGCTACTAGTCTCCCATAAGTTTGTGTAGCACACACCTCTGGGCTCGCCACTCGCTAGCTGTCAAAATTGGGTATGGGGTGGCTCCTTCCACCCGACGAATGCACAGAGTATCAGCAACCACGAGAAATGGAAGGGGTGGCTTGCCTCATCTTGAGCTTGAAAACAATATTGCTGAAACATATTTAACAAAAATAAAGACCAATTGAACTATTCCCCCTCTGCAACTTGTATGGCCAGGTTAATTACTGATCCTGTGACTTCCTTTGGGCGAACCTTGGTTAACATTCTGCCTGCAAGCAGACTAGCTGTAAATATGAGTGTATTGTCTATTAATATTGCGATATCGTAAGCCCGACCTCCTCTCTATAGTTTATACTTGGCGACTAGGGCTGGTGATAGCTTGGAATCCTTGGTATTTCTTGTTATATTTGTCTTCGGGTCTTGACCAGTCTTGGACAGCCCGGTGATGCAGTGTATCAGGTTGATGTTCTGGTCGACCTTGTTACCAAGCCAGAGGTAACCCCCATGTATGCATGAAAGTAGGATGCGCACCACGGCATTAACCTCTGCGCCTCGTCCAAAATGTGGTATTCTTAACAGATTGAGTAGGCCTGAGCGCTTAAGAATCTGGACATGTTCCATGGGAACATATTCATCTGCACCTGTCCTTGAGTTCTTCTGAATTGTAAGATATTGATCCGGCCAGAACTAAGGATATTTCTTACTATCACCCAGGTTATAATCTACAAATTTAACAACAGTGGCATATCCTAATAGATATCCATCTTCCTTTACTCGAGAATCAATCTGTGGTATAGGAACAGGAAACTTACCACTCTTGGGAATTTTTACCTCTGGTGCACCGTCAACTCGTGGCATGACGTAGTCTGTTGTGTTATGAACTTCTTCCTCCAGCTCCGGACTAGATTCTTCTCTTAATTGAGCTTGGCTCCTCATCCTTGAAAGCTGTCCGGTCGCTGATGAACTTGGTGTGACACCCTTGGGTGGCGTCGTCATAGCAGCTGCAAGGCCAGTACGTTCAAACCTTTCCAAAATCGCTTCTATAGGTTCCTCCTCAGACAGAACCCACTCGGTATTATAAGTTGGATTGGCAATGGCTGCAAACTATGGAAATCATAGCACTCTGTAATAGAATTAGCTCTACACAGGGAAAACTTAACAATGCACTCTATAACTCTCAGATCTTTGCAAATGTAACCCTCCCGAATGAATAATTTCTGCTTTTATGCTGAAGGCGATAATCCTGGATGCAACGGTCATCTAGGCTGAACTCGTCGGTCATATTAATTTCTTGGAAGAGACCACACCCATCATCCCAATCCTCAATAAATGCCGAAATCCGATCAATTTCCCTCGAAGCGTGTGTATGTAGGCGCCGGTCTTGTCGAAGATTTGCCAAAACTGGACAATTGATTATGCTATGCCCAGATCTACGGTAAGGTATACCAGTCATTTCTTCATTAACTGTCTGTCAGAAGGCAACTTGACTAGCCCTCTGTCTCGTTGCAAACTAGGTACGTGGCACGGAGAAACATTGCACTGTTGCGATGCCACACCGCATCACTTGCTCAAAACAAACTTAAGCATTTCGTTTTTTTTGTTGTTGTTGCAAAATGAACCGTCCTTATGCGATTCTTTATACTTAGAATACCTACCGGTGTAGACTAATTCCCAGTGCGATGCCTCCTTTCAACTAAACTGGACATCTGCACCTTTATAACTGTCTGAGTTAAGGCTGGGGTATGGAGTGGCTAGCACTATAAAGCTTAAGCCTACTGCCATTAATCAATGTGGGAAGAAGCTCCCCATTCAGTTTGTTGAGCTGAACGAATCCTCCCTCTGTAACTCGCTGAATCTGGTATGGCCCCAACCAATGCATCTTGAACTTCCCTGGAAATTTAATAAATTTACTGTCATAAAGGAGTACTAGGTCTCCGATCTAAAGAGTCTTACTCTTAATGTGTCTGTCATGCCAAGATTTTTCTTGTGCCTTCTGCACTTTCTGATGGAATCCAGTGATGAATCTGTCTTCCTCTAGGGCAAGCAGTTGCACTAGCCTTTCATGCACCATGTCTGTATCAGCCATCCCGGTGATCTGAGCAATTCTTAAACTGGGAAGAATATACTCCATAGGCATAACAACCTCTTGTCCATACACCAAGCTGAAATGTGTGTGTCCTGTAAGTTTCTTGCATGTAGTCCTATACGCCCATAATACAACGTTAACTCTGAGGTCCCAATCATTCCTTTGGCTATTGCTGATCTTAGTAAGAGCATTTTCTAGAATCTTGTTAAAGGCCTCCACCGTACCATTAGCTTGTGGGTGGTAGGGAGTGCTCTTATGGTGCTGTATCTGGAATTCTTCCGTCAAGGCCTCAATGGTGCGATTCAAGAAATGGGTGCCTTTATCGCTCATCAAAATTACTGGACATCCAAATCTACTGATAATGTTCTCAAAGAGGAACTGTGCAGCTGTAGCAGCATCACAATTTCTTACTGCTTTGGCCTCTGCCCATCTGGTGAGGTATTCTGTTCCTATGATGATGTATCTCGCACTAGTTTGTTTTCCTGGTGGGTTGATAGGACCCACAAAGTCTATAGCCCACTTGTCAAATGCGCGCAACGTAATCTGTGGTCACAGCGGCATTTCATCTCTTCGTGAAGGTTTTCCTACCCTCTGGAAGATATCGCAGCATCTGCAAAAGTCCTTAGTATCTTTATGTAAAGTAGGCCACCATAATCCTATGGTCAGGATTTTCTGCGCAGTCGAATTTCCTGCGAAATGACCTCCTGCAGTATCGGAATGTGCTTCTCTCATAATGGCCTCTTTTTCATGCGGCATCACACATCTGCGCAGGACTTCATCTGGACCTAACTTGTATAACTGTCCCGTGATCAGGGTGAAGTCTACTGCTTTAACAACCAACTGCCTCTTTTGATGCTTGGTAAACTCATCAGGTGCCCATCCTGTAGTGAGAAAGTGAATAATATCAGCATAGTACTCGTCTGCGATCTAAATAGAAAAAAACTGCGCATCGGGCAAGTTGTCCTCTAAATTACTTAGCTCTTCTCCTGAGTTTATCCGCGACAGATGATCAGGTCTGACGTTTAATATTCCTGGTTTGACAATGATTTCAAAATCATACTCCTGAAAGAGGAGTAACCATCTGCAGATTCTTCCCCCTAACACTGGCTTATTGACCAAATACTTCAATGTGGAATGGTCAGTAAACATCTTGAATGAGGCACCCAACAGGTAGTGCCTGAAATTCTGTAGCACATACACCATAGCTAAGCCTTCTCTTTCTGTAGTGGTGTAGTTCTTTTCTGCTGGAGTATGCGATAGGATGATCGATACCTCCTTCTCCTGGTTGCATTAAAAAAATCCCTAGTGCGATGCCAGATGCATCCACATGTACATGAAACAGCTTAGTCCAGTCTGGAAATACTAAGATGGGTGCTATAACCATCTTCTCTTTAAGTGTGTCTAGGCTCTGCTGGCATTCCTCATTCCATAGGAATTTTATATCTTTCTTTAACATTTTTTCCATTGGTGCTGTAATCTTTGCGTATCCCTTGATGAATTTTCTGTAGTACCCGGTATGACCAAGTACTGTCCTCAATTATTTGACTGAGTTGGGTGTTGGAAGATTTACAATGATGGCAATCTTTGCGGGATCTACCATCAAGCCTTTCCTACAAACAATGTGACCCAACAAAATACCAAATGGGGCACAGAATATACATTTTTTCAAGTTTAGAGAAATCTGGTACTGCCTACATTTCTCTAACATCAGTCTTAAATCTCCTATGTGCTTGTCGATTAATCCAAATACAGTCCAATCATCAAAATAGACTTCTAAGAATTTATGGATGTACTCTTTAAATACAGCAACTACTACTCTAGAAAAGATAGCCGATGCATTCTTAAGACCAAAGGGCATTACCGTATATTGGAATGAGCCCCATTATGTCGCAAAAGTGGTCTTATGTCAATCTTCTGGATGGATTCTGATCTGGTGATAGCCTGAAAAGCCATTAGTGAAGGAGTAGACCTCCTGTCCTCCCACATTGTCTAGCACTTCATCAGTGAAAGGTGTCGAAAATGGATCATGAAGCGTGCATCGTTGAGTTTACGCAAGTCGACACAGATCCTGATGTCTCCTTTGGTTTTCTTTTCTTGCATGACCATGGGACTAACCCATTCGCTCTCTTCTACGGGCTCAATGATTCCTGCCGCTAGCATCTTATCGATCTCATCCTTAACTTTTTCTTTATAGCACGGATTTAATCTATATGGACGCTGCTTAATTGGTCTAGCATCCTCTTTCAATGGTATCCTCATTACTCCCAAGTCTCCAACTATTCCCTTCATCTCTATGAACTTGGTGGGAAATAGGCCCTAGTACTCATGTAGCAAGTCTGCAATCTGTCCAACTATTTCATCGTTCCAATAGTCTCCAATAGAGGCAAACTTTGGTTCTGTGTCTGTGCCAATATTGATCTGTTTAATCTTGATCGGTTCTGTGATTGCTGGAATCTGTAGCTTCAGTCCATCAACATCGCGAGTCCCTTCTGAATCCGGGATGTTGATGTTGTGAGGATCCTCACCCTCCTCCTCTGGTTCTAATGCAAAGTTATAACACTCTAGCACCTCTTCTAACTGGATGGCCCACTCAGGTTGAGCTGACACTGATAGGGTACAATCCTCAAATATCTTAATCTTTATTACATCTAAGGCTTGATCAACACTTGGGTACTCAGATTCAAAAGCGAAGGTGAGTAGAAAGCTGTCTATCATAAGTGGCCATGTAGTCATTCCCTTGCGCAATTCAGTCTCTGTGTACCAGTTCCTTGGAACTGTATCCAAAGTGTGAATGAATCGGTGAACCCATTCATCCTTGGGAATGTCCAACCAATTCTGTTCACATGTCTGAATATGTGACCTGGGGCCACTTTCTCTTGTGTATCTCTGCTGGACATACTCTCTGTCGGTAGAGAATCTGATCGCCATCAATCTCTTAAGATCATCCCATGATGCGATATTCTCTTTATGTGCATACCACCATCTTGCAGGTGTGGCTCGTACTGCAAGGTCCATAGCTGCAATCCTCTGCTCGTGAGGAATTTTCTATTCAAACTGCATGAGAAAGTCCTGGATATCTGTTAGACCATGAAATGATGGAATCTCGTTGATCTCTACACCAATCCATTACAGTGACTTAGTCATGTACGTGCATTTGCGTGCTAAGACTTCGTAAAGCCTGTTCTGCCAGTTCTCTAGACCAACATCCGAATCCGATGCGCATGAGCTGTCGCATCGCCAACTAATGTTCCCTTCTGCGGTTGGATTGATGTAGTCACTCCGGTTCGTAGTCATATGATAGAGACTCTCCATGTTACGTGCCTCTTCCTCTGCTCGGATAGGTTCAATGTATCTAGGACCCTGAAAAGGATCTAACGGTGTGATGACCCAGATCTGTGTGTCCTCAAATGTCATTTGTCTTCTCTTTAAGTCGATAATGGCCATGTTATCGATTGCCCAATCAATACCTATTAGAGCTGGATACGGTCTACTATCGCCAATGATTTTTATAACTTCAAAGTCCACAGAGCTGCAAACTCCGTCAATGTCAACTGGCACCTGCGATAATCGACCCAGGGGTGATACTCGCTGTTGATTAGCTAATCTAAGATGGATAGGCGATCTGACTAACCTAGGGCTACCCATCTGTTCCCATGTCTGCTTAGTCAGAACATTTACCTCTGATCCTAGATCTAGGATCACCTCATCCATTTCAAATTCTCCAACATGTGCTATGAGTCACATATCTCTTCCTGTTCTTGTATGTCCCATAATATTATGAACAACACGATGTGCACTGCTCATGGAAGAAGATGGCTGACACTGATCTATGATGCGCTGAAGTTCTTCGATAGCTTGCTCATTTCTCACGAGTTTTAAACAACTCCGCAGGAAGGATTGTACACTTCCTGCCAACTCGCCCTCATCGTAAGCCCCCGATGTAGTAGCCTGCGATATCTGTACAGGTCTAACGCCATAAGGTACTTGCTATGGTACGCCCATAGATGATGGTACCTGCGATCCTGATTGCATAGGGTCATCAAAGAATGTCTTAGCTTCCTGAAATGTCTGTTTATTCTTCTGTAGGTCAAGTGGTGTTGATTTATTAGTAGCTTTGCGCACCCACTCTGGTCCTGTGTTCTTTTCATTATCCTGCGATGTCCCATTAGTGGAAGCACCGTTGCAAGTCACAATGTTGACTCTTGGTTCTGGCTATTTCTGCTCAGCAACGATAAGCTGGATGTTCTGGTGTACTGCTGGCTTAGGTTCTTTGATCTTGGCTATCAAGGTAGGACATTCTTCTATAGTGTGGTCGTAATATTTGCAATACTTACATGTGGTAGTGGGGCTCTGACAGTCCCTAGCATAATGTCCTACAACTCCACAGTTGTAACAAGTAATTGGTCCGCGACCATGGCCAAAGCTGTCAAACTCCCAAAATTTTGAAAAATTTAAAACTTTTTATAATACAGCATATAAACACATTAATTGCAATCATTAATGGTTTGATTAGTTTATGCTAAAGAATTGTAACTGAATGATCTTCACTTGTACTTAAATCATATGATGAGTTTCTTGTCAGTTATTGATTGTCTTCTGTTTGTAACCGCAAGGGGGAAATGCTATGACAGACTGGGCTTACTTAGCTACATCAGCTAACACAGCAGTTTTTCTTTCTCTTACAGATTTACAGGTAAGGTTCGGGTCGCCGCTAACAGAACTCTTTAAAGTATTAAAATAACACAATGCTGTACCTAAATCATTCAGTAAAATATAAAATATATATGCTAGCCAGTATTGCCAATCCCTCACAGGTATTGCTTTCCCTATACTTCTTTTGATAAAGAAAAGTTTCAAAGATAGATAGTTTAGAGATACTAGAAAAATAGATAGTCATTTTCATTATACTAGCAACATTAAATATCCTTATGGGATACTGAATTTATTGAGTTTACTATAGAGCACTCGTACTATTTATTTTCTAGTTCAAGCTTAAATCTGGATTAACATGTTTGTTCCTATTTCATTTTACTTATTTACTATTGACATGTCATGCCAAGTATACCAATTTAGGACACGTTTGACTGCAGATAGCAATTATAAGGATTGGAATAAGTAAGTCCATATATGTTTTACTTCTAGCAGCTACAGGATTTTCTACTAGCTATACGTCTTTACTTAGTAAAATTTCAAGAGTATGGAGTGATGGACATTATCTTATTTCCACGATCAATAACTGATTAAAATTTTTATGTGCACCTTGGGATTTATCATAAAGTATCATAATCTCTTTTACTATGAATTCCCAGGTTTAATAAGCAACAAGAAAAAGGTAATGGCAATTTACATAAGTACTAATCTAGTTATCACATATTAGTTCTTGTAATTCTTTGCACATGAAAATAGTTATAAGTATACTATTCATCATACGAACTTAAGGCTAAAAATAAAGTTCTTATAAATTCTATCAATGCTCTCGATTTGTAATTGTCAAGACTTAATAACCATAAGCCCACACAGTTTTAAGGGTTGTTAAAGAAAAAAACCATTCTAAATAAAATAGAAGGAATTTATGGAGTTATAACAAACCTTCCTTTTGCTCAAGATCTCTCTCTAGATTCTATCATTAATGAACAATACTTATCATTAAAAAGAAAAGCTAGACTTATTGCTTCGATGGTAGACTAGAGTAAATGTTCATAAAGCATTAAATTTTATGAACTAAGTTAATTTAACTTCATACCCAATATTCTTATAATCTTTATAATGCAAAGTTCGTTTGCTATATTATTAAGCAAGGGTTTACCCTCAAGCGAGGTCTCAAATGAAGGGTTTACAATATATACACCAAGCTGGGGTTATCAAAATTATAGAATGAATATAGTTTAAAATCTGTAATGCATTGTTTTTAAATGTTATAAACTAACATTACAACGTATATAATGTATGCAGGTAAAGTCAAGGGTTACGACCTTATGGTAGTCTCCATACTATGATTTGTTTGGCGATCCAAATGATTTGGGGACATTATCATTCGACCCACTCATAAGCAATTATTAAAACGCTGTCGTGGCTGTTTATTGGCCATGCACTGGAGGCTTATATGGTTGACTCGACCCTTCACTTGCATCAGTCTTTCCCTCGCCTTCGGGCTTGAAGATCTGCAACCCTTCTGGTTTGTTACGGCCGATTCTTGCCCTACTGCCATTTGATGGTCGCTCCCATTCGTTGCGCTCCTTGCAGCTCTGTGCAGAAGTTTATGGCTCGGTTGATGGCAGCATTGTAGTTGTTAAAGGACTTAGGGTTACTTCGTTGAGCTCCATAGACTATTTTGCCACGACATACATATGAGACCTTCGCCTTCTTGCTATCCGTATCTTCATTTGGAAGAAGACCCTTGGTTTATCATCAGCTCGTTCTTGCAGAAAAAGAGAAGGGTTTGGTTACCCTGGCTCTTGGTTACTTGGTTGTTTTCAGTGGCTGTTCGTCTCCAATCCTTGCTGGTAAGTTACAGTTTTTGCATTCATGTTTTTTATTTCACAAGATAAAAAAACAGATTATCTATGGTAATGTTAGGGTTTCTAACCCTTGACTGCTCCTCCAATGGTAGATTCAACCTCCTCGATGCAAAAGGAACGCCCAACGCTTCGGCTTCTAGCTCCACCGGTAAGCCTGGTCTCAACCATGGCATACCTCCTTGCTGGTTGTGATGAATGGATGCACTTCCGTGGTTACTGGGTTCCATGCAAATGTATTTAGCTGTAGGTTATTTATAAATAGTTTTGACAGGGTGAATCCCTGCGCTGAACATATGTAAATGTTTCTGGTCGAGACTGTGTATACATACTCGCCTTAAATTAAGATTTTTAATAAGGAAAAATCTTGTATAAAGAAGAAACCAAAAGAAATAGTTCACGGCTATGAGTTGGTTGTAAAATGAAGTCACGGCTTCATGTTTTTCTCCTTGACAGTGCTCTTAAACTGACTAGGGTTTTTACCCACATTTTGTATTACCGCTTAACCTAAGCGTTTACTGCATCTTAAGTTTATGTTAAATACGTTTTATCTTTACTTTACTGCTCTATACAGAAATAAATAGTTTATAACCCTTCACCACTTATCCTGTGGGTTTAAGATGTCGCCGTGGGTTAAACATTGTCTTTCTATGTAATATTAATATATTAGTGTAACTGTGTTTAGATATTCTTACAGACTGTTCGCTTTTAGCATAGTTTCAAATCGGC
>LPNX011155342.1:1395410-1423658 GCA_001517045.1 Pseudotsuga menziesii
GCAGCAACACAGATACTAGTCTTCAACTCAGTATTAACTTAGAACTATCAGTCAGTTCTCTCAGCCCAAATAGCTGAGAATAGATCAAGTTACTGCAGCAATCCACTCAATACACTTCCTTACTGTTTCTCCCTCTTTCCTCAATGAAATTCCTGAATCACATTCTCCTGAATGAATTCTTTCTGGAATAAAAACTGAGCAGCCAGAGCTCTCTTCATTGAGTACTTTTAAAGATTTCCTAGGTCTTAGTTGGGTTAACTGTCATTTAATGAGCCACCTGCTCACATTCCACTTTCTTGGGGAATCATGACCCCAAATATAGGGAAGTTGCCACCTGCAACTTAGGAAGTGTTTGAGGATGCTGCCACTTGTCTTTTGCCTTTCCACCTAGTTCCATCCACCAGTTTGACCAGTAACCTCTTTTAACAGCTCTCCCATGCTGTTGTCTCCATAATTTATTTATTATTAATAAAATATTCTGAATTACACTCCATAACTGTTGACTCTGCTGAGTCATCAATTCCCTACTTAGGATTAAGTTTAACATAATGTCTCAGAAATATAATAAAACAAATTACATAATTTTACAAAATTGGGGTATGTGACAAAAGCCTTCTCCACGGCCAAATCCTCCTCCACGTCCTCGTCCTCTGAATCCTCCTCCACGGCCAACTTGAGCCGGATCATGCTGTGGTACTGCTGCTGGACCGTGTGTTTCTGATTGGACTCTGTACAAGTCTTGCTTGCTCCCAAACATGAGATCATAGGCTCGAAAATCGTGTTCATCATGGCCTACAGGCTTGCAGAAGACGCAATATAAGTTCTTAGGTGTCACATACCCCAAATTTGTAAAATTATGTAAATTGTTTTAATTATATTCCTGAGACATTATGTTAAATTTAATGCTAAGTAAGAATTGATGACTCAGCAGAGTCAACAGAATTGGAATGTAATTCAGACTATTTTTATTATTAATAAATAAATTATGGAGACAACAACATGGGAGAGCTGTTAAAAGAGGTTACTGGTCAAACTGGTGGATGGAACTAGGTGGAAAGAAAAAGACAAGTGGCAGCATCCTCAAACACTTCCTAAGTTGCAGGTGGCAACTTCCCTACATTTGGGGTCATGATCCCCCAAGAAAGTGGGATCAGAGCAGGTGGCTCATTAAATGATAGTTAACCCAAAAAAAGACCTAGGCAATCTTTTAAAAAGTACTCAATGAAGAGAGCTGAGGCTGCTCAGATATTTTCCAGAGACAATTCATTCAGGTGAATGTTATTCAGGAAATTCATTGAGGAAATAGGGAAAAACAGTAAGGAAGTTGTCTGAGTGGATTGCTGCAGTAACTTGTTTTATTACAGCTTGTTAGTTGGAAGAGTTTACTGAAAAGTTCTGAGTTAATACTGAGTTTGAAGACTGGTATCTGACTTTGCTGCACCTAGTTCCAGCTAGGGAGACCAGAGCAAGATCGGGGGTCCCGAGGAGTCACTGTCTGAGCGCTCTCCAGGAGTTGGTAGGGAGGAACGGCCTCCCATTGTTGTTGTTGTCCAAGGCTTAAGCAGGTTCTGACAATTATTTATTTCTGTTTTAATATATGTGAATGGATGAATATTATGTTTGTATTATTTGAACAGAAGAACTAGCCGGTTAGTGATGTCATTGTTCTACTTTATCAGTAGTTGAACTTGTTGATGAAAAATAAAGACCTACTGTGTTTTTCCACATCTGGGCTACCGGACCGTACTCCAGCACAGAGGTAGAAATTATAGAAAGATGTTTGATGAGAATATAAATTAGACTTGTGTTTCTTTACATATCATCAGAAGGAATGTTTGTTTTTACTGACAGTTCTTCATGCTTACAGATAAAACTAGTTTTTGTACAGTATTCGTTTCAGTAGTCTTATTATCAAAGCCGATAGATTAAGGTTACTTTAGTTCATTCTACTGTATTGAAAACATTACTATTTCTTCCTTCTAGTTTAAGAGTAATTTAACTGGTTATATCCAAGTAACAATACTGAATGTAGAAGAAAACAAATGCAGATTTAACTCTATAATCAAGCAAACTAGTTAGAACTGATGTATTATATTAATGTTATCTTTTACTTTGCTTTTCCTTTTCTTATTAAATCAATTTCTAACATTATTTAAAATGGCAACCCTATCGTTTATGGATTATAAATGCATGCTACTATATATATAGTTATATAAGATAGATCATAAGAAGTGTTATTCGATTTATTTCTATTTTCATAAGTAACATCCTAACTTAACATACAGATTAAATATTATCAGAACTCTTTAAGCAACTGCATATCAGTACAGGAATTTAAACAGCATAATGCTATCTTCTGTATGCTATAAAATAAACAAAGGTATACATATGGAGAATCTAATACTCCAAATAAGACAGGATTATTATTTTGTATTAGTAAGTATTATTGTTATAATAATATTATACTTTTATATTATCCAATATAGAGTTATTATTCTCTTAAAACTTAAGAATGTCAATATTGTTTAAATTACAGACCTGAGTTAAATATACTCTGTTATAAAGGATAACTTGGCATTTCTTGGAAACCTTGTTAAAATAAATTAAAAACAAAATATAAAGACCTATATAGCTTAAGGGTATAACCCTATATTTCATTTAAGAAGTTATTATATAATAAATAAATCAAGGTATAACCCAGGTACATAACCCTGATAGAAACTTATTAAAAAGATTTATCTATAGTAAAATAACTTGGTTGCATAATTTAAAACAAAGGTAAATAACAGAACAGTAGATTGCTCAAACATCGAGCTTAACCAATATGATAATAATCATTTATTTACTCACAGTCCCAAATAGAGTTTGTATTTTAATACATAATACCAGATTAAGAAACTGTAATGATTCTCAAACTATAAAATTAGGGTTTAACCCTATAAATTCCAGTTTATGCAAATAAAATAATAATTATAAGATAAGACAATAATTTCTGTACGGACGCATTATAAATCAACACTACAAGGCTGACATAAGCCTGTATTTTACTTATTTCTTACACAGATCATAAAACGAAAATGAATACGATAATACAAATCAAAAGCTACGGAAAAACAGGATAATATTTTATATTATAAAAACCTTGGGTGAAAACCCTGAAAAGTTCTTGAGTACAGTAAAAACGAGAAGTCGAGGTCGTAACCTCATCCACAGATAGGCTTACAGCCCAACTCTTCTTTTTATATATAGTACTTCAAAACACATAAGGAAACTAAAATTTACAACATCGGCATAAGCCGTAACACCCTCGCATAGCGTAGGGGTTTCACCCACTGTTTCTTTAAACTAGAAGTCTATAAAATCAAACCAAGGCCGTAAGGGTTTCAGGCTTCTTAAATCCGACCCACAAAGGTTCCAATGTAAACCATAAGGAGGACAAGCCATGGTGTAACCAGGCTTACTAGGATTGCAGCCTGTTGCCCCAGTCTTCTTACCAAAGGCCGCACACATTGGAGTTTGTAGAACCTGTAATCACAAAGAATAAACCCTATTTTGAGAATGTTGTAACGTGTGTTAAAAACTTAAGGTTAAAGAAAAACAGTAAGCAAAGATTTAATTTCTCAATCTTACCTATTCTGTGGAGGAGGCACGACCGCTGGTAACCATGTCACAGCTAACAGCGCAAGGAAGTAACACCTATAAGGAGGGAAAAAAAGAAGAAGAAGAATAACTCTCAACCTTGCACAGAATGCAAAGGCAGTAGGTCCAATCATTGAAACTCACGGAGGGAGGCGTTAACACTGGCAAGGGTTCGGTTCATTCTATTTTTACAGAGAAAAGTATAATGGAGAAACAAAGGACTGAAAATCAATATACAACGTATGGAGCAAGCCACGACCAGGGAACTACATGGAGGATACTTTGCAGAGGAGAGGCCACGCAGAGGTGCACAACACCGTCGCCGAGCGACCAGCGTCGAGGAAGATGGAGAAAATGAAAGGTAGGGTTAACAAACAGATTTTTTATCCACGCAGTGCATGGCTGTAGTATTGCCACGATAGCTGCTAAATTTATCAACGCAGAATGGGTTTTGTTATATAGTTCAACCAACAACTTGATGGAGGAATGATTTTCCCAAATCATTTGTATGATCAAAGATTATCCAAAGTCTTTGTGCGAGATTCTTCAACCTATGCTGCATGAAAATGATTTTATTCATTATTCTCCATCCTACTCTAATAATCATGCAAATCATAAGTAAATCTCTTAACGACTTCATAATATTTATAAGCTTGGTGGTTGGAAAGTGTGTGTTTGGGGAATCTTAACCTTGTTATCATAGCGTATATATAGATTGAAGGGTTGTATTGTATATTATGGTATATGAAGAGATAACCTTGGTGCAAAATCTAACATAACCTTCCCCTCTATATTATAAAGAGCCTTAAGTTCTTAAGTAAGTAAAAAGGATAATAGCATAAAGACCATAGTTTGTTATTAATGCAAACTATATTAATCATTGGGTCATATGTATTGATTTACCTTTTGCCTTAAAAAAATCATCCCTTGTTTTGTAGTAATAACTTTTCAATAGTGTAATAATCACCCTTGAAACGGTTAGTCTTATATTTAATTCCCAGCTCAAAGGCTATGTTAAATATTAAAGAACTATTCATTCATTTCTAGCTTTTATAAGCTAAATTCCTTTATTTGCTAAGTATAGTTTAGAAGTTCATAAAGGAAGGCATAAAGGTAGGAAGCTAGGTATAATTTCCTTTCTACTTGTAATCTCTTAAGTGATTTATTTACAAAGATTAAAATAACAACTGTATTACAAAGTTACTAAAAGGGACAAGAAAAGAATGTTTTCCATGTGGAGACGATGTTTTTACCTAAAGTGATATCCTCAATAATAAGTGAGGACTTGACAAGGATAGGCCATACCTTTACAGTAATACCAAAAGCCCCTTATCAATTTTCACTTGACTTGTAATGTTTTGTTTACTTTGGGATTCTTACTATAGATTTCATAACTCTGTCCCTCTTACTCTGATTTAAGAGTTAATAAGATACTTTTGTATAAATTACAACTGTAATAGAATGAGGAAGGTAATTGATTAACAGGAACATAATTTACTTCTGCTAGAAAGGAACCAGTTTAAATATACCTTAACATAAGTTGAAATGATTTGTCTCTTACTTTCTTTCGAGCTTTTTCTCTTACGACGAACTTATAGTAAATACTCTAGAATTACGAAATGCAGCACCACAACCTCTTACGTGTACATCTGCAAGAAAAGTGAAAACCGTTGCGTTAGCTCGAAAGCTAAGTAAGCCCAGTTTTGCATGACAGTTTCACCTTATGATCACAAGAGGAACAAAAAATCAGTAAACTGAAAGATCTGATCTATAACTAAACATAACCAACTGATGAATTCCTTAGCAAGCTGTTAACACATAACTAATTGATGTTAGTTAAACTGCTTTACATTAATGTTTTGTAAATTTAAAAATTTTAAATTTTTTGGAATATTTGGGGTTTTGACATGTGGTATCAGAGCATGGTTCAAATACTAGGCGTCAATGCAGCCCAACTAGTTTCCGTAGAACGGTAAAAATAATGTACTAACCTATATTTTTTTGTTTTATGTAAAAAGCAGAAAATTTCTTTTTCTGAATCTAACAGGCAGGTATGGAGAAGTTAGGAGAATATGCTGAGGAGGAGTCTCCAAACACTGAGACAAGACAGATGTCTAGAGAGCCTGTGTTAGAAGAGATAACTGCTCACTCTTCAGAACTGATACAGACTATCAAGGATTTGAAGACTGAAATGGAATCAGTCAAAAAGGATAACAAGAGTATATTAAAGACTCCGGAGGAGTTAAACCAAATCTTGATAGAAAAATTCCAGACAGAAGGGAGGAGTAAAAGATCTGAATCTGAGGAAGCTAGTCATCAGAAAGGATCTAAAAAGATGAAACTGGCTAAGGCTAAGAGCAGCTCATCATCTGAAGGGCTCAGGGAACAACAAAGCTACTACACTACTAGTGACAGTAGTGAGGCTGAGTTGTATAACAGAAAGAAAAAGTACAGGCCATACGAAGAGATTTCCGGGGAGTTCAAAAAAATAAAGCCCCCAACTTTTAATGGAGAGACTGAAAAAGGGGAAGAGGCTGAGTCCTGGTTATCCGAGATGAGGAAATATTTTCAACTATACAACTATTCAAATCAGCTGAAGGCGAGAATGGCCATCTATAATCTTTCTGGAAAGGCAGATATATGGTGGCAAGATCTGAAAAGAGTCAAGGGGATCAAATAAAAAGAAGTCAATTGGAGTACTTTTAAAAGGTGCTTCAAGAATAAATTTTTGTCCGAACAATACTATGAAGAAAGGGCAAAAGAATTTTATGAGTTAAAGTTAGGGTCCATGACTATGAAGGACTTAAACAGTAAGTTCTTAAGTCTGTTAAGGTATGTGCCTTATTTAGTTGATGAGAAACCTAAAGTACAACGGTTTCTCAGCTGCCTGCCATATCATATAAAATACATAATCGAGTATGATAACCCTAAAATTCTGGAAGAAGCCATGCGGAAGGCTAATTTCTGTTTTGAACAGAACAAAAAGAAAGAAGGAATAGCCAACTAGAAGGCTAAAAAGAACAGTAATCAGCCTGAGTTCAAGAAAAAAGAGTTTGTACCCCAGAAGAATTTCAGGAATAATAAGAACATAAATCATTCTAATGGTAAGAACTTCCAGGGAAATAGAAATGGTGCTCCTAATAATTCCAATAATTCCAATAACTTCAAGGGCAACGAAGGTTCAAACAATCATGGAAATTTCACTAAGAATTTTGAACGGAAGGAGCCTGTTAAGTGCTGGGAGTGCAATGGCCCGCACTATGCTTCAGTCTGCCCAAATCGGAAGAAGCCAAACAACAATATTCATACTATACAAGATGAAATGATTGTTGGAGATTTTGCAAGGACTATGCCCCGAATCAATGCAGCGTTGGAGAACCGCCAAGCTGATTATCAAACTTCCATGGTGGAAGTAGAAGGTATGGTTAACCAAACCCCTGTAACTATTTTAATAGATCCAGGTGCTAGTCTTAGTTACATTTCACCACAGATAGTAGAAAAGTGTAAATTGACTGTTGAAAAGTTTGATAGCTCCTGGTTAGTTCAATTAGCCGCTGGGGCAAAAAGGAAAGTAACATGTTATGTGAAAGAATGTGCTTTAGATATGAATGATTTTAAAACTACTGTTAAGTTAAATGTTCTGCCACTTGGATCGTATGAATTATTGATTGGTATGGATTGGTTAGAACAACATAGGGTAGTTTTAAACTGTTTTGATAAAACCTTTACGTGCGTAAATAATAATGAACCACCAGTAACAGTTAAGGGTATTCCTAGGAAAACTGTAGTTAGGCAGATTTCCGCCTTACAACTCAAAAGAGTAGTCAGAAAAGGGTGCAAAGCCTATGCTGTAACTATTATAGATGAGGCAAGTAAATCTGAAAAAAGATAAAATAAAAATAGAGGATATTCCTGTGTTAAACGAATTTACTGATGTTTTTCCGGAGTAAATTCCAGGATTACCTCCCAGGAGGGAACTGGATTTCACTATTGAGCTAGTACCAGGTGCTGTACCTAGCTCGAAAGCTCTGTATCGTATGAATATTTTAGAACTTAATGAACTAAAATCATAGTTAAAGGAGCTAATAGATAAGAAGTATATTCGACCTAGTGTGTCCCCTTGGGGAGCACCAGTAATATTTGTTAAAAAGAAAGACGGAACTATGCGACTCTGCATAGATTACCATCAACTAAATAAGATGACAATTAAAAACAGATATCTGTTGCCCCACATAGATGATCTGTTCGATTAGCTACGTGGATCTACGGTATTCTCAAAGATAGACCTGAGATCAGGATATCATCAGGTAAGAATTAAAGAAGAGGACATTTTCAAGACGGCCTTCAGAACAGGGTATGGACATTACGAATTTGTCGTAATGCCATTTGGGCTTACTAATGCCCCAGCCGTATTTATGTGTCTAATGAATAATATAATGCATAAATATTTAGATAAATTTGTTGTCGTATTTATCGATGACATCTTAATTTATTCTAAAAATGAAGCGGAACATAAGGAACATTTATGGATAGTTTTACAAGAGCTGCGAGAGCAGCAACTCTTTGCGAAGTTCAGCAAGTGTGATTTCTTCAGGGATGAAATCCAGTACTTAGGTCATGTGGTGACTAAGGAAGGGATTTTAGTTGATCTTGAAAATATCCGGGCAATCGAAGATTGGCCAGTACCAAAAGACGTAACAGATGTTAGGTCCTTCATGGGAATTACTGGTTATTATCGGAGATTCATTGAAGGCTTTTCAAAAATAGCTAATCCAATCACTTCTTTGTAAAAGAAAGGCAAGAAATTTGATTGGAACTTAAAATGTGAAGAAAGTTTTAAGAAATTAAAAACTTTATTAACAACTGCGCCTATTCTAAGAATAGCGGATCCCAATAAGGATTTCGTGGTTTGCACCGATGCTTGTAATGATGGATTAGGTAGTGTGCTGACTCAAGATGGGCATGTCATTGCCTATGAGTCAAGGAAATTAAAAATCCATGAAAAGAATTATGCCACTTACGATTTAGAGCTTGCTGCTGTTATACATGCCTTAAAGATGTGGTGGCACCACTTAATAGGCAGAAAGTTTATTTTAATGACTGATAATAAAGGTCTGAAATACCTTTTAGATCAGCCCAACTTAAATGCAAGGAAAGAAAGATGGTTAGCCTTCTTAAGTGAATACAATTTCGAAATTCAGCATATAAAAGGAAAAGAAAATAAAGTGGCTGATGCTTTGAGCAGAAATGCAAAGCTAAATTTTACAGCAGCAATCAGTACTTATGCTTCTGATTTAAATGAACAGTTGACAGAAGAGATAAAACAGGATGAATTATATAAAAAATTACAAGTTACAGCTAAAGAAGAACCTACAGAAAGTTTAATAAAAGGTTATAGTCTAAATAAAGATGGATTTTTATTGTTTAAGGACAAACTGTATGTGCCTAATGTGCCTAAGGTTAAATTGCTGATTCTGGATGAAGTTCATAAAACCCCTTATTCAGGGCATCCAAGCTACCAGAAGACTGTCACCATGTTAAGAAAAGAATATTTCTGGCCTAATATGAAATCCGAAGTAGCTGAGTATATAGCTAGATGTTTGGACTATCAACAAGTGAAAACAGAACACCAACATCCAACTGGTTTATTGCAACCCTTGCCTATTCCTAGTTGGAAGTGGGAGATAATCAGCTTAGATTTCATTACTGGATTACCCAGAAATCAGAATCAGAACGATTCAATTATGGTGGTGGTGGACAAGTTAAGTAAAGCAGCACACTTCATTCCCGTCAAGACTACCTACAAGGCTACCAATATAGCTGATATATTTCTGAAGCAAATTTTTAGGTTACAAGGAGTACCTAAGGTTATTATTCCAGACAGGGATCCTAAATTCACAGGGAATTTCTGGAAATCCTTGTTTAAAGGATTAAACACAACACTGAATTTCAGCACCTCTTTCCATCCTCAGACAGACGGACAGACAGAAAGAGTGAATTAGGTGCTGGAAGATCTGTTAAGAATGTATGTTAAGGATCAGCCAGGTAAGTGGGAGGATTATTTACATTTAGAAGAATTTGCTTACAATAATAACTATCAATCCTCAGCTAAGTTCAGCCCATTTGAAATTCTGTATGGGCGTAAATGTAACACTCCAATCTCCTAGAATAATCCAGTAGATAGATTGGTGTTAGGGCCTGAATTATTGAAGGAAATGGAAGAGATTGTGAAACAAGTGCAGGAAAACTTAAAGGTGGCACAGGATCGACAAAAGAGCCAAGCAGATTCGAAAAGAACTCCCAAAGAGTTCCAGGTGGGTGAGCACGTGTTCATAAAGGTAAGACCAAAGAAAAGCTCCCTAAGACTGGGGAGTTGTGCAAAACTAGCACCACGTTACTGTGGTCCGTTTGAAATTCTATCCAGAATTGGTCAAGTTGCATATCAGTTTGCGTTACCACCAAATTTGAAAGTGCATAATGTTTTCCATATTTCTGTTCTAAAAAAGTATGTTCATGATGCTACCCATGTAATTGATTGGAATGTTGTACAGGTAGAACCAGAAGGGGAAGTTCTGGTGGAACTGGACTGTATCCTCAGGAGGAGGGAAATTACTCTGTGGAACCGCACAATTGGATAGCTGAAGGTGCAATGGAAGCACCTTAGTCCTGAAGAAGCTACCTGGGAACTGGAAAGTAAGATGCGGGAAGCATACCCGAATCTGTTCCAGGAGGTTGCAGAGGATGAAGAATAAGTAACATCGAGGACGATGTTACATTTTAAGGGGGTGTGTATGTCACATACCCCAATTTTGTAAAATTATGTAAATTGTTTTAATTATATTCCTGAGACACTATGTTAAATTTAATGCTAAGTAGGAATTGATGACTCAGCAGAGTCAATAGAATTGGAATGTAATTCAGAATATTTTTATTATTAATAAATAAATTATGGAGACAACAGCATGGGAGAGCTGTTAAAAAGAGGTTACTAGTCAAACTGGTGGATGGAACTAGGTGGAAGGCAAA
The DNA here is from genome assembly GCA_001517045.1 of Pseudotsuga menziesii. NCBI lineage: Eukaryota > Viridiplantae > Streptophyta > Pinopsida > Pinales > Pinaceae > Pseudotsuga > Pseudotsuga menziesii. The sequence goes on from LPNX011155342.1 coordinate 1,406,076, forward strand.
AGACAAGTGGCAGCATACTCAAACACTTCCTAAGTTGCAGGTGGAAACTTCCCTACATTTGGGGTCATGATCCCCCAAGAAAGTGGGATCATAGCAGGTGGCTCATTAAATGACAGTTAACCCAAAAAAAGACCTAGGCAATCTTTTAAAAAGTACTCAATGAAGAGAGCTGAGGCTGCTCAGATATTTTCCATAGAGAATTCATTCAGGTGAATGTTATTCAGGAAATTCATTGAGGAAAGAGGGAAAAACAGTAAGGAAGTTGTCTGAGAGGATTGCTGCAGTAACTTGTTTTATTACAACTTGTTAGCTGGAAGAGTTTACTGAAAATTTCTGAGTTAATACTGAGTTTGAAGACTGGTATCTGACTTTTCTACACCTAGTTCCAGCCAAGGATACCAGAGAAAGCTCGGGGGTCCTGAGGAGTCGCTGTCTGACCGCTCTCCAGGATTTGGTAGGGAGGAACGACCTCCCATTGCTGTTGTTGTCCAAGGCTTAAGCAGGTTCTGACAATTATTTATTTCTGTTTTAATATATGTGAATGGATGAATATTATGTTTGTATTATTTGAATAGAAGAACTAGCTGGTTAGTGATGTAATTGTCCTAGTTTATCAGCAGTTGAACTTGTTGATGAAAAATAAAGACCTACTGTGTTTTTCCACATCTGGGCTACCAGATCGTACTCCAGCACAGAGGTAGAAATTATAGAAAGATGTTTGATGAGAATATAAATTAGACTTGTGTTTCTTTACATATCATCAGAAGGAATGTTTGTTTTTACTGACAGCTGTTCATGCTTACATATAAAACTAGTTTTTGTACAGTATTCATTTCAGTAGTCTTATTATCAAAGCCGATAGATTAAGGTTACTTTAGTTCATTCTACTGTATTGAAAACATTACTATTTCTTCCTTCTAGTTTAAGAGTAATTTAACTGGTTATATCCAAGTAACAATATTGAATGTAGAAGAAAACAAATGCAGATTTAACTCTATAATCAAGCAAACTAGTTAGAACTGATGTATTATATTAATGTTATCTTTTACTTTGCTTTTCCTTTTCTTATTAAATCAATTTCTAACATTATTTAAAATGGTAACCCTATCGTTTATGGATTATAAATGCATGCTACTATATATATAGTTATATAAGATAGATCATAAGAAGTGTTATTCGATTTATTTCTATTTTCATAAGTAACATCCTAACTTAACAGACAGATTAAATATTATCAGAACTCTTTAAGCAACTGCATATCAGTACAGGAATTTAAATAGCACAATGCTATCTTCTGTATGCTATAAAATAAACAAAGGTATACATATGGAGAATCTAATACTCCAAATAAGATAGGATTATTATTTTGTATTAGTAAGTATTATTGTTATAATAATATTATACTTTTATATTATCCAATATAGAGTTATTATTCTCTTAAAACTTAAGAATGTCAATATTGTTTAAATTACAGACCTGAGTTAAATATACTCTGTTATAAAGGATAACTTGGCATTTCTTGGAAACCTTGTTAAAATAAATTAAAAACAAAATATAAGGACCTATATAACTTAAGGGTATAACCCTATATATCATTTAAGAAGTTATTATATAATAAATAAATCAAGGTATAACCCAGGTACATAACCCTGACAGAAACTTATTAAAAAGATTTATCTATAGTAAAATAACTTGGTTGCATAATTTAAAACAAAGGTAAATAACAGAACAGTAGATTGCTCGAACATCGAGCTTAACCAATATGATAATAATCATTTATTTACTCACAGACCCAAATAGAGTTTGTATTTTAATACATAATATCATATTAAGAAACTGTAATGATTCTCAAACTATAAAATTAGGGTTTAACCCTATAAATTCCAGTTTATGAAAATAAAATAATAATTATAAGATAAGACAATAATTTGCTTACGGCCGCATTATAAATCAACACTACAAGGATGACATAAGCCTGTATTTTACTTATTTCTTACACAGATCATAAAACGAAAATGAATACGATAATACAAATCAAAAGCTACGGAAAAATAGGATAATATTTTATATTATAAAACCCTTGGGTGAAAACCCTGAAAAATTCTTGAGTACAGTAAAAACGAGAAGTCGAGGTCGTAACCTCATCCACAGATAGGCTTACAGCCCAACTCTTCTTTTTATATACAGTACTTCAAAACACAAAAGGAAACTAAAATTTACAACATCAGCCTAAGCCGTAACACCCTCGCATAGCGTAGGGGTTTCACCCACTGTTTCTTTAAACTAGCAGTCTATAAAATCAAACCAAGGCCATAAGGGTTTCAGGCTTCTTAAATTCGACCCACAAAGGTTCCAATGTAAACCATAAGGAGGAAAAGCCATGGTGTAACCAGGCTTACCAGGATTGCAGCCTGCTGCCCCAGTCTTCTTACCAAAGGCCGCACACATTGGAGTTTGTAGAACCTGTAATCACAAAGAATAAACCCTATTTTGAGAATGCTGTAACCTGTGTTAAAAACTTAAGGTTAAAGACAAACAGTAAGCAAAGATTTAATTTCTCAATCTTACCTGTTCCGTGGAGGAGGCATGACCGCTGGTAACCACGTCATAGCTAACAGCGCAAGGAAGTAACACCTGTAAGGAGGAAAAAAAAGAAGAAGAAGAATAACTCTCAACCTTGCACAGAATGCAAAGGAAGTAGGTCCAATCATCGAAACTCACGGAGGGAGGCGTTAACACTGGCAAGGGTTCGGTTCATTCTATTTTTACAGAGAAAAGTATAATGGAGAAATGAAGGACTGAACATCAATATACAACGTATGGAGCAAGCTACGACCAGGGAACTACATGGAGGATAATTTGTAGAGGAGAGGCCACGCAGAGGTGTACAGCACCATCATCGAGCGACCAGCACTGAGGAAGATGGAGAAAATGAAAGGTAGGGTTAACAAACAGATTTTTTATCCACGCAGTGCATGGCTGTAGTATTGCCATGACAGCTGCTAAATTTATCAACGCAGAATGGGTTTTGTTATATAGTTCAACCAACAACTCGATGGAGGAATGATTTTCCCAAAGCATTTGTATGATCAAAGATTATCCAAATTCTTTGTGCGAGATTCTTCAACCTACACTGCATGAAAATGATTTTATTCATTATTCTCCACCCTACTCTAATAATCATGGAAATCACAAGTAAATCTCTTAACGACTTCATAATATTTATAAGCTTGGTGGTTGGAAAGTGTGTGTTTGGGGAATCTTAACCTTGTTATCATAGCATATATATAGATTGAAGGGTTGTATTGTATATTATGGTATATGAAGAGATAACCTTGTTGCAAAATCTAACATAACCTTCCCCTCTATATTATAAAGAGCCTTAAGTTCTTAAGTAAGTAAAAAGGATAATAGCATAAAGACCATAGTTTGTTATTAATGCAAACTATATTAATCATTGGGTCATATGTATTGATTTACCTTTTGCCTTAAAAAAATCATCCCTTGTTTTGTAGTAATAACTTTTCAATAGTGTAATAATCACCCTTGAAACGGTTAGTCTTATATTTAATTCCCAGCTCAAAGGCTATGTTAAATATTAAAGAACTATTCATTCATTTCTAGATTTTATAAGCTAAATTCCTTTATTTGCTAAGTATAGTTTAGAAGTTCATAAAGGAAGGCATAAAGGTAGGAAGCTAGGTATAATTTCCTTTCTACTTGTAATCTCTTAAGTGATTTATTTACAAAGATTAAAATAGAAACTGTAGTACAAAGTTACTAAAAGGGACAAGAAAGGAATGTTTCCATGTGGAGACAATGTTTTTACCTAAAGTGATATCCTCAATAATAAGTGAGGACTTGACAAGGATAGGCCATACCTTTACAGTAATACCAGAAGCCCCTTATCAGTTTTCACTTGACTTGTAATGTTTTGTTTACTTTGGGATTCTTACTATAGATTTCATAACTCTGTCCCTCTTACTCTTATTTAAGAGTTAATAAGATACTTTTGTATAAATTACAACTGTAATAGAATGAGGAAGGTAATTGATTAACAGGAACACAATTTACTTCTACTAGAAAGGAACCAGTTTAAATATACCTTAACATAATTTGAAATGATTTGTCTCTTACTTTCTTTTGAGATTTTTCTCTTACGACGAACTTATAGTAAATACTCTAGAATTATGAAATGCAGCACCACAACCTCTTACCTGTACATCTGTAAGAAAAGTGAAAACCGTTGCGTTAGCTTGAAAGCTAAGTAAGCCCAGTTTTGCATGAAAGTTTCACCTTATGATCACAAGAGGAACAAAAAATCAGTAAATTGAAAGAACTGATCTATAACTAAACATAACCAACTGATGAATTCCTTAGCAAGCTGTTAACACATAACTAATTAATGTTAGTTAAACTACTTTACGTTAATGTTTTGTAAATTTAAAAATTTTAAATTTTTCGGAATATTTGGGGTTTTGACATTAGGTGTCTGTACATACTTCTGAAGTAGAGGGAATTGCTGAGGTAGATGTCCTCTTGTTTTGCATATTTCACACCATGGCCCATGGGTCTATGGTAAGGGGTTAGGAGCCCCAGTTGCTATATATTCTACAAAGACTGGACAATTATCTTTAGTATGGCCTTGTGCTTTACATTTTACGCACCATATGTCTTGCGCAACCTCTTTTCCTTTTCTAATATCATGCATCTGTAACGTGAGATTAGCCAACTGGTTTTGCAGGTTTGTCATACCTGTGCTGGTTTCAGCTAGAGGTGAAGCCTCTAGTTTCATCGCCATCTCCAACGCGTCATCCTGCATCTGGAGTTTCTGCTGCATTAATGGCAGTCTGATGTGAGGGAGAAGGGCTGCAATAAACCATTCCTTATGCTGCTCTGGCGCAAACTCAAAGCTGACTTGGTCTATAAGGGATTTGAATTTCTGATCGAAGTCCCACACTGACTCTGTAGGTAGTTGTTTGATGTCTTTGAGCTCTGTAATGCACTGTGACTCAGACTTAGGTTTCTTAAACTCTTTAATCATAGCGGTCCTGACCTGAACAAGTGTTCTGGGTACTACTAAGGTATACTTCATATACCATGTTAAGGCTCGTTCTCTAAGTGTGGTGACCAACTATACAAGTTTAATATTATCATCATGGATTGTTTTAATGGTCCACATGGCTTCACATAGAAACCAATGCTGCTCTGGGTCCTTTGCCCCTGTACCCTTAAAGATAGGTAGCTTCATATCATCCCCCATTCTATTTCTACGTGGTGGATGTTGATTTGCTGTGTTACTACCACTCGGCGGTGTAGGTGGAGGTGATGTAGCGGTAGTATGTACTGTCTGGGAGCTACTAGATGGAGTTCCTACGGGATTGTTCTGAGTCCCGATCTGTTTCTGTGGGGTATAAGGGTGGTAAGGGATACCCCCTTCTGTTCTTTCTGTGGTACTGTGACTCTGTTGTCTAGTATTATCTGAACTGTCTTCAAATATGGGAGAGCTGAAATCTATTTTGTATTTCTTTCCACTACGTGTACGCCCAATGTCATCAAAATCACTTTCAAACTCTTGTGACATTACTATCTTTACTTATTCATCTGAAACTAGATCCATTGTTCCTTTTTCATGTAATAACATATTAATGGACAAGTTTAAAGATTTTAGGGACTTACCGCGATATCCTTTGAAGAAGTACCGCTCAGCCTCGCTGAAGCTTTTTCTCTGTTCAACTGCAAACTCTGTGATGAAGCCTTCTAGCACACTCGCAAGCCAGAACTCTACTGTCCTTGTAATGGGATTATCAAGGTTCTTCACGGTCTGAATCAGCTCCAGTGTGCAGACAATGTTTCTTTTCTTCTTGAATATGTTCTTATCAGTCAACTTTGATAACCAGTCGTAAAGCTCATTTCCATAGGTCGCAAAAAATATCGTATGCAGGTCTGTAAATATATGTTTTTGTAACCAGTCCTCTGTACTCAGTCTAGGACTCTTGTTCTCGTGTTCAGAAAAATATTTCTCCTTAGACTCAACCCACTGGTTGAGTTTGTCTCTAGTAGGATGCCAACAGAACATCAGTGCTCAGTTTGTTCAAAATCGGCAATGGAACCATTTGTTGGTTGCTATGGGCAAACCCGGGCTTACTGTAATGTACCAACAACACCCCTAGCTCACTGGCCCTTTCGGCAACAGACCGTGGAGCGGCCTGAAGTCTCACTCGAAGTGATTCTAATGGGTTGGCCAAAGACTCAAGTGTCTTCGACCAGGTTCTGTAGCATCCTGTGTGCGTCTCGCAGCTCTTCTTAACCCGCGAGGTCTCTCTCTCTCCGCGATGTGCAGCTTCCTCTAACTCGCGATGAATTTAGCCCTTATTGCGTCGCCGCACCCTGGCCAACACGTAACTCTCTCCTACGCTCGATCCTCAACCTGCGGTACCACGCACCACAGCTCCTTTGATGGTGCGATATCGCCTCCCTGCAATATCCTACCGCTGCGGCTTAGCGTACTCAGCGTTACTCGTGTTCAACTTACAGGACTCAACATACAAGGCTGCTTTACACTGCGACTCTTAACTGTCTTGAGTGAAACATAGACAACCCTTATACAGAATACTTAACGACTTCAACATGCATTTATCCTTCTATAATGCTGTGAACTGAATAACACATACATACATTTAACTGTAAGTAAAGTTCATGTAATGAGTGACAGATACAACAAGTAAATACAATCACATGAATCAATCACATAACACTCTAATTTTACGTGGTTCACTTCCAGGGTAGAAGCTACGTCCACAGAACTGTGTTTTATTATATCTTGAGAGAGTACACAGTTCTGCTGCACCGCATATGCAGCTAGAGATCTTCTGGGTAACTCTGCACTCACTGCCTGGAGCCCTTCTCTCCTAGATATCTTCTCTTTCTCTATATTGCCTTCTTACAATATTATCTCTCTCCCTCTCTGTCAATCCCTGCGGATTGTTACATACATGCTCTATGAGCCAGCTGCAGGTTACAGTAGGATACTACAGACTGAATATAGAACCAGAGCTCAACTCTATTACAATACAAGGTAACTGTGAGCTAACAAACTCAATGGCTAACTAGCTAACCTTTTACAATACAAAATACATCCCTTTATAGGCGTCCTGAAGGTCTCACCATTACAACACTGTGGGCCTGTCCCAACAGTAACCCAAAACCCTAACTAGTGATAGTCGACGTATCTGTACTTGGGGTAGCCGCTTTCCGTCACACCACAGCTCTCTGCAGTCTTCCATGCTTCCCGGTGCTGACCATGGGTACTGTGCACCACTTCCCTTTCTGTCCTTCATCTTCAATACCTCGGCCTCATTGCTCATTTTCCTTTATGAGGGTAGCTGAGCCCTCCTGTCTTCCATCGCTTCCTTCAATGCAGTGGGTGAGCTCTCTCTTCTCGACCGCTCAGGTACTGTCGTCTTCTTTGACTTCTCTGCCCCGGTAGTCATAGTTTCTGGCTCTGCTCTACAGCTAGAAACATGCTACGGCGTCGTATCTTTACCTTGTCTCTTCGTCTTCGCCAAAACTGTCTATCCGCCAAAATGGCAGCTTCTCCTGTAGCTACGGGACTCTGCTCCAACACCTCCCATCATACCTCTCTGCGTGGTACTTTTCTTCTTCGCCAAACCAAACTGTCATCAACCTGCGACACTGCGACCACCCAGTGATCGACTTATTAAGGGTCACCCACCAACGTGCTGGGGTATCCTTGAATGCTTCATCCACCTCCAACAATCTCTATGGTTATGATACCTTATCCTCAAATTCAACTAGAAACTCAGATAACTTAGGCAGTCCTTCATATACTAGAAATTCAATAGTCTCGGTTACGACTTGATAAAATGACTGAGTAATCAGGCCACACTTCCGAATCAATACCTCATGCATTCAATTTTTCTAGTTATCCAAGGCATCACTGCCAAACTGTCATTGTCCCATACAATCCCCAACATTGTGGCATAGGAGCCTCCTCCATCAAAAAATTCAATAACATCAAAATCAACATAAGTCTTCATCCCTTCAACTTCCACTGCAAGATGCAGAACTCGACCATTAAGTGTTACTCTAGACAAGTTAGCCAGTTGCAGCTGCACAAGAGACCAAACCAACTATGGTTTCCCCATGTTTTCCCATTTCTTCTTTATTAGAATGTTGATGTCTGAGCCTAGATCCAATATTACTGAATCTACCTCATAATCCCCAATCTGAATATTCATTCTCATCTCTTTCCCCATAATTTTCTTGTGCAAAGAGTTCATCGCAGACTCCTTCCGTCCCTTCTCCGGCTGATGCAATAGATTTACAATCTCAGTGAGTGCATCAAGATATTTTTCTAGAAACAAACAACTTTCAAATAAGTTCTGCATGGTACCATGATGTCGTGATGGTCGTGCTACCAAATTTGAATCAAAATCAGTTGGCTTTTCATAAACTTGCAACTTACCCGTATCTCTTCTTATCGCATCATGTGCTTCAAAGAAAGTGTCTCTCTCAGCATCGACATCGAACTATACTTTCTTATTTTCAGCCAACCAAATTTGTGGAAATATGATATCATCCCTCGTCATCGCACCTCCACGAGTAATGACAACAGCATCAACATCCCGCATTCTGGGTTCCGTTGAGATCTTCACAATTGTCAATCCTTGGTTCTGGTTCAGTGGTGGATTCACTGGTTGGTTCGCATTCTGATTTGCATTTTGGTTATGATTCTAAATATGGTTCTAGTTCTGGTTCTGGTTTTGCAACTTTGGAATGTTCCTTTCCTACAAATTCACGATCAACTACAGATAGTTCTCAACAATGTGGTCATTAATGATACAGTAAGTACAATGTTCTTGCAAGTTCGGGAAATCTCGCCGATAATGTCCCAGTACTCCACAATTATAACATTGTACAGGTCTGCGACCTCATCCTCCTCCTCCACCAAAACCTCCACCTCATCCTCCTCGAAATCCTCCACAGAATCCTCCAGGATACCTCAAAGAATCCTCTAGGATACCTGTGCACAAAAGAACAAGATTGATCCTGATTCTACCTGCTTAGTTTGAGGGGGGATTTTTTCCCAAGTGGGTTTTCCTCGTTTCCTTGTATTAAGAAATTAATTTACTTTAGGTGTAATGGATGACCTATGGTCTTAGTTACCAGGGCCCACAAATTATCTGAGTTAGCATTCAGGGGGGTGTTAGGATTATAATCCTCCCTTGTCCAATTTGGTCAATTATGTCTGAATTAGGAGTCTTTTCAGTCTATATTTAGTCACTAGCATCATTGGGTCCACATGGCCTAATTGGGCCACATGTACCAGTTAATAGAGTGTGGGTAACACTAGTTGAGGCTAACTTCCACTGACTGCACTTGCATGCATTAGTTTAGGTGCCTCCTAGACCAATAACTACATTTTAGGATCCATTGGGAGTGCTAGAACCAACCTCCTTCAGTTGAGTTCAGTTAGTGACTAGTTAATCCTAGTTAGGAGTCAGTTACATTCAGTTACATCCAGTTACATTCAGTTAGCGCTAGTCATTGATTGATTGCATGTGGGAATGCACAATTCATCACCTACCACATTCAGTTAGACTAGTTAACTGATTCTAATTGACTGGTGCACTGATTTAGACAACTGGAGCTAACTAGTTGGCCTTCGATAGTGATTTAGACATGTATAGTTATCCATGCATTTAGGTAGATTCAACCAATTCGAATTCCTCTCTCATGAATTTGAATTGATTGGTTATTAATACCAGTGTATTACATTGTAATTAACTATCCAATTACTTTTGATTAATGAAAGCATTATACAACTGCAAACCATTTTTGCACTGTTTCATTCTTCAATTATGAGTAAAATTGTCTGATATATTTTTTGACTTGTGTTTTGATACATAGATCCTATGTGCTCAATTTTATATGGTATCAGAGCCTCGACAGGACAAGGAACTTCTCCTTGTACCGATATCCTATTGGATCAAATGTTTTGAGCAAAATTTCTCCTTCTAGCTCTGCACCAGAAGCGACAAGTTTACCAAATAAATACTAAGCAAAGGAATTGTTGATCAAGCTTGCTTGATTAACTAAGCTGGGTGTGATGAAAACCTATAAAAGTGCAGGATTTCCAACCTTACAGTGCCCCTTTTTTGTTTTTGCAGGTACAAGTTCGAATGGATTCATCAGTTCCTCTTCTCACCCCATTCACAAGCTATTCAGAATCGAACTTGAAGATTATTGCATCTCTGCAGAGACAATATCTCTATGAGGTGTCTATTGGACTTGGAAAAGAGTCTTATGAGAATGATAATGACTGGCTATCTAATGGTGGTGGATATTTTGGAGCAATAGGTCTGACCCTTTCTCCTAGCCCGCGCTACCTCACTAAATCTGTTGAATACCCAAAGGATCTCTGGAAAAAAATGGACAGAACCTTTGGCAAGCATAATGAGGATCATAATAGAAATTTGGAGAGCACACCCAACACCACAAGAGTTCTTTATCCAAAATTCTCGGCCTCTACTCTCTCTGATGAAGTTGTTCAAGATGAAGAAGAAGCAAAATCTTCTACACAGTCAATTCGAATTGAAGAAAGTCTCCTTGAAGTGACTCCTTCTCCTGATGCCCTGGAAGTTTATGAGATCTCTGATATCTCAGATTCTCATATGGCTGATACATAATAAGACATTAGAATCTCTGATATTGAATAAAAACACTGCTGCACTTCTATACAATCATTCGCTAGTGATTCTCCTTTAAATTTTGTGCAAAATTTGCCAGTGATTGCTTCCGAAAGTGAAGAGGAATTTGGTTTCTCTCCCTCTAATGTTGCTTCTGGTGTGAATATAATTAGTACCTTGGATATTTTGGAAAACATATCAGATTTTAGGAGTGATCCATTCTCTCTCCTTGATCTGGATCTTCCAGCAAATTCCTACAGGATTGCATGCACCAATATTCAGAATTTTGAAGAAAGAGAAAACTGTGCATCTACCGTCTCGGTGGACCATACTTTTGGATATGATATGAACTTATTTGGATCTGATATGATCTTATTTGGATCTGATCTGATATTATTTGGTTCAAATTTTATATTCCAAGAGCTTTTAGTCATGCTTGTAGCTTCTCTCACCAATTTTGGTGTGAAAAATCAAGTACCGCAAGTCTTCTTCAAATTTGTTGTTGGGGATTTGGTGTTAGTTTCCTCTTATGAGGTTGCTGATATTTTATTTTGTGAATCATTAGTTGTTTCTGAATCTATATCAGATTATGGATCTCAAGCATTCACTCTCCACATTCCTAGGGCTTCTCTACCTTTGGTCACATGCTCATCTCCTCACAGAACTAGTAAAGAGGAAGACATTCTGCATCCGCCTGGACACTTGCTCCTAACACTTGGGGATGATTTTACCACTCATGGTTTTCAGTTCAAGGCTGCAACATATGATTTTATTGAGTGTTCCTCACATGATTTGAATCCTCAATAACTTTTTCTCTCTTATCAGTTGATTTTAGTTGCTCTACATGAGTCCAACTTTCATCCAACAACTATCTATGTTCCTGATTCGGTTGAGCACATTATTCTTGTTCCAAAGAGGGAGATTCCTCCAGACATAATCATTTAGTTTGGATGGATAATTTCACATGCCAATCCTAAGATACCTCTACAAAGAAGAAAAAAATTGATCCTTATTCTACCTGCTTAGTTTGAGGGGGGCCTTTTTTCCCATGTGGGTTTCCCCCCTTTTCCTTGTATTAAGCAGCTACTTTACTTTAGCTATAATGGGTGACCTATATTCTTAGTTACTAGGGCCCAAAAATTTTCCAAGTTAGCATTTAGGGGGGGGTTTAGGATTATCATCCTCCCTTATCCAATTTGGTCAATTATGTCTAAATTAGGAGTCTTTTTCAGTCTATATTTAGTCACTAGCATCATTGGGTCCACAAACCCTAATTGGGCCACATGTACCAGTTACTAGAGTGTGGGGAACACTAGTTGAGGCTAAATTCCACTAACTGGACTTGCATGCATTAGTTTAGGCACCTAATAGACCAATCCCTACAATTTAGGAGCCACTAGGAGTGTCGGAACCAACCTCCTTCAGTTGAGTTCAGTTAGTGACTAGTTAAGCCTAGTTAGGAGTCAATTACATTTAGTTACATCCAGTTACATTTAGTTAGCGTTAGTAATTGATTGATTTCATGTGGGAAGGCACAATTCCTCACCTGCCACATTCAGTTAGACTAGTTAAATGATTCTAACTGACTGGTGCACTGATTTAGACAATTGGAGCTAACTAGTTGGGCTCCGATAATGATTTAGACTTGTTTAATTATCCATGCAGTTAGGTAGAGTTAATCAATTCGAATTCCTCTCTCATGCATTTGAATTAATTGGTTATTAATACCAGCATATTACATTGTAATTAACTATCCAATTACTTTTGATTAATGAAATCATTATACAGTTGCAAACCATTTTTTCACTGTTTCATTCTTTAATTTTGAGTAAAATTGTTTGATCTATTTTGTGAGTTGTGTTTTGATCCATAGATCCTATGTGATCAATTTTATAGAAAAAGGTATTGTTCTAGATCCTCAGTCTCGTTCCCATGAAACAAAGGTAATTTTACATCATCGCTCGCCATACTGGGCCTTCTTCCTACAGTTGTTGGTTCGCTACTATTAGGGTGATGTTGACACGTCGGACAAGTTAGTGTTGAGCTAGTATTTCTTCCTGAGTGCGGTGCAGTGCACAGAGGTGTTGGTATGTTGTTTCTATGGGTTGGTATTTCCTTAGGCTCTTCCATATCCTGGTTGTCTCCTTCGTTGCTATAGGGTCGCTTCATCACGTGTGGTCTTCTCTCTTGCCCTTGCATGTCGGTCACAACAGGATTCTCTCCTGTCCTCTGCCTCTTCTCTTTCCAAAACCTTGCTCCACCTTGGGTAAGACCACTTCCTTCCTTAACATTCCTCACAGTCCCGTTGTAAATTCCATCCATCTACCCCATATCATTCCATCCAACCCTCGTCTCCATGATACTCGCAACCTCCACACACCAGGGCTCTACTCGACGGAGTTCATCTTCAATATGCATTTTTCATAGATGATCATCTTAATAGACAATTAAAAAGATAACATAAGCCTACCTCTTGGTCTATTGAAGAACTCCCTTTCAGCATTGCTGTGAGATTTAACTGTGTCAACTACGAACTCAGTGATGCATCCCTCCAATATTCTGTAAAGAAAAAATTCAACAACCCTTGATGCTTTGTTTTCTACCTCCTGTAGCTTTTAGACCAGCTCTGGGGTCCAGATAGTTGGTTTGCCTCCTTGAAAATTTGTCTTCTGATAGGTCAATCGTTCCAACCACTCAAACAAGATGATCGAAAAATTAGAGAAAAAGTACTTGTGTAGATCAGCATATAGGTGCCTCTCCAACCCCTTTTGTGTTGTTACTCTAGGGTTCTGATTCTCTTTCTCAACAAATTCCTGTGCCTTTTAGTCAAAAAAATATTTAATTTTCGGTCTCATCGGATGTCACAAAATATACTCCTTCTTTTCACTACGGTCCCAGCAACAGAATCATTTGTTGACAAAAATCCTCCGACAGGGGTTTAGTCACTGTCGACACCTAAAAAACAACGATCTCCCTGAGCACCGACCCAGAACCATTTTACCCTGTCCAGCAACACCTGCAGAGCAGATGAAGTCTCACTCGAGATGTTCGAGGGAGAGCTATCAGAACCAATTTTCCACAGTAATAAGGAGGATCGCTCATCTACTATCAACTTATTGCATCATTACTTAGCATATTCAATCATGAGGGTTATACATTAACATATTCATATTGTCATTCAGTGGATCAAATCAACATACTCGATCGCAACATAAGTATCGATGCATAGACATATCTATCATTATAACATCATTCATAATAGGAAATCATCACATCATACAAAGATCAACATCACAATGCAATATTCATTCACATCCCATAGCAGAAAAACATGAAGACAGAAAAAAGTAAGAAGACATAGTGTATTTCTCAATTCTCCATCATGTCATATTAACTTCGCAACAAAACATAGGTTCCCAAAAAAAATTCTCCAATTTAGATCTTGCATCATAGATAGATCGCAAATAAGTCCAAGATCAAACTCAAGATCTCATTCAGAATATCTCGCCTCCGAAGAAGACTTAACGTTCACAATCCTAGATCTATTTATAGGCTTGCGCCTTTACATCGGTGGTCCACTTAATTCCCTTCCCTAACTAATTGTACCAAAATATACAAACTAATGACCATAATCCACATAATAGGGTCAAAATATACAAAATATGGTCAAAATCCTCAAAACATGAACAATCCGCCTTGCGCACCAACTTTCACCTTTGCGCGACATCTTTGACCTTGCGCAACATTGTCGATGTTGCACAACTAACTATCCTAAAAAATGCCTGCCAACACTATTTCCAATATTTCCAACCCCAAAGATGTGGCTTGAGTAACAATTGATAAGTAAAAGAGGTATTATTGGTATTTGGAAATCCTCAAGGATTAAAAATTGGACAATTGTTCATGTATGGCATGGGAGAGGAATTCACCGTAATTTAGAGTCGTGATGGAGACTTGAGTAGGTAAGACCATATCCATGATGAATAAGGTGTGCATGAAAACTTGTGAATTATATTTGTTCCCCAAAAGTAAAAATGTCATGGTAATAAGGTATTTCCCCAAATTTAAAGCAAAACCAAATTACATGGGGGATCAACATTAGGGAAATCCTTTGATCAATAGTAAAATAAGTTAATAGGCATGTTTTTTGTCATGACTCATGTTATACCATTAATTATCATGGATAGTAATACTTAGGGCCACATATGGCAATGTAAGCTGGAAATCTTTCTGGATAGCTAAGATATAGACATATAGAACAAGTTATGATGTAAGAGTACATACAACACACTTGGAGTTAGGGTGATAATTCAAGGCATATAATTCCACAAAATTTTCTAAAGGAAACATTCGATGGAACAAAAATCTAGCCAATATAGCCTTCCATGGTCATGTAGACCTACATTTGTAGGTATATCTCATGATATATGGATTATCATGGGTGATCATAGTGTGGAAAATATTGTAGAATAAGTTTCTAAAGTCCAGTTGTGTAGAGGAGTGTTTAGAGAAGTTAGAGAGAGAGCTTTATGAAGCATAGGAATCGCCATATTGTGAATTATGGGAGGGATAAATGGAATTTACTTTCTTCTTCAAGATAGCTGGAGGAATGGAATTCTTGGAGCTCAATAACAAAGAATAAGTATCAATACAAATTACCACTCACAACTTTGACTACCGAATGGATTGTAGAAGTGAAATATTGGTTGAAAATGAGCTTTGGTATATTACAATGCTAGTAGGGAACTTTGATATTTGTATATTTTAAGCTTAAAATCAATAACACATGCTAAAAATGAGGGGATTTCACTTCCCAGTTTGGAAAATACAAAATTGTGTCGAAGATAAGTGTAGATGTTGAAAATAAATGGTGGATCCTGTGCATCTATTGAATATTTTATTGCATGATCAAGGCCTCCATATAATTTCAATAAGTACATGTGGTAAATTCTCTCTCATGGTGAATATACCCTAAAAATTAAGGATGAATCCAAAGAAAATACCTTTCCTAAAGAACTTTAGATACATGGTAGATGATGATTAATGGAGGTATATAATTTATACACTTAGGATGAAGGGTTTGGATGACTAGTAACAATCCTAATTTCTCATCACAAATGAGATCTATGGTGAGAAGAAAACCCATGGTGGAACCACACAGTGCTTTAACATCATTATATTTGTGCATTTCTTACACCTGTCATCACCTTATTGGTATGGGTTATAAATATGAGTGATGGGAAATAGATATCTATCAAATGTGTAAGGATATTTATTCTTAGTGGTTCTAAATATCTATGGAGTGGATAACATGTGTGCCGAATATGCTAATTACATATGTAGTATACCAAAAAATGGAGATATGTGTTGTAGCCTGATTGGTATGGGTTTTAAACATGCATACTAGGGAAATACAACCTTCGAGACATGCACTAATCTTGTATGTCGGTCAAAGTTGAGATATACAATGCAAATAAGTACCATATTTAAGGTGCTAAGGGATTTATTACCATGTTGAAATTTGGAAACTTGAGATAAATTCTTAGTATATGTTTCACAAAGAATCCCACAACACCTTTATAATAAACTCTCTAGAGAAATCATGATCCAATCTCTTAATGATTAAAATGACTATGATTCATGGGGAGTTCTATAGGTGGAAAGAGAACTCTTCAGAGCACACATTGTGTGACCATTTTTTTGGTAAGGTAGGTATAAATTTGGTCATAACATAAAGCTCCAATTATGGGACATCACCTCCATGTGAGGTGAATGAGAACCATAAACCTCAGGGAAAAGTAGACCAAGTAATACAAACACATTACAACTTAGTATATGGAGTCATTGCGCCGAGAGGCGCTCTACAGCCCAGTATGGGGGAGATATTGTAACGTGATGTAAAGTTACTAACGTTTGTAACATGTCGGCTAAAAATAATAGTGATAGTGAATATTATAGGAGAGATCTTGTAACGTGATGTAACGTTAGTAACATTTGTAACATGTCGGCAAAAAATAATAGTGATAGTGAATATTATGGGAGAGATCTTGTAACGTGATGTAATGTTTGTAACATGTCGGCAAAGAATAATAGTGATAGTGAATATTATGGGAGAGATTTTGTAACACAAAATAAAAAATAATATCACATTTGTAAAATTATTTTTATTAATAAAAAATAAATTTTCTAATAAGCCAAAATAAATGTCGGCCACAAAAACAATCTAATATGGGGGAGATGTTGTAAGATTCTTCCTACCTAACAAAACAATAAAAAATTAAAAATTTAATTATCCGTAAAAAAAATATGTGAGTCAAGAAAAAAACACAAAATTGAATTATCCGCAAAAAAAAACAATCTAATATCGGGGAGATGTTGTAATCTTCCTACCTAACAAAACAATAGAAAAGTAAAAATTTAATTATCTGTAAAAAAAATATGTGGGTTAAGAAAAAACACAAAATTGAATTATCCGCAAAAAAATGTTGGCCTTGCACATGGTTTTAAAACCATGTACAAAGCATTCTAAACAACCCATGGTTTTATTGTACATGGTTTAGGAGGCTTTGTACATGGTTTTTAAACCATGTGCAAGGCCTCCTAAACAACTCATGGTTTTGGAGGGCCTTACAAATGGTTTTAATACCATGTGCAAGGCCTCCTAAACAACTCATGGTTTTATTGTACATGGTTTTGGAGGGCTGTTGAAGTCTAGGGTTTCAACATTATTCAAGCATACATTAGATTCATACACAGCGATCAAAGACAAATAAATATGGGAAAGGACGTCCAAATCCGTCTTTGCATTATCTTTGATAATTATTTATACATTATGAGGTAGGTTGGAGCGGTTGTACCCGCTCCAACTACC
>LPNX011155342.1:1432048-1442336 GCA_001517045.1 Pseudotsuga menziesii
GCTCGGAAAAGCAGTCTTGGTGTACTTTCCCAAAGCACACCCCCTGCACACATCACTCTGCTCAACGCTGAACTCCGGTAATCCTGTAACCATGCTCCTCAACAATCTGAGAGCTGGGTGATGTAGGTGGGCCATCCTCCGATGCCAAAGCTCACATAGCTCATTGCTGCTGCTGTNCGCAAGATATCTCAGTATGTGCTTTGTGGCAGTCCATTGCACACTCCTAGGCTTAACCATGAACTGACTAAGAGTGTTAACCGCAAAACACAAGTCTGGCCTAGTATTGACCAGATACATCAATGACCCAATGAGCTGACGATATAAAGTGGGATCCGCCAAATATGAGAGTAAGTCAACGAGCCAAATATGCGAAAGTGGCCCACCTTAGGCTTCTTGCCTGAATACATCTCCTCTGGAGTCTTCCTCCCCACTACCCTATGAGGACTTCTGTTCTGCAGATAAACTGTAGTGCTACATGCCTCTGCCCATAGAAAGAAAGGTAACCCCTGATCATGAAGCATCGCTCTGGCTGCCCCCACAATCGACNGATGAAACAAGAGCTTGTACAACTTTCCACATCTGACTCCAATGTCCATGGCACTAGACATACCTGTAGCCCTGGGATACACCTGTACTCTCCCATCTGAAANTGTAACGAACTGTCAACTGTCTCTGAATGCCCTCCTATATGCAGAATGCATCAAACTCCTTGGAGGTATACTCACCCCCATTGTCCGATCTCAACATCCGGATCTTCCTCCCCGTCTGCTTCTCCACAAGGGCTTTGAATGCTTGGAAGACTCTCAACACAAGTGGGGACTTCTTGCTCCTCAAGAAGTAGATCCAGGTCTTCCTGGAGTAGTCATCAATGAAGCTAATGTAGTACTCAAAANAACCGACACAAGGTTCTTCTTCAGCCCAGGGACATACAACACATCCCTCAGAGTCATGAGACTCATAGACTTCCTCTGAAATGTAATGGTCCCTCGACCAACAGCTTTAACAACGGTGTTGTCTCCAAGGATAACCTCCACATCTCTACCTGTCTGAGATAGCTCCGAGAACATCTCTCGAGCTCCAGTCATGTGGCTCAAGGCTCCGCTGTCAATATACCAAGTAGTAGAGGTGGATGGACTCCCCTGACGACCTGCCAACAATGAATGCTCACTATCCATATCCATGTCTGTGCTGGTGGCTAAAGAGACTCTCTCTCTCTCCATCTGTCCAACATATAGGGAAAAATCCCTCTGAAATGCATCACCAAACTCATCAACCTCTGCTGAGGCTGCAGTCTGCTATCCATGTCCCTTCTTCTTCTTCTTGCTTGGACACTGTGAAGCATAGTGCCCAAACGCCTGACATGCATAACACTTGATTTTAATCAAGTCTTTATTCTTCCCACTTTGTTGCTGCTTCTAGTGCTGCTTGGCCCCACCCTTCTTGGGACCCTTCTTCTTCTTGCCCTTAGCTGCCAAAGCCACATTCTCATCATCAACCCCACTGTGAGATGTACTGCCCTGTACAAGACCTCTCCTAGTCTCCTCCTACACAAAGTCATCCCAAAGTCTCTCCCAAGTAGGTAGGTTCTCTCTACCCACTATGGCTTGCACAAATGCACCCCAGGGCTTTGAAGCGCCATTCACTGCTGTGCGTACTAGCTCTGTAGCGGATACCACCTCCCCAACCGCTGCAAGTTCATCCCGAACTACAGAAATCCTGGTAAGATATGCTGTGACTCCCTCACCCCCATTCATCTTTATACTTTTGAGTTTCTCTTTGAGAACCATCTTCCTGTTCTCATTGGAACTCTCATACAAACTGATCAAGGCTGACCACATCAAGTGTGCCCTAGTCTTGCCTAAAATGTGAGGGATTATGTGGTCTTTAACTGCATCTAGAATGATCCTCCTAGCTTTACATTCCTTCTTGTTGAAAGCTGATAGAGTTGCTGCATCTGCTGATGCGGGAATGACAATCGGGTTAGCTGTAGTGTTCCTAACTATATCCGGACATAACTCATTCTCGTCCAGTATCAGTAAAATTCTGGGCTTCCACGGCACAAAATTTCCTGTCCCATCTAGCCTATCCTCTAGTCTAAGACCTGTAGCCATCTCTACACCAACCCAACAAAGTGCTGCTCACTGACAGAAGGTAAAATACTAAAAATTTCTGAGATCTGAAAATTTTTGTGTGTCTGCAAACTATCACTGTTTTCTGCCCCCAAGCTCTGATACCATGAATAAATTCTGCGTTTTACTGTTTGCTGGTTTATGTCAACATTTCGTGGTTTTCACATACATCCGATTTTGCATTGGCTGTAGGTCA
This sequence comes from Pseudotsuga menziesii, assembly GCA_001517045.1. NCBI lineage: Eukaryota > Viridiplantae > Streptophyta > Pinopsida > Pinales > Pinaceae > Pseudotsuga > Pseudotsuga menziesii. The sequence continues at coordinate 1,434,374 of LPNX011155342.1, forward strand.
CTTATGAAATTTTTCTGAACAATTAAACACACAGTAAAATACACTAACAGGCTGAAAAACACATTTAACAATCACACCATAAAATCATAGACTCAGAGATTTTTGGCCAAAATCAAGCCCTGGAAAAACCCCCACGGGGAAAACCAGTTAGAGAGAGAGAGAGAGGTTTTATTATCTTCAGCAAAATATAAGAACAGAAATACAGTGAAAATTTAACTTATCTCCACCCAAGATTTCATCTCAAAATCTTGAAAAACGTGCCCAGTAAAGCCTTGAAAACTGTGCAGAAAAATAACAGTAGTCCGTACAACTGTATGGCCTCGATTTCTGTGCCCTGTTTTATCTCGAAAGTTGTGCAGAGTTTACCTCAATTTATGTGCCAAAAATATGCCTAGAAAACTATGCCAAAATCCGTACTGTACGAAATCCGTACACCTTGAAAACTGTGCAGCATTAAATGCAGTCCATACACCCTCAATTTCTGTGCAGTCTCTCTTCTTGGGAATCGTGCCAAAGCCCTAGCTCGACCTCCTTCTCTCTCAGCTCAGTCTCTCCTTCCCCCAAAATGAAAAGTGTAAAGTGATTTGCCTCCCTCAACCCTTTTTGTCTAAACCCTAAGTGGGAATCTAATCCAACGGTGGAGAAAGATCCAATCCAATGGCTAAGATTCAATGAGAGTAAAAATCACATTTATTTAAATCACTTAAATAAATTTACTCACCCACTTAAATTTATCAAAAAGTGACTCTAACTTTATAAAGTCTCATTAAGTAGCTTTTAATGTGAGGGTCACCTTTTTCCCTTTTCTAAGTGACTTAGGCAAAAAGTCACTTAGGGAACAAATTCCTAGGTACAAAACTAACAGATGTCAGATTGCAACACTGATTTCACGATATCATCAGAACACCATCATATTTCTTTCCAGCCTCATCACACATGCCACATCATCATGCATGCCATGCCATCACTTCCTTTGTTATTCCTTTTTCTTACATTGAGTATGCCCTGCCATCATGTCCTTGGTTATTCCTTTTTCATTACTGAAATCCTTTGACATCAATGACAACTATATTCAACATTCTCCCCCTTTGGCATTAATGGAAACACCTAAACATTCTCCCCCTTTGACATCAATGAGAAAGGATAACCTGCTATTCCCTTGCTTGTAACAATTTTTGATAGAGAATTTCCAATCTTTCTTCTTTTTGACAACTGCCCTTACCAATATATCTCCTCTTTCAATAAATTTATCTTTTGCTTCTCTTCCTCTTATTAACTAGACTTAGTACTTATCATTGTTTTATGATCTCGTTAACATCCTCATTTACTTTCTTGTAGTGAGTCTTTGAAGGAAAGCATGGATGATTAGTTCATAGACTCCCCCTTTTAATGTTCCTACCCTTTGTCAACATTTTCTACATTTTGTGACAGAGTTTACACTCATCATTAGTTTTCTTCCGTAAACATCTCTTTAAAACTGTATCATGTAACTTGTTCTTCTTTTAAGGAATTTTGTTTTTCTGCTAACTTAGTTATGACTTTTGGATCATAGACTTCATGGTATTCATGGATCACACATTTTAATACTTTCATGTTACTTCACTTTGTCACATAAATGGTCTCTAGCAAAGTCTACTTTTTCAATTTGTCACCTCTACACTTCTTCTATTTTTTGAGGAAGATAACTTTTACCAAGTATTTCTTATGACTCTTCTTCTTCTTGATTTGATGGAAACCTCAAAACATTCTTTTCTTCTTACCAACTGATATTTTTCAAGTACCAATTGCAATTTTCTGATATTAAATCCCCCTAAGTATATAATCCCCTCTAATGCTCATTTTAGAGTTGTCTTCTAGGTAATGAGAGTTTTTATAAGAGACATCCACCATCATCACTATATTCTTCTTCTTCATCTTCATCTCCATCGATATATTCTTTTACATATTCATCTTGCTTTCCAACATAATGGATGTCATTCTTATTATGATCAACATTATCTTTGGAAACTTCATTGATGTTTAGAATTTTTGTTTCATCTAACTTTCTTCTCCACATCTTTCCATGCACTACAACAAAACCCTGTGATTATTGTCTCTTTAGCTTCCTTTTTAGCATCCAATATCACTCTTAGTGTATTTTTCATCATTTTTTGGACAAAATGGATTCTTTTCCATGGGACGATGCTTTTAATGGCTTTATTTGCATCGCTTTTTAAAATCCGACTCTATTTTCAACGCTAATTATCATCCCAATTAACGCCCCAATTAACGTCCCAATTATCATCCCAATTAGCGTCCCAATTAGCATCCAAATTAGCATCCCAATCAGCGTCCCAATCAGCATCCAAATTAGCATCCCAATTCACCTCTGTTGTGGCCTTTTCCTTGCCTAAGCCTCCTTGTGGACCCACTATGCAGGAGTTCCACTCCATTATAGATATCCAACTTCTGCAAGTGGCAAGCACTTTGGTTTAGGAGTTAGAATTTTTTGTGCTCATAATCCTTTAACTATTAAATGTTTGCATGTTTTAATTTTTATGTTAGAGTCATACTTCTCATTAGTACACTTTTTTCCTTATTGCCACTTAGGTATCCATATATATTTGTAGCTCCTATTTAGAAATAAAAAAGTGTCTTTCTAGAGAATATGGAGTTAACTTTTCATATGGCAAGTGCATGTAAGGGTGTTTCCTGTTGATCTTCTTGTTGGGATATGAGTCACTTTTAACTCAAGGATATTTTGTTTGTGTGAGCCCACTATATTTATACCACTCACATTTACTAACAGAGTTTCACAGATGCCATATGCAAAATAACATCGATTAACTGCAAACATTTATTAGAGCAATGCGAATGCATAAATTATCACACTAATATTTGCAATAACACATAATATGCACTATGTAATGAAATTAATCCTATCCTTTAAGTGATTATTTCTTGGTATTTGCAAGAAAATGGTGAAGATGACTACTTAGATGATGATCTTGATTATGCTGTCACTGATGTACCAAAGAAAGATATTAGTGATAATGATGCAAATGGATCAAATGAAAATGATGATGGATATGATGTTGGGATAGATGAGGATGATGAGGATGAGGATGAGGATGATGATGATGATGATGATGATGATGGTATCCATTGATGCTACTATTGAGATTGTGGACGTTTTTATCTTTCTCCATGTTACTTGACACATATTGTTATTTTTGTGATGATCCAAGTTCATATTACATTTTGGGTCATTTTGATTTGTATGGTGGATTCATGTTGACATATAAACATTGATTACTGATGATCATTTTGAATTTTCTAGATATGGATATCAAAAAAAATATTTCTTGTGATATTGGTATTTTCACTATATATATTGTTCACTTGTTCTTTTAACCTTAATATGATGGTCTGTATGATAGATTATTGATGCGGTTATTTTTTATAATTTCACTTCTTTTGATGAAATATAATGTTGATTTTATCGTTATTATATTTTAAATTTATATATATTGGAAGTTGTTGATGATATTTTCATGGAAAATTAATATATATGACGATATTACTACTTTGGATAAATTTTGTCTATTTCTGTTAAATTTCTTCATAAATGCTATGCAATTAATTTCAATAATGGTATCTACAATTAGTTTGAATGTTTCATTATGTTATTTCATAACTACAAAGTAAATGATATATGAGAACTATTGAAATTAATGAATAATTATAATAATTTGATATAGTAAATATATTAGCACACAATTGGATATAGTTGTAGGTGTTAAATAACAAGTCTAATGTGGTGATAATAAGGAAGCAAAACCATGAGCTAAAATGGAATCCCAATATGTCCCAAATCTAGAAGCAACATTGGACGCAAAACTTGGCATTAAGTTGGAAGTTAATTTTGATGCTAATTTGCATGCCAAATTAGAAGCCAAACTAGAAGCTAAATTAGTGGCCAACAAAGGATCGAAATTGGATGCTAAATGAGAAGCTAAATAAGGCACTGATGAGGAAGAAAAATAAGAAGAAATTCAAGGAGCTAAATGGGAAGCAAAATGTGGTGCTAGTGTGGGAGTAAAAATGGACGATAAATTGGGCGCTAAAGTAGTAGCAAAACATGATGCAAAACTAGGCATTAAAAATGTGCAACACTTGGTGCTAATGATGAAGCCAAACATGGCGTTGATATGGTAGCAAAACAAGACATTAATTTGGATGCAAAACATGATGGTACATAAGAAGCAAAATTTGGTGCAACAATAGAAGAAATATTTGGCGTCATTTTGGTTGAAAAACATGATGCAAAAAAGGAAGCAAAAATTGGTGCTAATTTGGAAGCAAAAATTGACGCATATTTGGAAGTTAAACATGGTGCAAAATGGGATGCTAAAGTGGTAGCACAAATTGATGCAATATTGGATGCTAATTTGGATGCAAATATAAATTGAGCACATAGATCTGTAGACAAACACACAAATCGCAAAATAGATCACACAATTTACTTAGCAATTGAAGAATGAAACCTACAAAAATGGCTTGCAACTGTGAATGCTTTCATTAATAAAAAAAGTAATTAGATAATAATTATCATGAAGTACAATGGCTAAATAGTCACAAGCAATTCAAATCCACATGAGGAAATTTGAATTGATTACACTCTACTTTACTGTAGGTACCTGGAAAATTGCAGGCAACAACATCAAGGGATTCTCCCTAGTAAACGTTCCCAACTAGCCTGTTACTATTTGGTATGGGGAATCCATCTGGTTTACAGTTCGACTACCGAAGGTCAAGTAACAAAATAAAAATGTTTTACCAGTTGCGGCCCAGCCCACCGTGTATGTTTTAGTTTTATATTAAAGTATGAGATGCAAGTGCCTATCTAAGAATGCAGATTGATAGAGAATACGAGGAGTGGTCACAATGTGATGCGCAGGTTCTTACTTCTCGTCTTAAACTCTCTCGCATCTAAATCACACAGCAAGAAAACTAAAACTAACTATCTAACCTATTCCTAGGGAGCAAGATTATCATTCATTAATGATTAATGTGTTTTGTGCATGCATTAAGAAAAATCACAGATAGCTGATACTTATTTCAAAACACATGAACATTTAAAGAGATTTGAACAACTAGATAGCCAATTGTTTATGAACAACATTCATTACTCATAGTGGAAAATTCATAGAATAAACTAGAGAGCATTCATACAAGAACATAGGTTCAAAGAGTTAGAACAATCTCACAGTTCATGGACACAAGACTAAAAACAAAATAGTTCACATTAAACAAATCCATGGCACAGCATTTGAAAAATTCCACAAAGCTTCCTCCAACAGGAAACTTGTAATTTCTTTATGCAAAAGGAAATAGTTCTTCTTAAATCATATTCTCACAAATTTGTTTGGGAAAAAGTGCCTTTATTCCTTCTAATTCTCCTATATTTATACAAACAACAAAACCTTTGGGTTTCCCCCCTGGGTGACCTTTGGGATCCCCCAACCGTTTAATCTCACAATTTTGTCCTTTGTGAGTGCTCATGATTCATACAATACGTTACATTTTAGATTAAGATTTACAAGTACTTTGTAAAAAGGGACCGGCTTGGTAAATGATGAGCCATTTCCAAGCCTGGGCCCCTGCTGCTATCAATTCTGTTCAATAACATGTTGATCTCAACCTTTCACTATCTTCCTCTGTGAGCAACATCTCTGCTTCTGACTTTTCTTTTAGAGACGTCTTCTTCACAGCAGCAATCATCAAAATGGATCTGAAAAATCTTCTAAGTATGTCTGCAGTTAAACGAAAAACTCAACATTAATATGGACATCATTCAAGAAAACGTAAACTGTTGAAATATTGTAACTTCGAAGAATATTCTATATGTATCTTTTGTGGTCCTCGATGGTCCTACCGGGAGAACCACTTGTATTATCTTGTACCTCGATGCTTCTAATAGAAAAAACTAATAAGAGTCATGAGGTTGTCCCCTCTAATTGTAAAGGTGGGTCATTAGCACCCATGTGTGGTTACTTGAGCCTACATGTGTAACTCGAGCCTACATGATTAACTCAAGCCTACATGTCAGATGAGTTAATTGAAGTGAACGGATGAATATAAATAGAGGTGTAGCTCTCCTCATTGGAGACACACACACTCACTTGAGTAGCGCACTTGTGGAGGAGAGAAGTAGCTGGAGAAGGAGGAGGATCAGGTTTTTGATCTCCTTGCTGGTTTTATCTTTTACCTTCTGGGGCATCTATATTGAGGAAGCTTTTGCTGGTTTTTTCCCTTTAGGATTTTCCCAGGATAAATCTGTGTTGTTCTTGTGATGTTGTTTCTTTCAGTGATCCTATGTATATGATTTTGTTATGAAAATGAAATGAAATAATGATGTATTAGCTAAGCATATGAAAAGTTAACATGGTATCAGAGCTAACCTGAACAGGACAAATTTCACAAGGAAAAATAACCCTCTCTCTCTCCCCAGAAGAAATTAGGGCTTCTTGCAAAAGAAGAATTTTTGAGTGAGCCTAGCATAGGATTTATCTCCTCATGAAAATCGAAGTTTAGAGACCTAGATCAATATTTGTGGTTGGGTGAAACTCCGGGAAAGTCAAACCCTAGTTTGACCCCGAGCCAGAAAAACCCTAAATACTAAAACTGCTAATTTTTTGTACATTCGCTATATCCTGAGATTGGAAAAAGTTCAGGAGCTGAAAATTTCAGAGGCAGAAGATACAGTCCTGATGTACATTGTGTCGAAAATTCAGCTTCATATTCACTATATTCTGGGATATATGATCCCTCCACATTATGGTTCCAGCCTCTTCCAGAATTCATCCCTAAACAGGACACCTGGAGAAAATCACTATAGATTGGGCTACCTAGGTAAAAATGGAATTCCTGAAGATGTTCCAAAAACATAACAGGCTTAAATTTCTATGGTCTAAATATTAGACTCAGAATATGAACCAATGACACGTGGCATGCCATACAACTTCGCTGTTTTGAACAATCCTGTAACAGGTCACCCTGGGAAAATGATCATAAATCCCAATTGGTGAAACCAATTCTGATGAAACCTATGGTGTTGGATCAGGAACATGCGAGGTTACCTCAATGAGAAATTTCAGACATAAAGCAGCAGTAATTTCGGAGATATCACACAAACAGTGACATGCATTTCTGCAGAAGAAATTGGAAAAATAGGGCTTCCTGTTCCGGGAGCTTCCCTCCACTGTTTTATGAAAAAGAGTACATCAGATAGCTCCATTTGAAGAGATCTATATTTCTATCCAATCAGATCTGAAAGATTCCAAGTTTTAAAAATTAGGGTTTCTCTGACAAGCCCTAGATCAGCCAGCTCTAGAAGCAGGACGGACACCTCAAATCGGTAAGATCTAATATTTTGCTATTTTCATTTGAGATTCTCATTTCAAAGTGATATATCACATCAGTTAACAACTTCCAAGCATGGAAGTATTTGATCTCTCTGAAGAAAATGAATTGGACACCTACATGAGTAGAGAGGTTCCAGTTCCATACGAAGATGAGGCTCAAAGCCTTACACAAGAAGAACTTGATTAAGGCCAAGAAAATCATTGTTGATTCAATCACGGATCAACTTATACCACAAGTGTCTTCCCTAAAGACACCAAAGATGTTTGATTCCTTGATCAAGATATTTGAAGATAAGAACTTAAATCAAAAGATGGCTTTGAGAAAACAATTGAAGAATGTGAAGATCTAGAATGTAGAACAACTTGAAGCGGTAGAAGAAGAATGTATGCCAGAAGTAAGTGATTACTTTCAGCTCGACTAATAAGAAGAGAAGAAGAAGATGGGAGAAATTGAAGATCAAGTTCTCACCATTCAAAGAAGATCCCTCAAGCGATGAGGAATATGAAAAACTCAATTCTTGAAGAACCTCTTATTCATCTTATCATTTGGATAAGAA
>LPNX011155342.1:1442981-1497806 GCA_001517045.1 Pseudotsuga menziesii
GTATGAGAGATAACTCAATATGAAGAAAAGAATGCTATAAAAGAAACTATGATCAAAGAATAATAGTTGATCATGGGGAATGATGTATACGATATGATTTCGAGACATAAAGGGAAGTACATAGTATCCTCCATATGGATCTACAAGAAAAAGTGTACAAAGAAAGGTTCGTGATTTGCTTCAGAAAGAATAGACTATGACATGACATACTCTATTGACTAGTATATATCAAGCATAGAACCACCTATACAGAATGAAGAAGGAAGATAATACTCCACTTCAGGGGGAGTGAATACAGAAGATATCTAAGTTCGACACGGTACGACATGATGGACAGCTTCTTGATGGATCGAGACTTTACCAAGAGTAAAGTGGGTTCCAACCTTCAAAGTTGAATGCAGAAGACTAGGATATGTTGATGATCTGACAAGATGAACTCATGATGAAAGAATACTAGAATGATGTATGGGATATAGTTCCCAAACCAGAAGGAAGGAGTATTGTATCCTCCAAATGGATATACAAAATAGAGCATGCAACTGACTGAAGTATCGAGAAGTATAAAGCAAGATTTGTGGCCAGAGGTTTCTTTTAGAAAGAGGGAATTAATTCTAAAGAGACACTTACTCCAGGAAGTAAGGTACACTTCCTTTAGAACTATCATGGCAGTTTCTTCCATGGTGAAGTAAAGACAAGCCTTCCTTAATGGTATGATTGAGAAAGAGTTTTTCATTGAATAGTCATGAGGATTTGAAGTTGAAGCCAGATGGAATCACGTATGCAAGTTGAAGAATGCCCTCTATGGCCTGAAGCAAGCTCCCAGAGCTTGGTATGGAAGAATAGATAGTTTCTTGTCGAGCATGGGATTTACCAAGAGTGAAGTTGATCCTAACCTTTATCTCAAGGTTGTAGAAGATGAACTTGTCATCCTTTTATTATATGTGGATGACTTATCCTTGACAGGAAATGAGAAACAGGTCATGGAAAGCAAGAAGAAACTAGCAGAAGAATTTGAGATGAAAGACCTTGGGTTAATGCATTATTTCCTAGGTCTAGAAGTATGGCAAAGTTCAGAAGAAATATTTCTTAACCAGGGAAAGTATGCGGTAGAGATATTGAAGAGATTCAATATGTTGGAATGCAAAGTCATGGCCACACCCATGGACTCCAACCTGAAGCTGTTAGCTGATCACTCATCAGAGTTAGTGGATATGACTCATTACAGATAGATCATTGGGTCATTGATGTACTTAACAAATACCAGACCAGACATTTGTTTTTCTTTGAACGCCTTAAGTCAATATCTTGTTCAACCAAGACGGGTTCACCTAGTAACTACAAAACATGTGATGAGATATCTGAAAGGGACTATAGACTTTGTTTTATATTATGATGGTAGCCATGAGTATATATTGTATGGCTACCTAGATGCATATTGGGCTGGAAGTATCTTATACAGGAAAAGCACATTAGGTAGATGCTTTTGTTTGGGGTCTGCTATGAGTTCATGGTTTAGCAAGAAACAATCCAATGTTTCTCGTAGCATGGCTGAAGCAAGATACATAGCAGATTGCTCTGCTAAGTTGTGAATCCATATGGCTTCGGAAGCTGATATCAGGTCTCTTTGAATTGAAGATGGATACTACAATGATTCTATGTGATAACTAGAGTTGTGATGACAGAGAACCCTATGTTCTGTCATAACACATAGAAATTCGGTATTTCTACATACAAGATAAGATGCAAATGATGATTTTTAAGTATTCCCATACTGAATATATAGATGATGTTTCAGTATTTACATACTGTAGATGCAGATGATGGTGATTCCGTATTTCTATACTAAATATAGAGATGATGATGCTTTCAGTATTTCTATACTGAAGATATAGATGATGATGCTTTCAATTTTCACATATTGGAGATACAGATGGTGATAGTTTAGTATTCAGATACTGAATATGTAGATGATGATGGTTTGGTTGTTGATGTGCTAATGAAGCCTCTATCTCGAGTAAAGTTCGAACACTTTCGAGACAAGCTTGGTGAGGTTCGAAAGAACCTTCCTCGAAAGGGGGAGTAGTGATGTTGCAGTGGGATTGTATCATCCCTAGGAATCTGCCCTAAAGTGATTCGATGACCTTGGTCCTCGAGAATAAAGAGGGATTGTATCATCCTGGGACATCTATCCAAAAGTGATCCGGTGACCTCGGTCCTCGAGAATGAAGAGGGATTGTATCATCCTGGGACATCTGTCCAAAATAGATCCGGTGACTTCAGTCTTCATGAATGTTGTGGGATTGCATCATCCTTGAACTTCGGTTCAAAATGTATCCAGAGGTCTCGGCCCCCATGAAAGTGGTGGATTGCATCATCCCTGAACCTCGGTTCAAAATGTATCCAGAGGACTCGCCCCCCATGAAAGTGGTGTATTGCATCATCCCTGAACCTCAGTTCAAAATGTATTCGGAGGTCACGGCCCCTATGAAGGTGGTGGATTGCATCATCCCTGAACCTCGGTTCAAAATGCATCCAGAGGTCTTGGCCCCCGTGAAAGTGGTAGGATTGCATCATCCCTGAACCTCGGTTCAAAATGTATCCGGAGATCTCGGTCCCCGTGAATGTGGTAGGATTGTATCATCCTTGAACTTCGGTTCAGAACGGATCCGGTGACTTCGGTACTCGAGAACGTGTGTTGATCGCGTAATTCCTAGAGGAAGGATTGTCTGAGTTCCACATCTGTGTTGATCCTATAATTCCGAAAGGAAGGATCGTTAGTAACTCCGTAAAGACCTAAATCCTGTAATTCTGAAAGGAAGGATCATTGAATTGATCCCATAATTCCAATAGGAAGGATTGTCTGAGTTCCACAGATGTGTTGATCCCTTAATTCCAATAGGAAGGATTTTCTGAGTTCCACATCTGTTTTGATCCCGTAATTCTGAAAGGAAGGATCGTTAGTAACTCCGTAAAGACCTAAATCCTGTAATTCCGAAAGGAAGGATCATTGAATTGATCCTGTAATTCCAATAGGAAGGATTGTCTGAGTTCCACAGATGTGTTGATACCGTAATTCTAATAGGAAGGATTGTCTGAGTTCCACAAATGTGTTGATCCTGTAATTCCAAAAGGAAGGATCGTTAGTAACTCTGTAAAGACCTAAATCCTATAATTCCGAAAGGAAGGATCATTAGTAACTCCGTAAAGATCTAAATCCCGTAATTCCGAAAGGAAGGATCATTGGTAACTCCGTAAAGACCTAAATCCCGTAATTTCAAAAGGAAGGATCATGTTGATGTTTTGATGATGTTGATGTTTTTATGATGATGATGACGTACTGATCGAAAGATCAGTGTATGATGATGATGATGTACTGATCGAAAGATCAGAGTATGATGATGATTACGATGTACTGATCAAAAGATCAGAGTGTGATGATGATGATGTACTGATCAAAAGATCAGAGAATGATGATGATGTACTGATCGAAAGATCAGAGTATGATGATGATGATGTACTGATCAGAGTATGACGATGATGATGTACTGATCGAAAGATCAGAGTATGATGATCATAATGTATTGATCAAATGATCAGTATGTGATGATGACGATGTACTGATCAAAAGATCAGAATATCATGATGATGATGTTGTTCGAGAATTGAAGTATGATTATGGTGCTGATCATGATGTTACCGATCAGGTTGCTGATCGAAAGAACAAAATGCTGAAGAAGTTGTTGCTGAAAATCGTCGGCAGTCGGCAGTCGGAGGTTCTCAGAACTAGATGATAAAGCGTCGACAGATAAACCAACTAAGCGGTGGAAAGATAGTTAACTAGAAAGCCACAACGGCGGATGTCAAACCAACTATGGGACTTGGTAATCATAAAACCATCAGCGATCGGAGCAGTTATATGGCGGACGTTTAGTTCGCTCGGGAGCCGCAATGGCGGAAAGCAATCAGACTACATCTTTCGATCAAAGTCATAAAAATTTCTGATAGCGAAGAGAAAAACAATAAGACACAGAATCGGTGAGGATAAGCCCTAATCCGTCAGAACATTTATTATTGATCCTCTGAAATGGTTGCTGCGCAGATGACTACAGTTTCGAATCAAACTTCAACTGACTTCCGATAGTGTTAAAACAACAAATCACAATTTAAACAATTTATCAATAAACCCAAGGAATCAGCGGAAATCAAAACTAACCATCAGGTCATTCAAATGAACCATTAGTGAAAAGAAAAATTACATGTTGGATCGTTAATCTGCTAAAGGGCTGCAATGGTGGAACACGATTAGACTACGGACCCCGCAAAACATGAAACCCTCAGCGATTGGAACAACCAAAGGTCGTGCATCGGCGAAACAAAAGACAAGTCCCCTGATCAAATGTCCAATACAATTTCGATAGCGAAAAGAGCAAAACATTTTAAAAAACTCGCAGAATCGACAAAGATAAGGGCTTCTGTCGGAGTGCTTGCAGCCTTCCAGCCGCAATGGCAGCAACACAAAGGACTATTGTTCCGATGGTGATGAAACAAAAATGCCGAAATAAAATAAAACAAAAAAACACGTCGGAGAAAAACATGACTTTGGATCAGGTCATTCATTATTTAACTTCAGCAACGGTGACTGTGTAGAGAACTACGGCCCTGATTCATTGTTCAAATGACTTCTGAAAGCGAAAACCAAAACCCCAAGTTCAAGTCAAACAAAAAGTAGTCATTCAACTTCCTTAATTCAACCTCACAAGATTCAAATTAGCAGAAGACAATAGAGTTCAGCAATCTAAAACAAAACCAAGCAAGACAAAATTTAAAAGGAGGGTCCAAAATTTTAAAAAATTTGGGAAATAGTTGCAGCTGCAACAATTGGCGACTACCTGGTGAACCCAGATCTCTGGACAATTTCTTCCTTAAGTAATAGACTGTTTGACAATAAAACCAACTTGTTGAATTCTTCTAGATGTCTGGATTTCCCAAATGGAAAATATATGTACTTTTAATTATTGATGATAGTCCAATTTAGGAGAATGGAAACCAAGATTTCCAACTCAAGATAACTCTTTTGAGGCTAGGAAGATGAGTTTCATTTATTACCTCTGTCTTCAGGTAGCTTCCAGCTTGGACACCACAGGATTGTAACATAAGGTAAACAGAAATATTCATTTGTTCCTCATTCCCATGCCATTTTGCACTTTTTCTGCTTTTGGACTTTTTTGTCCTTTTTTAAGTCCTCCTGCATGCCTTTCTTTCTGAATTTTTATTCAGGCTCCTCTATCCATAGTGTCCTTTTGTGTGAGAGATATATTTAATTTTTAGCTCATGGATGGAGAAGAACTTTTGGAAATTTTGTACTCATATAATTCAGTACTTTGTTTTGATACATATTACTTTCTTAGGAGCTTTTGACTCTTATTTGCCTTTTGGAATTCAATTCTTGGCATGGGATCATTTATATATAATATACTATTTACCCTTCTTCCTTTCCATGGGCCATTTGCTGTCACTCCCTAGGAAATTTTTAAATGTGAGATGGATGGAGCCTCGAAATAGTATTCCAGACCTTTTGATCCTGATTTATTTTACAAGGATTAAGTAGGACTTCAATTTGTTCATAGCCATTCAGGAAAAATACTGAACTAGAAGAAATTTGTTCAGATAAAACAATAGTACACAGTCTTACACTCAAGGAATTTAGTTAATCTAGAATCCTGATGCCCCCATTGCAACCAAAAGCTTGCCTCTTTTTATTGAAATCAATCAAAATCTAAACTGAAAACAAGCAAAAATAAAATAAATCAAACAAACAATTAAGATCAGTTTATTTATGTACAAAACAAAAACAAAAATCAGGAAAAATAAGGTTTGAGAACTAAAGCATTAACTGGTAAGTTCTCTTCCCACCCTTGTAAATCTTGCAATTTGTAGGTTGAGGGGCCAAGTTTTGCTGCATTCTAAAAAAGGCCTACCCATAACTGTTGAAACTTCATGTGCTTCCCCTTCTCATCATGCGGTTGATCCCACTTAAGAACCAAGTCTCCCACTTCAAATTCCTTTGTTCCAGCTTTGTGCTTATCAAACAACCTTTTCACTACTTCCCCATGTTGCTTAAAATGTTCTTTGGCCCTAGATATAGACTCTTCCTCCTTCAAAAGATTATAGATTCTAATTTGCAGGATTTCATTATCTGTGCCTTTAGACTCTTGGGATATTATGGAAGATGGTAGCATAATGTTAGGAGGAAGTATAGCCTCTTTCCCATAAACAAGGGTATACGGTGACACACCTAAGGAATTCTTGGGTGTGACCCTATCATTCCAAAGAGCGTTTGGTAGTGCTAAATGCCAACTTCTCTAGTTTTATATCACGGTCTTTTTTAAGATCCTAATAAGATTCTTGTTTATAGATTTTGCCAAACCATTCCCTTGGGGGTAGTAGTTGGCAGAATAATGCAACTTAATTCCTTTTTCATGAGCAAATGTAGTTAATATAATAGAAGAAAAATAAGTAGCATTATCGAAAACCAGGGAAATTGGAACCCCAAACCTGGTCATAATATGGTCTTGCATTAAATCCATGACCACATCTTCATTGACCTTACGTAGCGGAATGGCCTCGACCCATCTAGTGAAGTAGTCAGTTGTCATTAAAATATATTTGTGCTGCAAGGAAGAATTTGGTTTTATTTCTCCAATGATATCAATTCCCCATTGCTCAAATGGTTCTGTTATCATCATAGGCTTCAATGGTCCTGCTGCTTTGGCTTGTCTTCCCCCACACCTCTGGCAGATATCACACTTTCTAACATGGGCATGAGCATCCTTGAACAACGTGGGCCAATAATATCCGGCTCTGAGAATCTTATGGGCTGTCATATATCCAGAAAAATGGCCTCCAATAGGCCCATAATGTAACTCTATTATGACCTTTTTTGCGTCTTCTTTCTCTAAGCATCTGAGAAGAACTCCATCATAATTCTTCCTGAATAAAATTCCATCAATGATCTGATATGCAGCTGATTTAAGGTGCAACGCTCTTCACTGTTTAGAATTCCAATGTTCTGGAAACAATCCATCCTGAAGGTAATGAACAAGGTCTCGGTACCAGGAATCTGGAGCTGTGAAAAGAGGACATACATACATCATATGTAATTCAGATTCATTTTCCCAATCGTTTTCTTCATTGTTTTTACCTTCAGCCATTAATTTGCAAAGTCCTTGTCCTTTAACTATGCACGCTGGTTTGAATTCGAGGTCATATTCTTGTAAAGATGTTACCCGGTTGCCTCTTCTTTCTCCTAATTCCTTTTGTATGAAAAGAGACCTCACAGCTGGGTGTGGAACTATTGCCTTCGTCCTGTTCTTAAGTATGTATGGCCTGAATTGTTTTACCGCTTTGAAGACTACATAAGATTGTTTATCTACCACTGGGTAATTCAATTAGCCCCCCTACAGAACAGTGCTCATTTAGGTGCTCATAAATGATATGGAGAACTCATCTCCCCCATCTTCCTTCTGAGTAAGCACAACTGCTAGTGAATCGTCAGAAGTGAAAGTGTGCAAAATAAAATCCTTCTCAAAATATGGAATTTTGAGAGAGGGTGCATGAGCAATAGATGTCTTTATTTTACTGAAGGCATTCTTCTCTACATCAGTCCACTTGAATTGTACACTTTGTTTCACCATTTGCTACAAAGGTTTAACAATTTGAGCAAAATCCGGCACAAACCTTCGCATGAAATTTATTATCACCATGAATGATTGCATCCCTTTTTTGTTATGGGGTAAGGGGATTTGTTCAATAGCTTTGATCCTTTTTGGTTCTATGGAGATACCCTTTTGAGAAACCACGTGACCCAGTAGCTTTCCTTCTATAACAACAAACACACATTTCCTTGGATTCAGTGAGATGCTGTATTTTCGGCAACGCTCAAAAATTTGTTTTAAATGGAATGCTTGTTCTTCTCTCTTCTTTGAAAATATCGTTACATCGTCGAGATACACTACAACACTATGACCAATTAGACCGTGGAAAGCTATATCCATAGCCCTTTGGAAAGTAGCTCCAGTGTTAATGAGTCCAAAGGGCATCCTTCTGTAAGAAAAATTTCCCCATTTTGTTCTGAATGTAGTCTTAAGGTTGTCTTCTTCAGCTACTAACACTTGATTGTAGCCAGAGAATCCATCTAATAACGAAAATAACTCAGAACCTGAAACCATCTGCAATATCTGTTACATGGTGGGAATGGATAGTTGTCCTTGTCTGAAGCACGATTTAGGTTTCTGAAATCCACACTTAGTCATATTTCTCCAGATTTATTCCTTACTGGTACCAAATTTGAAACCCATTGTGAGTGTCTAACTTTGAAAATAATTTTGGCATCCAATAATTTCTTCACTTCACTCTGAATTAACGGCTCCAGTTTTGGATGCATCTTCCTCAAAGGTTGCTGATAAGGATTGACTCCATATCTAATAGGAATGATGTGTTTTATAATCTTAGTATCATATGTTTTAAGTTCTTCATATGTCCAGGTAAATACATCTTGGTACTATTTGAACAAACTAATGAACTTATTTCCTTCACCCGGGGAGCAACAATTTCCCAAATTTACATATTTGGATTTAACTTCAGTTCCCAAATTTATCAGCTTAAATTGCAAAGATGAGCTATGAGTCTTGACATTTGCTGGTCTTCTGAACTTGCTGTCTAAATCAAACATCCGCTCTAAAGTCTTGACCCCTTTAGGAATGAAGTTGTCAAATTTTAACTCAGCTTGGTGTTCTTCGTCATCGATAATTTCCCCTTTGAAAGTTTCATTATTCATTAAACATTCCAATATTTGTTGATCATCATAAAAAACTCATAGATTAGTAATCATGTCAAGAACCGAAGGCCTAAAAAGTAATTCAATAGAACACTTGTTATCGTAGGCACAAGCCTTGCAGTCGAGGTAGCTAACAAGTTAGATGCTACATTCTTAAGTCTAGGAATGGATAAAATATTAAATGCATAAAAAATTGTCAGCAAATCCCATACTTCATTCTGATAAGATTTTAAATGAGGTGAGATGCAATGTATCTGTTTTCGAATCTGTTTTACAATTATTTTAGAATCCCCATATACTTTAATATTTTGTACTTTTAATTCAATAGCTTTTCTTATTCCTTGAACTAATGCTTCATATTTGGTTGTGTTATTGGTACATTCAAACTCTAATCTACATGAAAAAAAATGTTTATTCTTCTTTGGATCAATCAGGACACAGCCAGCTCCTGATCCTTCGAAAGTTTTAGATCCATAAAAAAAGCGTCCAAAAACTATTTACTTCTATTGTACTTGAATCAACAACTACATTTGAAACTAATTCTACTATTTTACAGTCAAATTTATCAGCCCGTGAAAACTGAAGGAGATCAGGTTGTGTGTCTGGTGTGTCGTTGACTTCTTCCGCTTGGTAGTTTCCTGGTTCTAGTTCAATTAGATAAGTTCCCAACATAGAAATCACTGGTTCATTCTTACCCTCCAGCTGAGTAACATTGTGCTTCATGTAGGGCTCTCTTAATATTTTAATCTGGTTTGGAATTCCCTTCTGAGGAAACCACAAATGTGACCAATCTGAAGCAAAATACCTGTTTAGTCTTGCTGACCAGTCTCTATTCAAAATAAGTCCATAGCCATCAAGTATGTCTGCTACTACAATATCAATGTACTGACATATATTTTTATTTGCAGATAAGCGAATCATCACATCTTCCATTTCTCCGACTACTTTCACATTGGTTATGTCTAAATGAGTAACCTACCAGTCAGTAGGTTTAGGTTGTCCATTATTCCTTTTGCAGACTGCGAGTGGCATAACATTGATAGATGACCCTGAGTCTGCTAAACAATTGTGCACATTATGGTTTAAAATCTCAAGAGTCGGGAGGAATGGTGGGGTTTTAAACTGAGTCTTACCTCCCACACTTGCTTCAACAATTTATTCTACAGGTTGGTTGTTGGTGGGAATTTCTTCCTCTGGTCCTTTAGGTGCTTTGAGATATTGTTTGACATTACCCACTTTGTCTTCAATGTTGACTTGTTTCGGATCTTGACTGCTAATGGTAAGTTTAAGTATTTCATCATCTGTGTTGTTCTTCTATATTCTCTTCATCTTCTCCCGAAATTTCTTAATCTTTGGAAGTATTGAGTTGTCTTTACTTACCAAACCTTGAATTCTTCTTGTTTCATTTATTTCTGATATTTCTTCCTGTTTCAGTATCGAAAAGTGAGACACAGTCCCATAAAACCAAAGTATCATACTCTTGTTTTTATGTGGGTTTACTATTCTTTTCTTCTTCATTACCAGATTCTATTAATTTAGAGTCCAATAGCTGATTCATAACTAATGTCATTGAATTTATCCATTGAGGACAATTTATTTCAGAATGGGGCTATTGATGAAAAGTGCAAAAGTTATCCATACCTACCTCTGTCAATTTCATTGTTTCAGGACTGTGTGGAGGAGGTTTATGTTGATTATTGTCCTCTCTCCTCTTATAGTAAGGCTTAAAAGATTTCTGAGTTTCCTTTTCTTTTTCCAAATATATTATTCTACTAGATAGCTTCTGCATCATTTTTAGCATCCCCTCAAAGTCATGTGACTGATCTTCCTTGGGCTTAGTAAATAATAAGGCTTTCTTACCAAAAAAATTTTCTCCTGATTGCTCAAGATAGTCTTCTATGCTCTCTCTTTCAGCTTCTACTCTCTTAGCTTCTTCATAAGTTTTTGATAATGTGGGTTTGACTTTCATCTTAGAGAACATGGCCAAATCAGGCCCTAAATATGAAGTATAGTATTCTATCATAACTTTATCAGAAAGCTTATCAGTTTTAGAAAAATTCTTAAGATAAGCAACAAACCTTTGGGTGAAACTATGCACTTTCTATTTTCTTTCTTTATTTAAAGCACACAACCCTTTCATTAGAGTTGCGTGAGTTTTCTGGGCTGCATATTTATTTCTGAATATCCTTTCAAAAGTGTCCCAGTCTAGGATTGAGTTTGCAGGAAGAGCAAAATACCATGAGGCTGCTGCTCCTTTCAGGGTATGTGGAAACAATATGCAAACTACATCTTCATGTTCTCTAGCCCTTATCCCTTCTATAGCCAAGTAGAAGCTTTACAAGTGATCATATACTAAAATATTTTCACTGGGATCAAACTTAGGCAGCATCTTCTCAAAAGCCTGAGGTAATTCATGCAAAGGAGGTGCCAGGTTTAGAGGTGACCTAGCCTTCCAAGCAGGTGGTGGATTTGGTGGGTTGAGTGGCTGGTTTGTATTTACACCTGCCATGAGTCTTGGTGGAGAGTGAGGTGGTGAATGAACAGGAGTATTAACAAGTGAACCATAAGGTGTATCTAGGCCTACTTGATTCAAAGGATGTAAAACTTCCTGTAAGGTTGTTTCTACAAGTTCTTCCAAATCTCCAACCAACACCGAGTCTTCCAATATAGGGAGGTCTTTATTTTTATATTCTCTTCTGGGTAAGTCAGGGATAATCGGTAATCCTCCAATATTCTTCACAAATGCCCTATTATTTCTTCTCAAATCATTCACTACTTCGTTATTGATAGAATACAAATGCTCTTTACCCTTCTCTTCAGGAATTGGATTGGGAAACAAACTGCTCTCAGAACTGTTACCGGTTGAGTAATTTCGAGGAAACGGGTTTCCTCGGCCAACCATGCACTGGATTCCCTCCTTCTAGTGCCAAAAATGTTGAGGCCTAGAAAATTGCAGGAAACAACAGTAAGGGATTCTCCCCAATAAACGTTCCCAACTAGCCCGTTACTGTTTGGTATGTGGGAATCCGTCCGGTTTACGGTCTGGCTACCGCAGGTCAAGTAACAAAATAAAAAGGTTTTATCGGTTGCGTCCTGGTCCACCGTGTATGTTTTAGTTTTAAATTAAAGTATGAGATGCAAGTGCCTATCTAAGAATGCAGATTGATAGAGAATATGAGGAGCGGTCACAATGTGATGCGCAGGTTCTTACCTCTCATCTTAAAATCTCTCTCATCTAAATCACACACAGCAAGAAAACTAAAACTAACTATCTAACCTATCCCTAGGAGCAATATTATCATTCATTAATGAGTAATGTGTTTTGCGCATGCATTAAGAAAAGTCACAGATAGCTGATACTTCTTTCAAAACACATCAACATTTAAAGATATTTGAACAACCAGATAGCCAATTGTTTATGAACAACATTCATTACTCATAGTGGAAAATTCATAGAATAAACTAGAGAGCATTCATACAAGAACATAGGTTCAAAGAGTCAAAACAATCTCATAGTTCATGGACACAAGAATGAAAATGAAATAGTTCACATTCAGCAAATCCATGGTGCAACATTTGAAAAATTCCACAAGGCTTTCTCCAATAGGAAACTTGTAATTTATTTATGCAAAATGAAATAGTTCTTCTAACATCAGATTCTCACAAATCCATCTGGGAAAAGTGCCTTTATTCCCTCTAATTCTCCTATATTTATACAAACAACAAAACCTTTGGGTTTCCCCCCTGGGTGACCTTTGGGCTCCCCCAACCATTTAATCTCATAATTTTGTCCTTTGTGAGTGCTCATGATTCATACAATACGTTACATTTTAGATTAAGATTTACAAGAACTTTGTAAAAAGGGATCGGCTTGGTAACTGATGAGCCATTTCCAATCCTGGGCCTCTGCTGCTATCAATTTTGTTCAATAACCTTCTGATCTCAACCTTTCACTATCTTCCTCTATGAGCAACATCTCTACTTCTGACTTTTCTTTTAGAGACGTCTTCTTCACAGCAACAATCATCAAACTGGATCTGAAAAATCTTCTAAGTCTGTCTGCAGTTAAATGAAAAACTCAACATTAATATGGACATCATTCAAGAAAACGTAAACCACACTATTAATGAGACTAAGCATCAAACAAGCGACCCTGCGCTATGTTCTCATCACGAAAACCTTAAAATGATAAGAATATAAAACCTTCGCTGCCCATAAGATAGGGTAAAAACACACACAGAACAGGTGGGGAAAACCCTCACCGGCGAGAAAAAACACTAAAGCATTGGCAGGATAGTGTTATTTACAGAAGCAACAGTGGGCTTCAGACAGACAACGATTTCTGTGAGACTACTAAGTCTATCGGCGTTGGAAATACTAAATACTATAGCATGGGGTGGAAAAATCTCCTCATCGGTGAACAAAAAGACATAAACGCGGGTGATTAGTTCACTAAAATGCTACAATGGCAGAAAATGTATAGACTACGGCTTCCGCAATCAAATGAAAATCGTCAGCGATCGGAGGTTCTCAGAACTAGTTGATAAAGCGTTGGCAGATAAACCAACTAAGTGGTGGAAAGATAGTTTACTAGAAAGCCGCAACGGCGGTTGTCAAACCAACTACAGGTCTTGGTAATCATAAAACCATCGGCGATCGGAGCAGTTATATGGCCGATCTTTAGTTCGCTTGGGAACTGCAATGGCGGAAAGCAATCAGACTATAGCTTTCGATCAAAGTCATAAAACTTTCCGATAGCGAAGAGAAAAACAATAAGACACGGAATCAGTGAGGATAAGCCCTAATCCGTAGGAACATTTATTATTGATCCTCTGAAATGGTGGCTGCGCATATGACTACAGTTCCGAATTAAACTTCAACTGGCTTCCGATAGTGTTAAAACAACAAATCACAATTTAAATAATTTATCAATAAACCCAAGGAATCGGCGTAAATCAAAACTAACCATCGGGTCATTCAAACGAACCATCGATAAAAAGAACAATTACATGTCAGATGGTTAATCCGCTAAAGGGCCACAATGGCAAAACACGATTAGACTACGGACCCCACAAAACACGAAACGCTCGGCGATTGGAACAACCAAAGGTCATGCATCGGCGGAAAAAAAGACTAGTCCCCCGATCAAATGTCCATTATAGTTATGATAGCGAAAAGAGAAAAACATTTTAAAAACTTGTGGAATCGACAAAGATAAGGGCTTCCGTCAGAGTGCTTACAGCCTGCTAGCCGCAATGGCGGCAACACAAAGGACTATTGTTCCAATGGTGATGAAACAAAAACACCAAAATAAAATAAAACAAAAAAGCACGTTAGCAAAAAACATGACTTTGGATCGGGTCATTCATTATTTAACTTCTGCAACGGCGGCTGCGTAGAGAACTATGGCCCCGATTCATTGTTCAAATTAATTTTGACAGCGAAAACCAAAATCCCAAGTTCAATTCAAACAAAAAGTACTCATTCAGCTTCCTTAATTGAACCTCACAAGATTCAAATTAGCAGAAGATAACATAGTTCAGCAATCTAAAACAAAACCAAGCAAGACAAAATTTAAAAGGAGGCTCAAATTTTTTTTAAAATTTGGGAAATAGATGCAGTTGCAATAGTACCTAAGACCTTGTCTAAATCATTATTGGAGGACTCAATGGTTAACTGACCTTGTCTAAATCGTCACCGGAGTTCATCGGAGTTATAAAACACAACTCAAGTGTCTAATTCAGTGTTGATTGAGGCTAACTGACTGAGGTAGGTGAGAAATGTGCCTCTCCTGCATGCAGACATGCAAACCTAGCACTAACTTAATGTAGAGGACTAGAACTGAATGTAACTGACTCCTAACTTAGCTTGACTAGTCAACAACTCAACTCAACTGAGCTTGGTTGGTATCGTCACTCCCAATGGCTCCTAAATTGTAGAGATTGGTCTAGGAAGATCCTAAACTGATGCATGCAAGTGTAATCGGTGGCAGTAGGCCTCAATTAGTGTTCCCCACACTTTAGTAATAGAAACATGTGCCCCAATTAGGCTCAGTGGACCCAATGGTGCTAGTGACTAAAAATAGACTGGATGGACTCCTGATTTAGACATATGACCAAATTGGACAAGGGAGGATTAATAATCCTAATACCCCCACTGAATGCTAACTTGGACAATTTGTGGTCCATGGTAACTAAGACCATAGGTCACCCATTACATCAAGTAAAATAAAGTAACTGCTTAATACAAGGAGTTGGGGAAAAAACCACACGGGAAAAATCTCCCCCTATATCTAAGCAGGTAGAATCAGGATTCAAGTTTGAAAAACTTGAAAATATGTTGCTTCAATATTCATCTCTGTAAGGTAGCGAAGCAGCATGCATGGTGTGATGTGCACAGGTATTCTGGGGCCTGGCATGTAGACTTCTCCTTCTTCTCCAAAATTGATGATGGAAGGAAGGAGGAATGTAACCTTTGTCTCTTACTGGATGAAGAGGTGTATGATCACATCTATTCTTCTGAATGTAGTGAGATTGAGCCTTTTCCATGTAGCATCTTACAAGGATTCTATTGCACCTCTCCAAAGGAGGTAAGATTGCATGACATAGAGCAAGGGTCTTTCCTTTCTGAGTGTTAGATGGGTTTCCGGTAATCTTCCTATATTCCAGTTTGGAAGTAGGGAATGAATCTAGATATGAATCACCCTAAATCTCAATCTCATAAACTGAAAAAGATGGACTTGCAATACTAGTAGAAGCTGCAAAACAAGTAGATGAAATGATTTTACCTTCCCTTGCAAGTGGCTGCTGAGAGTGCACTGTTTCTGAAGGAGGCATGAAATGTGAGAACTCATATGATTTTGAAGCATGATTTACAACACCTTTTGCTATGATGTTCCCAGTAGAGATACCTGTGATCTCTACTAAGTCAGGACCAAATATCACTCGCTTTGGAGAGCTAGTATGGGTCATCTGGTAGACATATAACAGGTCTGAAGCTAGGGAGGGAACAAATAGCACATCTTTGAATATTCCATGTTCAATCTTGATAGATCCCTTCCCTTTTGTTTGGAATTTACTGTTATTTCCCATATGAATACTAGGACCATCAAAGGACTGGAAAGAAGAGAATGATTCTCTGGATGCAACCATATGGTTGGAAGCTCCAAAATCAATGAGGAAGACATGTGATGATGAGCAACAAGCCTTCAGTGCATGGAATTTGCTTTGATATTCTTCATCTTCTTCTTCAGAGTCATCCTTCCTTACGGTATCAGGTGCAGAAATGTTATGTTTCTTCAAAATAAGAACCATTTATCAAGTTGTCTTCTTATACAGGATCTTTCTGAATGAAATCCCCTTCCACAGTAAGAGCATAGTACCTTGCCTTTTCCATTATTCTTGCTTCTCTTCGAACCTGAAGGCTCATTTGACTGCTCTTTCTTGACAGGAGACTTATCTCTTTGCTTTCCTTTATCATTCGCTCCCTTAGGTCCTCCTGCAACCAGTGCTTGATCTCTGGAATACTGAATGATCCCCATTTGGATCAACTTGTTATGCTCATAAGTGAGAGAAGAAATGCAAGCATCAAGAGTGAGCATCTTCCAATTTGGAGTAGTGATCCTCATCAATTGAAAAGTTGACACAAAGACTAAGGAGGCTGCATTGAGCTTTGAGAGAATGGAAATAATGAGCTGATCATCCTCCTTCTCCATCTTGCATTGCTTCAACTGGTATATCAGGTTCTTGATCTTTGTGAAAAAATCATTCAGTGATTCAAATTTGGATGGATTAAGAGAGATTAGTTCATTTTCTAGCTAATGGACCCTCATCTCATCTTGCTTATCAAATAAGGAAGAAAGCTTGTCCCAAATATCCTTGGGAGTCTTCAATCCTTGGATGTGGAATTGAAGATCTTGAGAGAATGAGGAGAATAAGTATCCATGAACTTCATCAAGCCTGTTCAAGTACTTTTCTTTGTCATGATTCAGAATTGGCACTACTTCTGTTTCTTCTATGAGTCTAAAGAGCTTCTTGGTGCGGAGCAGTACCTCCATGTCTTCCTTCCACTGGTGATAGTTGAAGGGAGTGAGAGGATCTATTGAATGAGCCATTTTTAATGCAGTAAGGAGGACGAAGCTTCTGTAGCGAATGTAGTGAGAAAAAAGGGCTTCTTGTAGCGAATGCTGTGAGAAGAGATGATAATCTGTCACAAAATCAAACATACAAAGTAAGTTAGACAGTCTGCACTTTTGGAATTTCCTTCACACCCAGCATAGTTGATCAAGCAAGGTTGATCAACAATTTCCTAACTTGGGATATTAAGTGGTAAATTCTCCACTTTTGGTGCAGTACTGGAAGGAGCAATTTTGCTAAAAAAAATGTACTTGTCCGTTGAGCCTCTGATGAGGAGAGGTGCCTTGTCCGTTGAGCCTCTGATACCATATAAATTGAGCACATAGATATGTATACAAACAAACAACTCAAAAAATATATCTCATAATGTACTCAGCAATTGAATAATGAAACAATGCAAAAATGGCTTGCAACTGTGAATGCTTTCATTAATAAAAAAAAGTAGTTAGGTAATAATTACAATGAAGTACAATGGTAAATAGCCACAAGCAATTCGAATCCACATGAGGAAATTCTAATTGATTACACTCTAATTGACTATAGGTAACTAAGACCTTGTCTAAATCATTATCGGAGGACTCAATGGTTAACTAACCTTGTCTAAATCATCACCAAAGTTCATCGGAGTTCTAAAATACAACTCAAGTGTCTAATTCAGTGTTGCCTAAGTTTAACTGACTAAGGTAGGTGAGAAATGCACCTCTCCTACATGCAGCCATGTAATCCTAGTGCTAGCTATATGTAGAGGACTAGAACTAAATGTAACTGGCTCCTAACTTAGCTTGACTAGTCACCAACTCAACTCAACTGACCTTGGTTGGTATCGGCACTCCCAATGGCTCCTAAATTGTAGGGATTGGTTTAGGAAGCTCCTAAACTAATGCATGCAAATGAAATGAGTGGTAGTAGGCCTCAATTAGTGTTCCCCACACTTTAGTAACTGAAACATGTGCCCCAATTAGGCCAAGTGAACCCAATGGTGCTAGTGACTAAAAATAGACTGGATGGACTCCCGATTTAGACACGACTCCTGATTTAGACATATGACCAAATTGGTAAAAGGGAGGATTAATAATCCGAATAGAAAATATGGAGTGAATGTAGATGCAAAATTAGGTGCTAACATGGTGCTATTAAGGTTGCAAATATGGTATTAATAGGGATGTCATTTAGGAAGCAAAACAGATGCTCTCTAGGAAGCAAAATAAGACATTATTTAGGAAGCAAACCTCGACGTTGTTTAGGAAGCAAAGTTGGGCATTATTTTGGAAGAAAAAAAGTAGACGCTATTTTGGACATCATAAAGGATGCTATCTAGGAAGCAAACGAAGAATTTTTTTGAGATGCTTTAAATATTTTTCATGATGCGTCCCATTTAGCGTCTAGTGTGGCCACTCAATGTAAAAAAAATACACTAAAAAGGGACGCTAAATGGGATGCTAATTACAGGATTTGTTGTAGTGATGAGTTACTCTGATTATTGGTTTCTCATTTGATGTGTTTGTGTCTCTTCTCAAACTTTGATCTCTTCCCCTGGTTATGCAATCAACAACCTTGTGACCAAACTTATGACAACAATGACAATATCCAAAGAATTCCTATTTATATTTAGAGAATATTTGATCTTTATGTTTGTAATGGCTATTTTCATTTTCATATCTTCTCACATTTTATATCTAGGCATAATTCTGATGACTGGATTCAGTCTTCCTACAATTCTTTTGTTGCTTGGGTTTATTCTTCTTATAGACATGAAACTTTTCATTTGCTTTGCGATTCAGGGCTTTATGTCCAAAGTTATTACAATAGTAGCAATGGCCAAAAAATATTTTCTAAAGTCGACTTGTCATTGGTTTTCTAGGAATCATATATGTTGTTTGTAAGAGAGGAGCGGATTTCTTACTTTATTCCTTCTTGAGTGCAACATCATAGCTTCTTTCATCTTGGTTTATTCAAGAAGAATATCCTGGCTTCTTTTCTTTGTCATATCCTCATCTAGATTTATCGCTCGATGGTCTTTGGATACTTAAGATATCATCTAAAATTTTTGAACTGTTTTCAAATTTTGACATAATAGATTCTTCATCAAACTTCTTTCTAAGGTGCATAATCTATTCTTCAAGCCTTTCAGATTCTTTTATTCTCTTTTTGAGCCGCAAATCTAGGTCATATTCAATCTTCTTTGCCTCTTGAATCTGGTTCTTCAAGTCACTAATGATTTGGTTTCATTGTTTGTTCTTTTTCTTACATATTTCTAGTTCTTCAAGAGTACTAATGAGTTCAACTTTTAGGTCTACTTCTCCTTCCTCATCTGATTCACCGTATTGTGCTTGAGTTTCTATTCCCATGAATATAATTTATTCATCTTCACTTATCTCTTCATCTTCACTGTCTTCCTTGGAATACACGTTTTTCTTTTTTTTCTTAAATTTATTCTTGTACATGGTATTACTCTTTTGATATTTCTTATGACATCAAGGTTCTTCATCACCATCACTATCTTCTTGTTTTGGGTAAGGAAACTTTGGGGCAAAGTGACCAATCCTTCCACAATTAAAAAATTTAAAGGGTAGCTTTCCTTTGTACTTGCCAATACCTTTCTCAAGTTTCTTGTTGAAAAGAGCTTCTTCATCATCTAGGTTCCCTGATTTATTCTTCGATAAGGATTTAAATGTTGCTTATTTCTTTGATACTCCATCTTGTCCCGTTCTCATCTCATAAGCAGTGAAGATCCCGTGTAGTTCATCTATTGTCACAAGTTCAAGATCATCTTGTTATTTTATATTAGATAATTTTTAGTCATACTTCACAAGAAGGGTCCTTAGTACTTTGTCAATGACTTCTCTCTCCTTTATTACTCCTCCAAGGCCTTTAATAGTATTGACAATTTCATCTACTCATAAAAGATATTCTGCAATATTTTCTTCCTCTTTCATTTTTAGACTTTCAAACTGTCCTTTGTATGTCTGAAGTTTGGATTGTTTGAATTTGGATACCTCTTCATAGACAGTTTTTAATTTCTCCAGGCATGTTTGGATGTCTTGCATTGCATGAATTTCAAAAACATTGAATTTGTTAACCCACTTATGATTGCATTTAGTGATTTATCTTTGGCTTCATATTGATCTAGTTCATTTCTGTCTATATGTAGGTTGTCTGTTATTTTGTACTCTTTTTCAACAGACCTCCATAATTTGTATCCAAGAGACATTAGATGGCACTTCATTCTTACACTCGAGTATGCATAATTATATTCTATAAATAATGAAGGTTTTTTGGTGGCTAACCATTCTTGTTGATCCATAGTATTTTTTAATAGGACCTTCTTTTCAGTGATTAAACTATAGTGAAGGATCCTTCTCTGATACCAATTGTTGGAATATTGGACAATACTGAGGAGGGGGGGGGTGAATCAACATTGATAACATTTAACAATTAAAACCACTTTTAACTCATTAATTAACACACATGATAAAAAATATACAAGGAGCACAACTTTTATCGTGGAATCCCAATTGGGAAAACCACCAACAATTTCTATTACTACAAAATTATATTTACAAATAGTTTATGTCTACTATTATATAAAAGGATTTTGCTACACCCTATTTACCAAAAACTAATGGAAGGAGGATACGCCCCCCCTGGTTTTATCAACTACTACTAAAAGGATGTTACGACACCCTATTTACCAACTACCACTGGAAGGATGCTACGACCCCCTAGTTTATCAGCTGCCACTGAAAGGATGCTACAACACCCTATTTACCAGCAACCACTGGAAGAAGGCTATGACCCCCTTGCAGGTCTGTAGCCTACCCTAGCACCACCCTACCACCCTAATATGTTTTTATCAACTTCCATATCTTCTTATGTATTCAATATTGTCATTGGTTTCTCATCACTTACTTGATCTCTGTCTTCTCCTGCTACTGCTACATGGATCTAGACTACAAAGACATCTTCTTCCTCTCAAACCTTTGTCTATAAATACCTTTAACACACATCTCAACACATCTCTTCAATATTGGAAACTCGTGTCTTTTCATTTGAACCATCACACAACTTCATTGTGACCTTTCAAAACACATCCCCTAAAACCAATTACTTCTCTGTTCATACATTCATGCCTCTTATTTACTAATTTTTTATTTTATAATGCTATCATGTATATTATTCTTAGATATGCAATCTACAGGAATAATAGACTCTATTTTATATATTATTTTTGTTCATGTAGCTTATTAATATACTCTATTTTAATAGTCATTATCTTATTTTAATTAATCTGACATTCTTCAACAAATAACATTCTTGTAGATATAATTCGTTGTTTGTTCCTGTAGATTCCATGTTTGATTAACAGTTTCTTCACTACCTGTAGCTTTCATGTATTTTTATCTTTCTTCCCTCTGCATAAGCAATTTATTCAAGCATCAAAATTTCACTCTCATTGATACTTTAGATCTGGTTCTTGTTATACTATAGATTCCTGACTGATGCTCATGATTCCAACAACTTCAAGCATATCTAAACATATTTAAGGTGCTTCTTTGTTGGCATTTTATATACTATGTGTCAGAATTCTTCACCATGTGAAGGCATCCTTAACAAATCCTATGTGGGAATTTAAATACATTGTGTAGGTATAAATCCTTCCGCAATTTCCTTTCCGCAACGATTTTTCTGCAACATAAATCTTTTCGCAATTTCCTTTTCGAAACTATCTTTCTGCAACAGAAATCCTTCCGCAATTTCCTTTCCACAACAACCTTTCTGCATTGACCTTTCCTCAATTCTCTTTTCGCAAACTCTCTTTCCACAATTGAGGGTTGTGGGTTGCCGGTATGCATTTCAACTTTTTCGAAACAAGCTTCTGCAAATTCCTTCCGCAACTATATTTTTGCAACATAAATCCTTCCACAATTGGCTTCCCACAATTTCCTTTCCGCAAAAACCTTTTCGCAATGACCTTTCCACATTTGTCTTTCCACAAAATGTCTTTCCGCAATTGTAGGTTACGGGTATGCATTTCAACATTTTTAAAATAGGCTTCCACAATTTCCTTCTGCAATTAACCTTTCCACAATGATCTTTCCTCAATTAACTTTCCCCAATGATATTTCCGCAATTAACTTTCTACAAAAATCTTTCTGCAATTAAATTTTCGTAATTATGTTTCCCCAATTACCTTTCCACAATTAACCTTCTGCAATTGAGGGTTGTGGGTTGCAAGAATTCCTTTTAACTTTTTTGAAACAAGCTTTTGCAAATTCCTTCCATAATTAACTTTCTGCAATTTCGGATTACGGATTGTTGGTGTGCATTTCCAAATTTCAAAATGACTTCCGCTATTTTGCAGCCACAAAGTTCTTTCCACAGCCAGATTGCGGATTGCGGAAAGCGAGTTGGATTGCGGATCTGCTTTTCATAAATTTTCAAATTTTACTTTTACAATATTCTTCTCACAACTCACGGGGGCTTCACTTGTTGACCAATATCCTATCATGTTAGTTCATATTGTGGGTTTTAAAATTATTAAAAATTGAACCAATATATTGCAAGTATTGGGGGGATGAGGNAGGTTGGTTTATAAGAATTGAGGTATAAAAAGGGGTGGGGAGGAGGTTTTAAGTATTTGGAGGGGGTTTTAACAAAATGAGTTTGGGTCAATATCTCTGGAAATTAAGGGTATTCTTTAATATCCCATGATCGCACATGCTATGTGAGATGTTCACTAAGTGAAGTCCCCAGTGTCGCAACTTTGACAAGCTTGCACTTTGGTATTACAAAAGCTAATCTAGACCATTGATATTTCTCTCTCTTATGATCTGATCCATCCAAATATTCACTTCATAGAAGCTATATCTTGATCGTATGGGGAAGGCATTTCCTTAGGGAAGTTTTGACTAATATTTCCATACTTAGTCAATTTCCAAAGTTTCACAAAATTGCCATACTTTTCTAGAATGATGTCAGAATGGAACATTGGCTTCATGATAGCATCAGAACACCATAATATGTCTTTCCATCCTCATCACACATGCCACATCATCATGCATTCCATATCATCACTTCCTTTGTTATTCCTTTGTCTTACACCGATTTTTCCCTACCATCATGTCCTTGGTTATTCCTTTGTCATTACTGAACTCCTTTGACATCAATGAAAATTATATTCAACATTCTCCCCCTTTGGAATTGATGGAAACATCTAAACATTCTCCCCCTTTGACAACAATGACAAAGGATAACCTTTTATGCCCTTGCTTGTAACCATTTTTGACAGAGAATTTCCAAACTTTCTTCTTTTTGACAACTTCCCTTGCCAATATATCTCCTCTTTTAAGAAATTTATCTTTTTGCTTCTCTTCCTATTGTTAACTAGATTTGGTACTAACCATTGTGTTATGATCTGGTTAACATCCTCATTTACTTTCTTGTAGCCAGTCTTTCTTCGTGTTTTGATGGCAATCTCAAAACATTCTTTTCTTCTTATCAACTGATATGTTTCAAGTACCAATTTCAACTTTCCGATATTAACTCCCCCTAAGTATATAATCCCCTCTAATGCTCATTCAGGGTTCTCTTCTAGGTCATGAGAGTTTTTAGAAGAGACATCCACCATCATCACTATATTCTTCTTCATCATCTTCATCTGCATCGGTATATTCTTTTACATCTTCATATTTGTTTCCAACATAATGGATGCCATTCTTATTATGCTCAACATTATCTTTGGAAACTTCATTGATGCTTGGAATTTTTGTTTCATCTAACTTTCTTCTCCACATATTTCCATGAGGTACTCTGCATATTGGTTTTTCATTTGATGTGTTTGTGTCTCTTCTCAAACTTTGATCTCTTCCCCTGGTTCTGTAATCAACAGCTTTATGACCAAACTTATGACAACAATGAAAATATCCAAAGAATGCCTTTTTATATTTAGAGAATCATTGATCTTTTTGTTTGTAATGGCTATTTTCATTTTCACATCTTCTCACATTTTTTTTTATCTAGGAATAATTCTGATGACTGGATCAGTATTTCTGTAATTCTTCTGTTTCTTGGGTGTATTATTCTTATAGACATGAAACTTTTCATATCCTTTGCAATTCATGGCTTTAAGTCCAAATTTATTACAAGTGTAGCAATGACCAAAAATGATTTACTGAAGTCTACTTGTCATTAGTATTCTAAGAATCATATCTGTTATTTTTAAGAGAGGAGCATATTTCTTACTTTCTTCCTTATTGAGTGCAATATCATAGCTTCTTTCATCTGGGTTTATGAAAGAAGAATATCCTGGCTTCTTTTGTTTGTCATATCCTAACCCATATTTATCGCTTGATGGTCTTTGGTTACTTAACATATCATCTAAATTTTTTGAATTGTTTTCAAATTTGGAATTAATAGATTCTTCATCAATCTTCTTTATAAGGTGCATAATCTCTTATTCAGGCCTTTATGATTCTTGTATTCTCTTTTTGAGCTGCAAATCTAGGTCCTCTTCAATCTTCTTTGCCTCTTGAATCTGGGTCTTCAAGTCACTAATGATTTGGTTTGAGTGTTTGTTCTTTTTACTACATTTTTCACGTTCTTAAAGAGAACTAATGAGTTGATATTTTAGGTCTATTTCTCCTTCCTCATCTGATTCACCATCTTGAGCTTGAGTTTCTATTCCCATGAATAGAATTTCTTCATCTTCACTTATCTCTTCATATTCATTGTCTTCCATGGAATAGAAGTTTTTCTTCATTTTCTTAAATTTATTCTTGTACATGGTCTTACTCTTTTGATCTTTCTTATGACAACAAGGTTCTTCATCATCATCATTATCTTCTTGTTTTGGGTAAGGACACTTTGGGGAAAAGTGACCAATCCTTCCATAGTTAAAACATTTCAAGGGCATCTTTCCTTTGTACTTGTCAGTACCTTTCTCAACTTTCTTGATGAAAATAGTTTCTTCATCATCTAGGTTCTCTAATTTATTCTTAGATAAGGATTTAAATGTTTCTTCTTTCTTTGATGGTCCATCTTGTCCTTTTCTCATCTCGTAGGCAGTGAAGATCCCATGTAGTTCATCTACTTTCATGAGTTCAAGATCATGTCATTCTTCTAGAGTAGATACTTTTTAGTCATACTTCATGGGCAGGGTTCTTAGTACTTTGTCAACAACTTCTCTCTCCTTTATTACTCCTCCAAGGACTCTAATAACATTGACAATTTCATCTACTCTTAAAATATTTTCTGCAATATTTTCTTCCTCTTTCATTTTTAGACTTTCAAACTGTCCTTTGTATGTCTGAAGTTTGGATTGTTTGAATTTGGATACTCCTTCATAGACCATTTTTGATTTTTTCTTGGCATGCTTGGTTGTCTTGCATTGCATGAATTTCACAAACACTGAATTTGTTAACCCACTCAGGATTGCATTTAGGGATTTAGCATTGGCTTCGTATAGATCTAGTTCATCTTTGTCTATAAGTAGGTCGTATTGTATTTTGTATTCTTTTTCAACAGAACTCCAGACTTTGTATCTAAGAGACATTAGATGGCACTTCATTGTTACACTCCAGTATGCATAATTATCTCTTGTAAATAATGGAGGTCTGTTGGTGGCTAACCCTTCTTGTTGATCCATAATAATTTTTAATAGGATCTTCCTTCTAGTGATTAAACTGTAGTGAAGTATCCTTCTCTGATACTAATTGTTGGAATATTGGACAATACTAAGAGGGGGGTGAATTAGTATTGATAACTTTTAACAATTAAAACTACTTTTAACTTATTCATTAACACACATGATCAACAAGATACAAGGAACAAATTTTTTATCATTGAAGCCCAATTGGGAATGTTAACCAAAAAATTCCCCACATAGCTCTCAATGGCCTACACCACCCAAGGACACTATCTCACAACCTTCATACCACTCCATAAGACCCTCCATTGGACCCCCACAACTCCAAAATAGCCTAAGGATGAAGAAAAAGGGATAAAAACCCCCAAAAGGATCCCAAAATAGCCCCATAGGAGCTAAAGCCCTAAAAAGGGGCTAAAACCCTAAAAGGGGCTAAATTTAGGGCGAAAGGGGCTAAAGCCATGACCAAGGTCTTAAAACCCTAAAACCCCTTGGAAAATCTATAAAAGGAGGGTGGGGG
This sequence comes from Pseudotsuga menziesii, assembly GCA_001517045.1. Lineage (NCBI taxonomy): Eukaryota > Viridiplantae > Streptophyta > Pinopsida > Pinales > Pinaceae > Pseudotsuga > Pseudotsuga menziesii. Next base: position 1,469,117 of record LPNX011155342.1, read on the forward strand.
GTCACTCTCAAAACACTTCTCCCTTGCATATTGTTATGCTACTCATGGATGCCTTGAGACACATTTGCCTCTCAAGCCACCCACACTCCCTCCATCTCCATTTCCATTTGAGCCATTGATCCCCAACCAAGAGAAGTGCTCCCATGAGCTAGGGCATGGTGGCCCATTTCCACCCAAGAGAAAGTATACCCATGTGTTATTTTTGCTTCTTAGTTGTTTAACATGCTTTGTTTTCTAACTCTTATTCCATTTGCAGGTTCCTGTAGCTTAGGGTTTATTTGCAGGTTTTAAGGAGGTGGAACCTTAACCCATTTTCTACAGAGGGGTTCACCATAGATTCATTTTCTTCTTTCTGCCATTAGATTTAGTTTATTGTTCTTGCCATTTTCTTCTTCTTCTTGTTTAGATTAGCTTAGCTTAGTTTACTGTTCTGCTTCTGTTATTTCCATTTCATTTTTCTGCATTTACCATTAGCAGGAACCTACCCTTGTGCCCCATAGGCATAAGGGATCCATTCATATCCCTGTAGCAGGGAGAAATCCTTGCTACAGAACTGGCGACCATACCGAGACGATCCCACATGATCCCTGGGCCAACCTTTTTATTCTTAAGTTTTTAAAAATTTTGCCCTAGTTTTTCAGAAATTTCATGTTAAATCTATCTTAGATGATTTTTTATGTACATTTCTAGTTATTGTTGAGCCTCCTCAAGGCTAATCCAATCCAATTTGGCCATATTACCAGTTACTGTTGACCATTTTGTGGTTTGCAAATCACTCAAATGTGCAAAAACGACCGAACTGAATTTTTGAAAATTCACTTGTGTTCGGGTTCTTTTTTTTCCTAAACAGTTGAGCCATTTGTGAATCTTGCCACAATTAGGGGTAAAAGGGCCCGTTTCCAAAGTGGGTTTTCAACCGTTTGAGGTAATTCCTCACGGTTTGATCAGAATCCAATTCGCAAAAACGAGACTTTTACAGGTGTGCGACCCATTTTTGGGCTTTTTAATTTCAGTTTCTATTTTTATTTTCTACGTTTTATTTCATGAAAAATGTGTAAATGTTAAGTAAATCATTATGGATTAATAAAATGAACCTATTCTAACTAAAATCAACTTAAAATCAACCATCTTGCTTCCCCCCTCCTCTACCCAGTCATCACCCTCTGGGGTATTCTGGGATACAATGAAGGGCAAGATCATATAGATCTAGGCACTCCATGATATTGTTCCAAACCACTAAAATCAGGTGACCTGGAAGGTAGAGGGGGTAGAGAAGGAGGGTTTCTCACGATGCTAAGCATCCTCCCTATTGACCAACCTAGCATCTGGGAGGTGACCTGAGGATCTACAGATGGGATTAGTCCCATTGTGTTGAGAGCCCAACACCTTCTCTTGGTTGAAGAGGAATATCACTATGAAGCAGACATCTAGTTAGGCCAGCAAATGTTCAGGGTTAATCACTATACTTGTTTACAATTTCTGTTTATTTATGCTTGCATACACAACCACAATGACATGAACTCTACCATGATGAATTCATAAACCATATTGCAGCAACCAAATACCAGAAAGAACAACCAAACAAATACACCATACCAATTAATTACCCAACTCAATTCATGACGCTAAGTGAGCCTTAAAATCTACTAATTTACACTAAGTCAAAACAACTCTGCAGTCTTTGAGGACATAAGTCCTTGACTGCTTCAACTATGGGAAGTACTTGGGCTTTTCCCAGAAACTCATTGTGAGGAGTACCACAGGAACCCCAAAGTAGCTGGCCGCTGAGAGGAATTGCTAAGTGAAACGGGCAACGACCCCTTCCGATTGAGTAGAAACACCTATGAGAAATAAGCCAAGCGCTGTCTTCTGGCAGTATTGGTGGTTGAGAGACCACCTTTAGCCAATAGGAAGCCATTGAAACTGGGGTCCAAATCTCATTACCACCAGCTTCACACATAAAATCAAACACAATTGATCCTCCACGTTCCTCCTCACGCCTAAGAGGTGAACCACCACCATTTAGAACACTCAATCGGCACCGTCATAGCCATTCTCAGTGATCTCCCACATCGTCAGAGGGCCACACAGCCTCTGATTCTGATTTAGGCCGATATCAGTTTGAACCAGACATTCACACTGCACCATCTAGCCCCATGGCTAATACAATTCCGGATCCATTTTCTAGCCTAACCTTAGCAAGTGGACCCATGTCCACATCACAACCTATTACCCACAACCTGGAAAGTGGCCCAAGCATAGTATGTAGACTGTCATTAGTCAGCTACCACCACCTATAGTGACTAGCCAAGCTGGCCCACTTACAACACACGGGGGCAGTGGCCCTTCCACACATACTGCCCCTCCTGCCACACAGGGGGGTAGTGGACTGTCCACCTACATTGCCCCTACTATCACACATGGGGGAAATGTCCCCGCCACTCATACCATCCCACCCACAACACTTGGGGGCATTGGTCCATCCGCCATAGTGCCACCGCAAGCACCCCCAGCTGTGTATATGCACTATGCACCTGCAAACCCCACCACCATCGCAGCCCCATCCCACATTAACTTGGGGTCAAATATGCCCTTCATGGCTCATCTGAACTTGCCTGATTTGGATATATTAACAAATGACCCCATCATCCACGAAGCTTTTTGGCCACCTATACCAACTAAGCTGCCATCAAACATCCCCAAGTTTGAAGGCAAAGCTGGGGAATGTCCCCAAAACCACATAATTAAATTTCATCTATGATTCTCATCTAATAGCATTGTATACGACTCCATTAGGCTGAGGTTGTTCCAACGCACCCTTACAGGTGCCGCGGCCAAATGGTACATTGAGCTGCCACAAGCCAAGTACCCCGACTTCAACTCCCTAGCCTTCATGTTCCTACAGTATTTCCAACTCCCTGTCAGATATGACGAGGGGGTGGAGATCCTGCTATCCTACCGTCAAAGCACTGCCACTCACATAACTGACCATATCCATGAGTGGCGGTGACGCCGTAGCTTATGAAAAATCCAACTAGACGACAGGATCTTCTTGGATTGGTTCCTTAAGACTTTGCTCCCACCCATCGCAAAGGACATCGCATCTGAACATCCCCAATCTGAAGAAGAGGCCATATTGAAGGCCCAACAATTTGACCTCATCTCTGCTCAGTCTGGATACCTGTATACCGTCATTCCATATGCTCCCTGTCTGAGTACCTCCTACCGCGATGCACCGGGAGCATCCCATCCTACAGATGGTATCATAGGATCGGTCTCCCAACATCCTCAGCCTCGATCGACACCACCTGTCGTTACACCACAACCAAGCAACATTGCTAATGTTGCTTACCAAAACCAAGCTCCGGACTATGCTAGAATGATGTCTCGGTCTAGATCAACAACTTCATATGCAGAACCTGCACCACCATAGCAGGCTCGGGCCATGGCTTGGCCATCACAATAGTATGTGGGATGAATGCCCACATTTGTGGCACCTCCACCCCCACAAATATACTATGCACAACCAGTGCAACCGGTTCAAGCCCTCGCCCCCGCTCCACCCGCTCTATTGGGACAAGTGTTTGCACAACAAAACCGTCCCAACCAGCCTGCCCCTAATAATCAACAAGGGCAAGCATGAAATAACTGGCCCTGCAACCAAGGAAATAACCAATCGTAAGGAGGTGGTCAACAACCAAACCCTCCCAACAATGCCGCGGAAAACCGACCAGCCTAGAACCCCCCATGACCAAATGCACCAAGACGCAACACCCCGTTGTGCACAAACCAACCATGCACACTTTGTGAGGTCTACAGGCACTATACATTCGAGTGTCCCTTCATGGGTTGTGCGAAGCAGGCCATTTGAAACGAGGCCCAATAGGCCGCCAATGCTGCCAATCAAGCCCAACCTAACCAGACACCACAAGGAACTCCCCCCATGGTGCTTCAAAACCCACTGCCAGTCCAAGGATTGGTGGCAACCGCACCCCCTCCCCAACCCAACCCCAACGCTCTGGGGGCACTGCCCATGGATGAAGCAGGTGTTCACCACTTGCTAGCCATGACCACTGAAGATGTCAACTTACAAACTAGACGAAATCTGTATGGTACCACCACCGAACCCGCTAGCTCATCAACAGCATACACGTCTAAGACAGCCAGCCTACCTCTCTAGTTACCCCCGTTCCTGCGCCCCCCCATATGCAGAATTGCCAATAATGCCACAGCTAGAGCTACAGTCAGCTATAGCATTGTGGATGATTTGGCCCAAACGCTAGCCGCCATGTCCGCTCTTGAGGTACTTAAAATGTGCCCAATAAAGCGGAAAGCCTTACTAGCCGCTCTAGTGGTAGTAGACCCCTCCAAATCCAAGATGATCACCTTTGACACAGAGAACAGGGAACCATGCATGTCCTCCACTATCGCCTTCCAAATCCCAGTGTCCATCCGGAATTTGGTTGTGCACCGATGCATAGTGGATGAGGGGGCATCCACGTGCGTCATGTCTACCTTGGTTTGGCAGAAGCTTGGATCACCAATTTTTCAATTTTCCTCCATGACTCTGCGGGCTTATGATGGACATCCTACTAAATCCCAAGGAATCCTCCCCCATGTCCCCATCATGTTAGCCGGGAAGACAGTCTTGATTGACATTGAAGTCGTCAATGCTCAACTGGACTACAACCTCCTCCTCAGAAGGAGTTACATGTACGCCATGCGAGCCGTCGTGTCAACTGTCTTTCACCTCATGATGTTCCCCCACGAAGGGAAGATATTGACGATTGACCAACTCACCTACCATGATCCGCAAGGGTTAACAACACCTGCCAACATTATCCCTACCATCATCACCATTGAGCCGCAAGGGGTGACCACACACGCTAATGTCATCCCTACAACCAACACTGTGGTTGAAAACACACCAGCTTCCCCACCATTGAATGTGGGCCCTGGGTTGTTTACCGATCCCACCATGATAGCTCCTTTCCCATTGGTGTCACCACCACCGACAAAAAAGTAAACTGTGGACTTGTGCATGATCTCATCAAGCACCGCTACACCTAAACAGCAACCGCAGCCGTAGCCCCAACCACAACCACAACATCATCCACAGCCGCAATGCCAATAGCAACTGTAACATCACCTGCAGCAGCAGCATTATGTGCAGCCACAACCACAACCTCACCCCCACATGCAACCAGTTGGGAGTTATGTGGGATCATCTCCAGTCCATACAATTCCCTTCCTCTTTCCCCCACCTGGTGTCATTAGCAAGCCAGTCATGGCCACCTTAAGCCTACCCAACTTTACGTTGGGGATCCTGTTGTGGTATCTTGATCCACCAGCTCAACCAGTAATGCCCCAGGTTGTGTTAACCCCGGTGCAACCTATTGCGGTTGAGTCTCACCCTCCACCCGGTCCGCACAATCCAATCACCGCACCCACACCTGCACCGCCCCAACCCAAAATGGCTAGAGGTAAAACACCAAAGCCACTACAGAACCATGACAAGTTCCACCTTGTGCCGTTTGTGAACAACAGGGCCATCCAACTCAGAATTGCCCTGAAATCCCAGTGATCCGTGCGCATCTGGATGCCATGGATACGAATGAAAACATCCCCGTGGTTGAACTCCCAACTGCGCCAGTAGTCAGTAACAAGGAATTGAGGACAAACCATGCTTGTGCCCTTTACGACTTCTACGTACATTACTCCCACCATTGCCAAGACCTACCTAAATTTTGAATGGCTCTCGCTGACCTTCATCACCATTCCCTTGATTCTGAGATCACCTTGATCAAAGAAGTTCACCCACCACCTCCTTCGTCAAACACCGTGCCCATCTACATGATGTCCAGTTCTGCAGACCCTCTTGTCTCCACCATCACTGACGGTCCATCAGACCTATCTCTTATGTTGTTTCCCCAGCCACAGCCACAACCTCAGTTGCAACCTCAACCTTAGTTACTAGGGAAACAATGGGTTTCATTCCCACTCAACATGATCATTTTCCTTTTCCTTTTCCTTTTTCTTTTCCTACCATCCGAGATCATGAGTAAGTCTGTCTTGGAAACCCATAATCTACAGGATTTCACAGTAGGATATCCTATGTGGTACCTTAAACCACCTACCCTACCTCTAATTCCCCAGGATGTGTTGAATCATGTCCATCCAATTGATATTATGTTGCACCTACCTCCAGGTCCCTCAAAGAATCCTCCTGTCTCCAAGCCTGCCCCTCTTCCTCCAATAGAGGCTGGGGGCAAGGCCATAAAAACTACAACCAATACCATTTACACAATCTCTAGCACCAGTTTCCCTTTCATCTCATTGGTTGTGGAAGATCCACCTGATCTATCACGGCACCACTTACGCGATGACGGAGAGACCTGTAAGACCGCCTTCGGTTTTACCCCATTCCCTTTAAACCATAGTGTGGAATTGGTTCTCCCCATAAAAGACCATATTTTTTCATCCTTCCTTGCCAATGACCTTCATCTCAGCAAGAGGGCATACCTCTTCATTGACTCAGATGGTCAACTCTTGAAGAAGCAGCGCAATAGGCTCCACCTCAAGGGAGTCTATGCCTAATACCACCACTATGAGTCCCTTATAGCGTAGTTTTTTCCCTTTCTTATTTTTCAACATTTTTTAGCACAAGTCAAGGGAAAAACCATCAGCTGCTAATCCAAAGTCACCCGGAACCGATTCGAGACACCTCCCACACCTCCGGGCTCAAATTTCTATCTTCTTATGAGACCATCATCTCATGTTTAACAAATTAATTTCAGGACCATTTCCCACAAGTCACCTCGATTTATGAAGCCATGACATGATGATGAAAGTGTCTACGGACCTGTACTTGTATCACACTTCTTGATCGCTATTCATGCGAGTTTTCGGGCTGCCACCCTTTAAGGACTGTAATTTTACTTTTATTTTTGTATTTGTAATTGTCTTTTTTCCCTGCACCTTACACAGAAATCTGGACCATCATCCACAAAACCCTTTCTTTTTCTTCCATGTATTTGGCATATAAGTGTCCATGGACTTGCACTCACATCACATGTAGTCAATTTCATCCACGACAACACACACACACGCTATCCTGACCTCTGTCCAAGAGCCACCTCGGTTTGCATGCCTCTGTCGCATTGACTTGCGAGCCTCTATCATGATATATCCCATGCATGTATTGGTATGTTTGAGAGCCTTCTGCTCCGTCCATACTGCGTGGATGACCTTTGGACCTCTGTCCACCGTCCCGACATGGGGCATCGCTCGTGCCACTGCAGTCGGTTGACCACACGAGAGTTTCTTTTAAGCTCTTTTTGACTCCTTAAAATAATGAAAAGATAGTCGAGTGCAGTTGCTTCCTTTCCTGCTCGCTAAAGTATAGGAAAGGGCGTCTACATCATCTCGTTTAACTCCTTTTGTGGACCATGTAGACCATCAATTGAAAAGGACCTCCTTGGCACACTCAAGCCAAGACAGTACCCCTCTACACACTTTTATGCTTTCTCGGGAAGAGGGGCCGCACTTCACGAAAAAGCTCACCACGGGTTGTCGTTAAGCTCTTTTCCAGCCTTCTCAACAAGAAAATATTGCCGAGCAAACTTGGTTTCATTCATGCTCGTAAAATAATTTGAATGACCGTCCAGTCAGTACGGGTTAAACCTTTTCCATCCTGATTGGACTACCAACGGTAAAGAAGTCTCCCATCCCCTACAGGATGGGCGAGCTCTCCCATGTACACTTTTATCCTTTTTTGGGCACAGGAGACTACCAACAAAAAATAGCCCCCACTAGAGTCTTCTTCGTGCTTTCAGACTCTCTAAAATTGAAAGCACCATCGAGCATTTACCTTCTTGGGCTTGCCAAAAATTCACGAGATCGTACCACAACGGTGTCCCTAGAGACCACCCCACAAAGAAAATAGTTTTGCAGCATCCCCACATTGGGTCACCTTTGTTCAGAGTACTATGCATTGTGTCTTTCTTAGATCCCATCAGTATCAAAAGTGTCCACCTCCTCCAAGTATTTCCCATCTGCAACAATATTCCTGGTATTACAGCTATGATCCCATTCCCTTGAGTCAATTTCATTTGCTACCTGGTCTGCCCTACCATCATACTCTGAACAAAAGAAGTTTGAGTCTCCCACTCCCCCCCTGCCCATGTTCAGTTCTTTCCCTTCCCTCCCATCCCCCCCCCAATTTAGTGAGTCAGTCCACAGATTTATTCACACCTTTCGGTTTTCTCCCTCGCTCCCCTGGTCAAGGAAACATCATTGCCTTGGCTAGGGGCAGGTCTCCCTCTATCGATGCCAACACACATATTCCAAAGGATAGACCTAGAGGTCCCTGTAACTTGGTTTCATTGACATCATTGATGAATTCCTTGGACCACTTGAGAGGATTCCTTAGTGCCTCTTGGGATGGTTGTTTCTCACGTGCTCGGCTTAAACTCCATCATCACACCGTTGAGATTCGTACAGTGTTTGTTCCGCATAGTACTTGGTCAAAGACCCCAGATGTCACTTGACTCTAGCACATTGGTGAGTCCACTCGAGGGACCTAAACAGGTTATGTCCCTTGTGATTTCTGGGTTGCGTTGGAGACAATATTTAGAAGCCCCAACAATGCTTCAATATACCTTTATGATTGATGCAACATACCTGTACCGCAGAGACTCTGACTCTCAATCAACGAGTCCACATAGCTATGTACCAGATCTAGTAGACCATCAGTCATGAAGATATAGCATTCCATGAATGCCATGGGTCCAATGTACTAGATCCAGTAGACCCTCATCCATGAAGATATAGCATTCCATGAGAATTCCATGGGTCCAATGTACCAGATCAGTATTGTATTTAGCCTCACATGGAGGCAACCAGCATTGTAACATCAGCTGTATATGATCAGCTCTTGTATTTTAGAGCTTAGATAAAATGATTCTTTTGACATTGTCACGAGCATGGGGATGCCCACCTCATCCATATACATGTCACACATTTATTGTATCTCACCCATTGATGGGAACCATATTAGTACAAAACCAAAAGCCACCATGCCCCAGCCCCAGAAGCACCACCTCTACACAGCAAATCCTATGATGTTCGTTGGCCATACGTTGAGCTCCTGCCCTCACACATCAGGGGGCAATTTGTTAACCCAAAAATCCCCCACATAGCTCTCAATGGCCTACACCACCCAAGGACACCATCTCACAACCTTCATATCACCCCATAAGACCCTCCATTGGACTCCCACAACTCCAAACTAACCTAAGGATGAAGAAAAAGGGCTAAAAACCCCAAAAAGGAGCCCAAAATAGCCCCCTAGGAGCTAAAGCCCTCAAAAAGGGTCTAAAACCCTAAAAGGGGATAAAGTTAGGGCGGAAGGGGCTAAAGCCCTTACCAAGGGCTTAAAACCCTAAAACCCCTTGGAAAAGCTATAAAAGGAGGGTGGGGGGTCACTCTCAAAACACTTCTTCCTTGCATATTGTTATGCTGCTCGTGGATGCCTTGAGACACATTTGCCTCTCAAGCCACCCACACTCCCTCCATCTCCATTTCCATTTGAGTCATTGCTCCCCAACCAAGAGAGGTGCTCCCATGAACTAGGTCATGGTGGCCCATTTCCACCCAAGAGAAGGTATACCCATGTGTTATTTTTGCTTCTTAGTTGTTTAACATGCTTTGTTTTCTAACTCTTATTCCATTTGCAGGTTTTATTTAACATTGTTTTGCAGGTTCTTGTAGCTTAGGGTTTATTTGCAGGTTTTAAGGAGGCAGAACCTTAACCCATTTTCTGTAGAGGGGTTCACCATAGCTTCATTTTCTTCTTTCTGCCATTAGATTTAGTTTATTGTTCTTGCCATTTGCTTCTTCTTCTTGTTTAGCTTAGCTTAGCTTAGTTTACTATTCTTCTTCTGTTATTTCCATTTCGTTTTTTTGCATTTACCATTAGCAGGAACCTACCCTTATGCCCTATAGGCATAAGGGAGCCATTCATGCCCCTGTAGCAGGGAGAAATCCTTGCTACAGGGAATACCAACAACACTTTCTATTACTACAAAATTATATTTACAAATAGTTTATACTTTCTACTATAGACAAGGATGATGCTACACCCTATTTACCAACAACTAATGGAAGGAGGCTATGACCCCCTAGTTTTATCAGCTGCTACTAAAAGGATGCTATGACACCCTATTTACCATCTACTGGTGGAAGGAGGCTATGACCCCTTGGTTTATCAACTGCTGGTGAAAGGATCCTACAACACCCTATTTACCAACTACCACTAGAAGGAGGCTACGATCCCCTTGTAGGCCTGTAGCCTTCCCTAGAACCACCCTGCCACCCGAATATGTTTTTATCAACTGATATATATTCTTATTTCTTCAATACTGTCATTTGATTCTCATCACTTACTTGGTTTCTGTCTTCTGCTGCTGTTGCTACATGGATCTGGACTACAGAGACGTCTTCTTCCTCTCAAGCCCTTGTCTATAAATACCTTTAACACACATATCAACACATCTCTTCAATATTGGAAACTTGTGTATTTTCATTTGAACCATCACATAACTTCATCGCGACTTTTAAAAACACGTCCCTTAACAACAATTACTTCTCTGTTCATATAGTCACGCCCCTTTTTAACTAATTTTGTTATTTTCCAATGCTATCGTGTATATTATTATTAGATATGCAATCCACATAAATAAAAGACTTTGTTTTATATATTAGTTTTGTTCCTGTAGATTATTAATATACTCTATTTTAACAATCATTATCTTATTTTAACTAATTTGACATTCTTCAAAAAATATCATTCTTGTAGATATAATTCATTGTTTGTTCATGTAGCTTCCATGTTTAATTAACAGTTTCTTGACTACCTGTAGCTTTAATGTCTTTTTATATTTCTTCCCTATGCATAAGAAATTTCTTCAAGCATCAAACTTTAACTCTTGTTGATCATTTAGATCTGGTTCTTGTTATGTTGTAGATTCCTACAGCTTATGCTCATGATTCCAACATCTTCAAGCATATCTGAACACCTTTAAGATGCTTCTTTGCTGGCATTTTAAATACCTTGTGTGGGCATTCTTCACCATGTGCAGGAATACTTCACAAATCCTATGTGGGCATTTAAATACATTGTGCAGGCTTAAATCCTTCCACAATTTCCTTTCTGTAACTACTTTTTCACAACAGAAATCTTTTCATAATTGCCTTTCCACAACTATCTTTCTGCAACAGAATTCCCTCAACAATTTCCTTTCTGCAACAACATTTCCACAACAAAATTTCTGTATTTGTCTTTCTGCAAACTATCTTTCTGTAATTGTGGGTTGTGAGTTGCGGGTATGCATTTCAACTTTTTCAAAAAATGATTCCGCAATTAAAATTTCTGCAATGATCTTTCTACAATTAAATTTCCACAAAAATATTCCTGCAATTAATTTTCCGCAATTCCGTTTCCGCAATTAAAATTCCACAATTGCGGGTTGAGGGAACGATTTTTAACTTTTTTGAAACAGGCTTCCCTAAATTCCTTCCACATTTAACTTTTTGCAATTGGGGATTGCAGATCACGGGTGTGCATTTCCAAATTTCAAAATTGACTTCCACTATTTTGCGGCCGCAAGATTCTTTTTGTAGTCAGATTGCAGATTGCGGATCTTCTTTTCATAAATTTTCAAAAATGACTTTCGAAATCTCTTCTTCAATAGTCTTCCTGCAGCTTTAACAAGCTTACACTTCGGTATTACGGAAACTAATATATACCATTGATCTTTCTCTCTTTTATGATCTAAGCCATCCAAATCTTCACTTCATAGAAGTTATAGGCTGACCGTATGGGGAGGGCATTTCTTTAGGGAAGTTTTGACTAATATTTCCATACTTAGTCAATTTCCAAAGTTTCACAAAATTGCCATACTTTTCCAGAATGATGTCATATTGCAACACTGACTTCATGATAGCATCAAAACACCATCTTATGTCTTTCCAGCCTCATCACACATGCCACATCATCATGCATTCCATGTCATCACTTCCTTTATTATTCCTTTGTATTACACTAATTTTTCCTTGCCATCATGTCCTTGGTTATTACTTTGTCATTACTGAACTCCTTTGACATCAATCGCAACTATATTCAACACAACCTATCACATACTGCCACCATTTTATCTGAATAAATCATCCAAGATAGAAATTCACTCTAATCCTAACAATTTCTAAAGCATTTGATCCATCTTAGGGAGTGGGTGGTTATCCTTCAACGATGTTATATTGAAAATTCCTAAAATCCAGACATGGCCTAATTTCCACATTCCTCTTTCTTTTAGGCACACAATTTGCAACCCAATGGAATATCTAACAATCAAAATTATTTTAGAGTCAAATATCTTTTTAAATTTCACTCTAAATCAATGGTCCCACAAGAGTATTAACATGCTTATGCTTTTGTAAAAAAGGGATTGAGTTTAATTCTAATGAGAATGCTCTACTGGAATATCAAGGTATTATAAGTTGTTGAAGCTTCACACCTATAAGAAAAAACATTCATGTTTTCTTTGAATAGATCAACACATTTTATTTTTTATCAAGGTGATAGAGATTTAGAGAAATTTACTTATTTAAGATCAACCTCAGTTCCAAGTTTCACATATTCCACTTTAGATTTTGAGGTTGCATGGAAGAGTTAGCAAGTTATGACTAAGGTCAAAGAGCATCTCCAAGGATACCAAACATCTAGGGAAAACATAGTTTTGAGTTGAATGATCGATTGAACACCAATTGTACTGGGGGTGAGATTGTTATACAACATGTCACAATCATTTGGATCAACATCTATTTCCATAATATAAAACACATCTATCATAAGCCTACGTTGATTTGTCTACTCATTGTCTTCAAAAAAATGTGAATGCTTAATATTATGTATAATTAAGGGTCCATGCATGCTGTGGAGACATTATTTCAAGTGGTCAATGGCAAGTGGTATAAAGAGTGAGGTGGAAATAGATGGAGCATTTTCCCTAGGATTGTTAGCACGAGAGACATAGACCAAAGTGATAACATAAAAAATTATAAAGCAAATCCTAAATGTGGTATATATGCATCAATATAATATTCTTGGATTGGCCTTGATTTTTCACCTAGTTGGTCCCTGTCTTAGAATCAACCACAATATTCAACATGTTAATTCCCATCTTCATATCAATTTCAAGGTCAAACACCAATGCTTCATACTCAACCATGTTGATGGTGCATTCAAACTCCAATACAAAATAGAAAGGGTGACAATTACCAATAGGATAAATGAGAAAAACACCTGCCCCATAACCATCCTTAGAGTAGGCTCCATCAAAACTCAAATTGCAGAAACTAGATAGGTTAGTCTTTTCATCATTTGTTCATCAAATACTTATAAATTTTCATGTTATTAGATTTATATTCATTATGTATCCACCCATTTAATAGTTGTATACAAGGTTTAATTTATAGGATCGGTAGGATCACTCAAAGTATAGGTAATTTTAAGTTCCCTATACAAGCTATAGGCTCTTCCCCCAAATAATAGAAACCTAGCATATGGAAAATCTAATTGAATATTCCCCCAAGTTATGGGAGAACAACATACCATTAGTGGGAGGGATATTTTATATGACTATATCCATCATTTCATGCTTTTAGGTATATTGCACATGTTATATTGCTATATCTTTAATAACTCCAATACACAACACCTTCCTTCAATTGAAATGACACAAGTCTTTATAAGGTTTAGTGATTTCTAGGCCTAACTTTCAATGACTACCTCAAGAATTAAACACTACTACATTTGGGGTCAAAATCTAACATTTATATCCATGTTTGAAGAAAAAAAAATTTAATGTTGAAAATTAATGAAATGTCACATTTTTTTCCACTGATAAGCCTTGTTTATCCAATGTCCTTACAATGACATTGGTTAACCAACATCACTATAACTAAATATTCAATGTGCCTCAAGTGTATAATCATATTTGGAAAAACAAAAAATAATTTATCGAGAGCTAATTTTGATTAATCGATTTGTTTGTTTAAATTTTTATCTTAGGATTAAAATCAAAGAGTATTTTACACTCAAAGTTTCCATAGAGTTTCTTTTTGTAGTTTAAAAAGAATCCATGTGAAAAAACCATGTTTTTTCTTTAAAGAGTTGGGATTAGGTGGCACATTAGGAGTGGCCATTTTTTCTATTTTGATTACGTTGTTAAACTCATTATTCCACCCACAATAATAAGAAATATTCTATTAAAAATGTAAATGCAAATTGAATTCTTTATATGTGAAATTATTTAATCATATGCTTGTTGCACTAATGCATGGATTTAATAATTGTTGAAATAGAAAACTACGTCAAATAAAACTAACTTGGGTTTTGGTGCACATGGATGATTTGCTCATTGGAGGAATTAATCACAGAAGCCTTGGATTTACCACATATATTGATCATTATGAATATGATTATTTCTCTCATACAATCAATGATAAAAATATATCTATGAATTATCCCAAACTTCCTAATATTGGTGATGGGAAATGTCATCACCCTTACAAGAATTACAAAGACATAAATAAAAAACAATAGGTCAACAACTAGAAAACATTGCCTATGTAACACACCCAAATGTTACCAGCTACGTAGATCAAAGATCTGTAACCAAAGCAGACATAGAGCACTGAAAGGATATATAATAAATCTATTAAATAGAAGCATGTTACATGCCATAAATTAAAAAATTATCTTAAACATTTACCAGTGAACCCCATTCACTTCACTATTACGGAAGCATAAATAAATTTGGAGTAAGATACCGACGCGACGATTTTGCCCGGTGGCAATCGTCGCGTCGGCTCTCCGGTCACCGGACCAGCCTATCTCCCGTCGCCGGCACGAGGTGGATCACCAAACCTATTAGAGTAACTCCGTTCCTCCGTCACGCGGTTCGTCGTCACTGTTAACCTCATCGTCGTCTCTCCTCCTCCACGTCTCTCCTTTGCATTCAATTCGGGCGCCTCATCCCAATTCAAACAACACTCCCGCTTCTTCGTTCTCATGGGAGACCATTGCCCAAGCCCTGCGTGCTGAACAAAATATTGCAGCAACCCTGTATGCTGTCAGCTGACCGAGTCAAGTCTCTGAACAAGAACACCAGGCCAAGCACTAGATTGGACTGTAATGGATGGGGGGCATTTCCAGAAGGTAGAAAATTCAGAGTAGATTATTTATTGGACATTTGGGTGTATGTCCGCGAGATGGAATGGGATGATAATTTTATGGTCTTGTTAGAGCTTACAAAAATAAATCTCCTAAACCTCACAAGCGATCCAGGGTATGGAATTTGTTTACATTTGCTGCTTTCTTTAAAATTGTTGATTGCTTCGCCTGTCTTCATATATATATATTTTCAACTGAAAGTCATTTTGCTTGTGGCATCCTTCCATACAGCATAAACTTTGTAGAGAAGTTGAAACTCACTAAGACATTTAAGCTCTACATTATTTTTAAAACAATTAAGAACCAGGAGGTTAAGATCAATCAGTATGTTCATGTCACACTATAGATAAAAGGGGGCTTTTGAGTTCACCATTATTGGTTTGGATAATACAACAAGAATTTGATTTGTCAGGAGTAGAGCCATCGACTATAGCTGTGCCTTCGAGTTCTGTTTTTCTCAACATGATATGATGAGGGATTTGGCCTTGCGTTTGGCAAGCCAAGAGAGTATCATCCAGCGTAAGAGGCTTTTCATGCCTTGCTTGGAGAAAAATATTCCCACAGAATTGCGAAGGAGACTCACAAATCAGTCATCTCGGGCTCAGTTTCTTTCAATTCATACAGGTCAGGCCGATCCTTACACTTGCTTTCTTTTCCTTTCCCTGCTTAAACATTCATTAAGTATTTTAGTTCAATTCCCTGTTTTTTCAATTTGTTAAGGTATCTGATAAGCATTTTTATCATAATATTATAAGAACTTTTACATTTCTGGGACATATAGGTGCAATGGCAGAGCAAAATTGGTGTCATAGATTTTCTAGAGGTGGAAGCTTTAGCTTTATTCTTTGCCGCCAGCGAATACTGCCTTCCACCATTTTTACATACCATGCCAAAACTAAAGGTTGTTTTTATATACAATTACGGTTCAAAGCGTGCAACAATTCATCAGCTGCCATGCTTTCCTTCATTTACTCAGATTAAATCTGTGGCACTAGAGAGGTTGATTGTTTCTCGTCTTTATGACTACTGTAAATATTGGGAGAGCTTAGAAAAGTTGTATGTATGCCTGTGTGAGGGCTTGGGAAATATGACTCTACTGGATACTGAAGAAGTCTTAAAGCTTCCTAAGATGGTAGAAATTAATTTTGATCATTGTATTGATTTGAAGGAATTTTCCAGAAAAATATGCAATTTAACTTCGCTTGAGAGGTTGTTTGTTACTAATTGTCATCTTATTCAAAAGTTACCTGATGACTTGACAAGGTTAAAGTCACTTAAAGTGCTCAAGTTCTCTGCATGTCCAATCTTGTCAATGCTTCCACCTTCCATTTGCAAACTTGGGCAATTAGAATTTCTTGATATTTCATTGTGCAGGTCTTTGAAGGACCTTCCCATGGAATTTTGTTAGCTATCAAACTTAAAGATGTTAGACATGAGGAAGTGCTCTGGACTGAAGAAGCTGCCTAAAGGATTAACCAAACTAAGATATTTACAACATGTAATTTGTGACTGTGATAAGAACACTGAAGGACAGTGGCAGTCCATTAAAACCTCTACCATACCTAATCTCATAATTGATCCCGTCGAAGAGAGCTTCAACTTGGACTGGCTTGATTATTAAAAAAGTTCATGATACATGCTCTTGCCTCTGCAACACTTCTAATCCAATACCGTGAGTTTGATGAATATTGTACAGTCTGAAAAGAGCTAAAGATTTCTCTAGGATTGGAATGATTTACAGGTATTATGTTCTTACAGTACCAAGGATTGCTTCTAAGAGTTGAATGATTTACAAGTATTATCTTACAATTTGGATGATTGATGAGTGTTTTATATGGTTACTAATGTCATGTCATGTGATACTCTATCATGTCCCATGGTTTTTAAAGTATCTTGTTATACATCACTGGTAGATATTCTCTAAGCAATCTAAAGACCACCCAAACTACCACAAGTGGAACACCTGGATAGGGTACTCTTAGAATCACACTGAGACACAATATTCTTGTCTGTTTTGTTAGATTATAAGCTGTTGAAAAATGAGGAATGAAAGGCTACCACCTCTTTTTTCAAATACCATTCTTGTCTGTCTGCAATGTACATTGTGCGAATATGTTACAGGTTTCATTGAATAACTACATATTTTTGTTTGTGCCTGCAGAATTATTTTTCTATCATAACTGTTCACTCGGAAATCATTGATGGAAGGCCAGGCACATTGGTAATAGAATCGTATGTGGTACATGTCCCATAAGGAAACACAAGGGAAGAAACTCGCTTCTTTGTTGAGGCATTGGTTAAATTCAATTTGAAGTCTCTCGCGGATGTTGCAGAGAGATTAGCCTCACAGCATCACACAGAACTTCTTGAGAGAACATAAACTACAAAGCCTATTTTAGAGATCATATACTCTGATTATCTTGTAACCGATTTTCCACAACATGGAAATCACCTATCTCTGTAGTTCACAGGGCCTAGGATGGTTTTTTGAGGTCAAACTTGAAGTCATGGAGTTCCATGTTTCTCTAGTTCTCACTACTTATTCTATTTGAAACAATATTGTTACTTATAATGAGAATTTTGTGGGCCTCAAAGAATGGTGGATGTTTCCCCAAAGAATTCTCACACGTGGATTTGCTGACATAGCCCAAACTGAGATAGGTGAACATATCTCACATAGCTAGCTGTTTCAAACTGCTATTGCCTGGAGGAAAACTTGTGTGTAATATTTTGGCTAAGGACTCATTCTCTTGTGTGTATGTCATGTATGTCATGTTGTTCAATGTTCATAAACTGTAATTTAGATGTTGAGAGTTTAGAACATTTATGCTGTGCCTTGAACATGCTTGTAGGATTTTCGTTTATTGTCTTTCTAGAAGTTATAATCAAAAACTTATAGTGTGAGGTTTTGCTTGCTTATTACTGGTGGAGCTCTGTCTGATTGTAGATAGAAGATTCATGGCTCTTATATTTCTATTTCATAAAACATATGTTGATTAAAAAAATGGAAAAGAAGAATGCTTGTGCATTGATCCCTACTTTCTGAATCCATTACCTAGCAAGCTTGTGCATGTTAAAATCTGATTATGGTATCTGATATGCTAATTGAAATGAAAATAAACTCTACATACAGCAAAGCACAAGAAAACTCAGTCTGCTGAATGGTTAAAAGAAAGACAGAACACAAGGATCCTATAACAAACAAGAACATTTTTTATATGCATATGCATATAACACATATTAAAAAAATGTGTATATACACATGTGTAATGGTAGTCTTCCCTATTTTCTATGTTTTATCATATCTATGGTTGTTTCTGCAGAAAATGTGATGATGTAGAACTGAGTCCATTCAGTTACTAGCGGTTACAAGAAGCCAGTGAGTAATTGACGTTACAGTACCTGTCAACACTCCCACCTCATGGGATTAAAGTTAGATAACTACATCACTCCCATTAAGTCTCTATGTTCATGCCTGTCACCAGCTACCCCTCACCCCAAATTGCAGCTTTTGTTGCTTGAAATGCTGCCATATATTCAAAGCTCTGTTGAAGACAATGCAACTCTTTTGCTGCTCCAGTTCACACCTACACCAAATAAGGTTAAAGACATAGCCTGTTGTTGGTCTACGTTTATCAATGTAGCGCCTGTAGTTTGCATCCTGCCAAACAATTCAAACATGGACTTCCAATCTTTCCATTGTAATGGATTGCATAACTTAGGTTCCTATAAAGTACCTATAAATCGTTTGTACTGTCACTCAATGAAATGGCCCTGGTTTACTCAAATTAGTTTATTACTCCCATTGTTTAAGCAATGTCAATTCTTGTATAAACCATAGCAGATATTGAACAATCAACCACGCTGTTGTTTGGAATTGATTTCTTCTTTTTCGGTTGTTTTAACACATATCTCTTCAGAAAATTCATTATATTTTACAACAGACATTTTGATGGACTTACAATTACAACCTTGCACTTACAATACCATGTGTTTATAATATTATATTTGTATGTATATTAACCACTGAAATTCCAGGATAGTAATGAATACCTCCAATATCTTTCATTTAAAAAATAAATAACAGGTAGTTTCTTTGTTTCATTTCAAAAAGAAATGACAGTTAGTGATTGGTAAAATTGCTTTTTATTGGAATGTGGCATGATGTTCATATTGCAAGATACCTTCAATATGTTTTACATATATGTTATGTTATAGAAAAGTGGCATGATGTTCATATTGCAAGATACCCTTTGCACCTTCCTCTTATTCTTCTTCCTTTGGGAGTATTAAATAGTAACCTGAGCTTATTTATCAACCTTATTTTCTTGCTCAAAATATGTAAGTCCAGCTCAATTTTTTTTTAAATTAATCAATAGTAAAGTAGCTATGGATGGGAAATTACTTTACTTTATTCAATGCACTAACTAATTATACCTTCAATATGTTTTACATATATGTTATGGTTATAGCAGGTTAAAGATCGTTTTGAAATGGATGTTGTTCCACCCTGTGCAAGTGGGACCACATAATTATTTCAATCAAGCTTCATTTGTTGATAATAAAAAAATTCCTCATTACACAGTTCTGAACATATACTAACAAATAAAAACAGAAAATATATTAAAATAAATTGAAAAATGAAAAAAATATTGGTAGTTCAATTATTAAATGAGGAAGAGAATTAGGTTCCTCAAAAACATCAAAGTAGGCATTCAAAAGAGTCTTTATCAGCATGTGAAAGAATGTTGCAGTTATCATTTTTGGCTTGCCAAACTATACAAAGAGAAAATTTGTTAGCAGTATTGGATTTTATGTTTTACACTCACTCTTCACAGAGTTCTACGATCACAGAGAATAAGAAATCATTCAACAAAGATAGAGAGACATCACCAACAATTTGACACAAGAATCCTATGAACAATCATGTTTTATTAATGGTCGATCCTTTGTAAAGTTTACACAATAGCTCCTGGGTGCAAAAATCAACCCTCAATACTTCAAAGAAAGAAGTATTTATACAATTATTTACATCTGCTCCTGTCATAAATGACTAGGATATTATGGATAAAATGTCTAACTAATTAGATCTCAAATTACAAAATATAGGAATTCTGTTCATTTGTTCGAATCCTTGGTGCTGATTTTGTGGAAGTAATTGGTGACTCATATCTTTGACTTTGGCTGTTGTTCCATGCTGACTCGAACAAAGACTTCAGTTCTTGCAATTTTCTGATCTCCTGTCAAAGTGACAGTCTTTAGAGGGATAATGGTCATCTGCACACTCTATTCTTTCTCATTTATCGAGTTATCCATTTCTTCTTCCAGCTCTCTTATCTGTGCATTCTGTTCCATTATAAGTTTCAGAATCTCCTTTTTGTGACCTTCAATTTCAGCCACCTCTTTTGCTTGTGAATCCTCTGTGGCTGGAAGCTTCAGCTGCTTCCAGAATTTGGTGTAGGTGTTACTTTTGAGAAGCTCATTCCTTTGCTTGATTTGCTTATATTTGTTAAAAATGTTTGACTCTTTTTGTCCATGGGCTGATATCAAATCAAAAAATATGAATGCTGCCTTTGTCTCTCAAATGTTGTCCTGCAAAAAGTTCATGGACAATTATATTAATATATATACAAAATTACAGAGCTATAAAATCACAAAAAATGCCCTTTAAAGAGGCCTTTGAGAGGAGCAACTGTTCAAAACACAACCAGCGGCCGTCAAACCCAAAAATACAAAAACACCAAATATGATTTGCTTATAAACTTTGATATTGGAAGAACATCTGAAATCTTACCCACCAAAACTAGAAAGCTTCTCTGTCTTTGATCGAGTTATATATGTTAGCTTTAAACATCATCAATATTGCATAAACATATTGAAAATACAACAATAGTTCTACCATCTCTCATCTGCTCAATAAAATCAACATCTGTTGATGCAAAACGCATAAATCAGTCACAATGATGGAACTAAAGTTCATTCTAAATGGTATTGGAACTTCACCAATGAAAGAACTTACCATAAACACTAATGACAGAATTGGGAAGGAAAAACATCAAAACTACCAGCAAATCCCAACAAATGATCTTCACAATCCATCCACCGTGGTGCCACCCATCTACAATGTCTTTTTGAGTCTTAATTCCAATCCTCATGAAGAAAATATAGTGAAAGGGATTTCCTACCTTATTGCAAAACTCAGCAATAAACCATCTTTATGCTCCTATTTCATTATCATTATTTGGATTATAGCAATGGAGAGTTTCAATATTTCATAGCGGATGATCATTTCTACAACAAAATAATATCACAATCAGAGATAATGCAAAAAATGTGTGGTACTCTGTATCTTCAATATACATCCTTGATAATGTGTGGTTATGTTTTCCCGTTACATTGGTGATGGCTGCATTGCTCCTGAAGATGCCATTCTGAGTGATGATGAGTTGTTCCTAATTTTTGGTTGACCTTATTTCAGAATCCATTGGATCTTCTTGAAGATTTAGCTAACCAATGATTCTATCTTGGTTTTCTCTATTTGCAACAACTGTTCTTGAAGGCTAGAATTTGATGCCTCCTCTCTAACAACTTCCCTATCCTTGAGCAGTTTTGTGTAGCGCCTCTCTCCTTCTGGAGTTATCCCTTTGACTTTCTCCATTGACATCCCAACTCTGAATGTCTCTAAGGAAGGCCGTTTCATATAGGATTTGCATTCTTGATATGTCGTTTGCTGCTATTTAGTAATGCTTATCCACATTTTTTGCTTAAATTGGATTGTGATTTTTATAACTTAGTTCACAGGCAATGTCATTGATTCCTTTTTTTAATAAATTTAAAAACCATTTTAATTCATGGACATGGCAAAGATCATCTATAAAGTATATTAACATTTGTTTCTTTTCCTTGAAGATACAATATATGGAGATGGTGGATTGTCCAGGCATTCTAAGGAGTTAATTGGATATGAATTCTAAATTCAGAGTCAAGTTCATGTTTCACAACAAAATTATGAGTTGTTGCAGCAATGCAAGGAAGTTTATACGAGGATTTTTTAGTGTGATTGCAACAATTTATCAGAAAATATTCAATATTCTACATTTATGATGATCTTGAAAGCTAGGGACACCTCATGACCGACATCACCCTTGTTGGCAGTTTGATGTTTCCCTAATTACAAGGATGGAATGCCCTGATTTGCTGATGCCTTTCAATTTTATTTTGTTGACCAAAGCTGAGTTAGGCAAAAGTTGGTGTAAAATGAAATCTACTACCAATGATGATATGGAGCAAAGCATTAGAACTCCCCTACCTCTTTGCCATTGGCGATGTATTTGTTTTGTTCTCACTTTGTGAATTTGAGATTTGCATTGGAATGTTAGTTTCTTTTGATTAAAAACAAAAAGTACTACAACAAAAATGAAGTACCTGAAAGTTATGAAGTACCGGGGCGAAGTCATAGCTCCCTCTAGCGAACTTAACACCACCATTGACCTATCATCTAGGGTTTGACATAGTCATAGCTCGGCTAGGATAGGGCACCATAGTCATGCTACAACAGTCACAGTTTAGCAAAGAAAGGGACATGACAGCCATAGTACAACAGAGAAGGGACACATTGTCCCGTATCGACAAAGAATTGTACAATGATATGATCTTGGAATAGGTCCAGAGTTCCAAACAGGTCATAGTTCCAGCCAAGGTAGAGTTCCAATCGGGGCAGGGTACCTGTGAGGGAAGACTTCCTTCCAAAAGTTCATGCATTATCGAATGTATTGAGCTAGCAAATATTTAGATATTTGGATTCTCAAGGAGACAGAGTTCCAACCGGGCCACGGTTCCAACTAGGGCACAGTTCCAGCCAGGGCATAGTTCTAGTCGGGGCAGAGTTCCATCCGAGGGCATAGTTCCAGTCGAAGCAGAGTTCCAGCGGGGCAAAGTTCCAGCTGAGGCAGAGTTCCAGCGGGGTAGAGTTCCATCCAGGGAAGAGTTTCAACCAGGGTAGAGCTCCAACAAGGGCAGGGTTCCAACAAGGGAAGGGTATATGAAGGTGTATTTGTTCATTTTTCAATGTTGATATGGCTTAAAACCTAACTTGATAAGCATTTAATACATTTTCACAATAACAATATAGAGGATCACTAAAAGAAACACATGGAAACGGTGTTGGGTGCTTGAGATCATCTTCTTACATATGGAAATGGTTGTCTTTGTCAAACCCTAGATGATAGCTCAATGGTGGTGTTAAGTTTTCTAGAGGGAGTTGTGACTCTGCCCTGGCTGGAGCTCTACCTCGGCATGCATGCGTCGGCTGGAACTCTGCCCTGGGAATGCATGCCCCAGCTAGAGGGAGTTGTGACTTTTCCCCGGCTGGAACTCTGCCCTGGGCAGAGTTCCAACTGGGCAGAGTTCCAACCAGGGCAGAGTTCCAGCCAGGGAACAGTTCCAACAAGGGCAGGGTTCCATCAAGGGCAGGGTTCCAACAAGCGGGGTAGAGTTCCAGCGGGGCAGGGAACAGTTCCAACAAGGGTAGGGTTCCATCAAGGGCAGGGTTCCAACAAGCGGGGTAGAGTTCCAGCGGGGCAGGGTTCCAACAAGCGGGGCAGAGTTCCAACAAGCGGGGCAAAGTTCTAGCGGGGCAGGGTTCCAACAAGCGGGGCAGAGTTCTAGCGGGGCAGAGTTCCATCCCGGGTAGAGTTCCAACCGGGGCAGAGTTCCAATCAGGGCAGAGTTCCAATCGGGGTAGGGTTCTTGTGAGGGACAATGTACCCCAGCTGGAACTCTGCCCTCTGCTGGAACTCCTCCCTAGGCTGGAACTCTACTTTTGGATAGAACTCTGCCCCGGTTGGAACTATGCTCTAGCTAGAACTTTTCCCTAGCTGGAACTGTGCCCCAGTTGGAACTCTGCCCCTGCTGGAACTTTTCCCATCCAAAATTACCAACGTAGAACTATGAAGAACCTGCAATGATTTGTGTTGAGAGAATGCACGAACTCCATATCTTGTGATTAGCTCATAGCCTATGACATTGATTTCCTTGAGATTTCCGATAGTATTAAGCCATCAAATATTGTTCCCAGCTAATAGGCAAAGGAGATAAGCCTGCAAGTTCAGAAACCAAAAAATAGTAAGTAGTAGCAGGAGGTAATTGGTACTAAGAACAAAATACTAACATATTGTATTAGTAAGACTCGTAATTATTATGGACATCACACAGATAACAACCGCAAGCTAAACGGTCATCAAGTTAAAAAAGTGACCATAAGACATTGCACTGGAACTGTTGGTAGCAATGTTGGTAGAAATTTTTGTACCAAAGTGAAGGAGGATTCTATCATAGGGCACTTGAACCCCAAAACCAGAGTGATGAAGGAGGCAAGGCAGGATCACATCAATGCAAGGACTTTCTCTCCAAAGCCAAAAACCAGCTTTCATATTTAAAAAATTCCAAAACTAAATTCTTTTAGGATATGAGATTGACAAAACTAAATTTCATTAGGATATGAGACTGACAGAGCTAAATTCCATTAGGATATGAGATTGACAAGTTCTTGATGCCACAATTTTAGCAAAAGAGAGCCACACCTGGCCTTGCATCCTTAAAGTGGTTCTCGATCCATTTGGAGATAACTGCTTCTCAGGGGAAGAAAGACCTCATTGCCACTAACACAAAGACCTCATCGCCACAACAACATTAGGGAAAATGTTTTTTGTTGGACATTTCATGGAAAAGTTTCATACCCTCCTCAAACTTGGCTTCTTTTCCAAGACCATCAACAATTACACTGCATGTGACAACATCGACAGATAGGCCAACAACACATCACTACTGTAGCAGAATATTACAACCCATTCAGAAACTTAAACAGATTCACTACTGGTGCTATTTTGTAAGACATATCATAATGATCCCGCAAGAGGTCCCTCTGTGGTTGTCACCTGAATGCTGTCCCTTATTTTTCTAGATTGTGCCTGGGTGGAATTTCAAGATGCCTTCATGACTATCTTTATGAGTATTCATAGACCTTGGGGGGAAAAGTTCTAGCCGGGGCAGAGTTCCTGCCAGGTCAAAGTTCCAACTGGGCAGAGTTCCAACCCGGGCAGAGTTCCAGCCAGGGCAGAGTTCCAACAAGGGCAGGGTTCCAACAAGCGGGGCAGAGTTCCAGCAGGGAAAAGTTCTAACTCGGGCAGAGATCCAGCTGGGGTAGAGTTCTATCCAGGGAAAATTTCCAGTCGAGGCAAAGTTCCAGCTGAGGCAGAGTTCCAGTTGGGTTAGAGTTCTAGGCAGGGCAAAGATCTTACGGCTCAAAGGCCACGACAAGGCACCATAACGTGTATTTGTGCACCAAGAATGGTTCTTGATCCCTTGATCAAGGTTGAGGAAGGAAATCAAGGGACTTAGAGCAGCTTCATCCTTTACATATCAAAACTGATGTCAATAGGCAGAGCTGTTCATTTCCCAGTATCAATCAAAACTCATACATCGATGAAAACAGGGCATAGAGTAGCTTCATCAAAAACAAAAGTCAAGAAATTTCCTTTGTCACCTCCATGCAAAATTGGGAATAACAAAACATCAACCAACTGTTCATGAAAGAGCTTATTCAAGCCCTACCTCAATAAGATGGAGTGGATGACCTGCTCCTTCTGCATCAGCAAGAACAAGAAATATCTCCCCAAACTGTGTTTGCAATTCTCATCCCTTACAGCTCTCCCAAACTTGATGAATGACATTGTCTCTTTTTCTGAATGAAATGAGTCCTATTTCGCTGATGGGTAGTGAAGAGAGATTGTGGTGGATGAGCCATAAGAACTCTGCTCCACTTGGATCTTTTCCTTGACTGGAACTCTGCCCGACTGGAAATTTTCCCCGCATGGAACTCTACCCCGGCTAGAACTTTGCCTCAGCTGGAACCCTGCCCAGCTGGAACCCTGCCCCGGCTGGAACTCTGCCCCGGCTGGAACTCTGCCCCGGCTGGAACTCTGCACCGGTTGGGTCTCACATCTACATGAACTTTAACAGTTGTTAGCCCCAATGTTGTCACATACAGTGTACTTATAGATGGCCTTTGCAAAGAAGGCAAGTTCAACAACGCAAACATACAAGTTCAGGGGCAGGTTTTTAGTCAAGGTAAAGTTCCACCAGGGCAGAGTTCCAGCCGGGGTAGAGTTCCAGTAGGGGCAGAGTTCCAGCTAGGCAAAGTTCCAACCAGGGCAGAGTTCCAACAAGGGAAGGGTTCCAACAAGGGTAGGGTTCCAACAAGGGCATGGTTTCAATAAGCGGGAACTCTGCCCCACCGAAACTCTGCCACGCCTAGAACTCTACCCCGCCGGAACTCTGCCACGCCTAGAAATTTGTCCTGACTAGAAGTTTTCCCCTAGCTGGAAATCTGCCTCGGCTGGAACTCTACCCCAGCTGGAACTCTGTCCTGACTGAAACTTTGCCCCGCCTGAAACCATGTCCGACTGGAACTCTGCCTCGGTTGGAACTCTGACCCGGTTGGAAATCTACCATGCATGGAACTCTGCCCCGTCTGGAACTCTGCCCTGCATGGATCTTTGCCCTGACTGGAACTTTGCCTTGCATGGAACTCTACCCTAGTTGGAACTCTGCTCCAGATGGAACTCTGCCCCACCGAAACTCTGCCACGCATGGAACTCTGCCCTGGTTGGAACTCTGCCCCGGATGGAACTATGCCCTGGTTGGAACTCTGCCCCGGATGGAACTCTGCCCTGTTGAAACTATTCCCCGAAGAGAAATCTGCCCCAAAGAGAACTCACCCCGAAGAGAGAACTCTGCCCCGACTGGAACTCTGCCCAGCTGGAACTCTGCCCCGACTGGAACTTTGCCCCGGTTGGAACTCTGCCCTGGCTGGAACTCTGCCCCAGCTGGAACTCTGCCCCGACTGGAACTCTGCCCCGGTTGGAACTCTGCCCTGGCTGGAACTCTGCCCCAGTTGGAACTCTGCCCCAGTTGGAACGTTGCCAGGGGCAAGGTTTCGGTCGAGGCAGAGTTCCAGCAGGGCAGAATTCCAACCCTGGCTGGAACTCTGCCCCGGTTGGAATGTTTCCAGGGGCAAGGTTCCGGTCAGGGCAGAGTTCCAACAGGGCAGAATTCCAATCGAACCAGCTGGAACTCTGCCTATTGACATCAGTTTTGATATGTAAAGCATGGAGCTGCTCTAAGTCCCTTGATTTCCTCCCTCAACCTTGATCAAGGGATTGAGAACCATTCTTGGTGCACAAATACTCATTATGGTGCCTTGTCGTGACCTTTGAGCCGTAAGATCTTTGCCCTGCCTGGAACTCTGCCCCAACTGGAACTCTGCCTCGGCTAGAACTTTGTCGCTCATGGAACTCTACCCTGCCTGGAACTGTGTCCCGGCTGGAACTCTGCCTCGGCTGGAACTTTGCCCTACCTAAAACTATGCTTGCTTGGAACTCTGCCCCGGCTGGAACTCTGTCCTGACTGGAACTTTGCCCCACCTGAAACCATGTCCGACAGGAACTCTGCCTCGGTTGGAACTCTGACCCGGCTGGAAATCTACCCTGCATGGAACTCTGCCCCATCTGGAACTCTGCCCTGCATGGATCTTTGCCCCGACAGGAACTTTGCCTCGCATGGAACTCTGCCCTGGTTGGAACTCTGCCCCGGATGGAACTCTGCCCGAAGTACGTTCAACAATGCATGAACTTTATTGGAATGAACTCTTACCTCACAGGAACCTTGTCCTTGTTGGAACCCTACCCTTATTGCAACTCTGCCCTTGTTGGAACTCTTCCCTAGCTGGAACTGCGCCCCGGTTGGAACTCTGCCCTGGATGGAACCCAAAAACCCAAGATATGTAAATGATCATATGGTGTTATTGGAAAGTAAAAGGAATTTGTCTATGTTCATTTGGGTTCAAACATCAATTCTATTTGTTTTTATATGAAGGTAGGGAAGTCCATCCATGAAAGGGTTTCAATTTTTCATTTTTATGGAGTTTATTAAGATTATAGAAAACTTGAGCTCTCTATGGCTATACTTGCATTTACATGATATAAAATTGGTAGATTGGCACGTTGTGGTGTGAAACATCTGCAATTCTAAACATTAGTAAGCATTGTACTGACTATTGGACTATTAATTTCTTACATTATTTGTTACATTGGTTTCTTGATCAGGTTTCCTTTTACGCATCTTACCTTCCCATTACTATTATGTTGGGTCTTCCATTATCCAACACTACAAATTGACCAGTCACCCCTGCAATCCTAGTGGGATCATTATTAGCATTATGCTATTATTTTATTTATCATCATGTTTGCTTATACTATGATGTGTTAGGGCTCTTGTTTGTTACAACTTGAGCATATGATATAAACGGGGTACTAAAATTGGGTTCATAAAAATGGA
>LPNX011155342.1:1498124-1517453 GCA_001517045.1 Pseudotsuga menziesii
CATGCAACTAATGCAATATTTTTTGACCAATGACTTGCATTGTTAGTGAATCCAACATAACATTCCATATTTTAACACATCTACAAAGGAAACAAAAACATGTTTGAGAAAATACAAGCTAGGAGAGGTTTTTTGATAAATAAATAAAAAACAAAAAACAAAGAAAGATAAATGGTGTATCTACATTGTTTGTGAAATGACTGTGCATGTTAGGGATGTAATTTATTCAAGTACAACCCATTAGGAATATGACTCCAAATTGCACGGTTAGATCCCTGCTACCACGTGTGAGCACAAATCTATGTGGACACAACTTTGAATCCAATAAATGCTCCACAACCTTGAGAGACACAATCATCAAATGACTAGAGGGAAATGATTTGCTTGGTGAGAGAGATCATGTGCTAATGTGATCTGAAGGAGGCACATTGTATCAAAAGGAGTTGGCTACACACACATATATGTTAGAAATAAATATGATTAGAACCACCACAAATGTGCAACTAACATACACACTTGCGAATAATGTAAACTGAGTGTACACTAAAGAGAGGCACATTGAAGGAGCATTACCATGCAATTTGTTCTCATTGTACACTTAATAGAGGCATGCACTACCATGAGATTTATTGAAGATTGAAAAAATAACCTATAGAAGCATGCAAGGCACCGATCTAGATCCATTTGACAAGTCACGATCTACAATATTTGTTGTTGGTTTCCAAATGAGAAAATAGGTACTCCAAATGCCACAACTCTGGTAGGTTTACCCCTCCTTCAATTTGCTCTAAGGAGGTGTGTTGAACATGCTACTAACTAAGTGTGATTGAAACTGCAAATCTTTAACAAGTCCATGACCTAGTTGTGAATGGAGGCAGTGATCTGGAACAATGGGTGGCATAGATTATGGCCAAATAAATATCCACAAGTAAGGGAACACTAGGAAACAAGGTGCACATGATTTGAAAATGCAAAACCACCTATCTAAAAAAAATCACACTTCAGATGGACTAGCAAAAGATCTGAAGTGCAGTGTCTTCATATTTGAGCCACAATTATTTACATAAAATCATTGTCAAAATAAATGTTTGTCATATGTGATATTATGAAGTTTGACAACAATAACTGAGGGCCAAAGAAAAAAATATGCTCACACATAAAAGCAAACTAGGAAGTGCCCACTCTAATACCATTTAGAAATCCAGGTTAAAATCGGGTCATAAATGAACTTAGTCTCTATCTATCTATATATCTATATATATATAGTTTTATTTGAAATACAAGAGGATCACCCACATTTATAACCAATTGAGAGAGCCCTAACTCATAATTTCTTGGTATATAGTCTAGGCAAATAAGGCATACAACTTGGAAAATAAGGCATACCTCATGGCTAAGTCTATGTAAGCTTAATTGGTGTCTATATACACTGATATATATTGTAGTTTTGAAGTGCCCAAGTTACAACTTTGGGATTATTGCAATTTCAATCATTGGATTTGGGTAAAATCCCCCTTGAAAACAACACCAGAAATGGACCAATCTAGTTAGAGGTTAGGCTACACCTTGTATCTTTAGCCAATATCAACCTTGTTTTTCAAAGTCCCAATGAGGACTTCCTTCATTGAATGGTGATACCATAATCAACCATGGATGACCAATTCCATTCAATTGAATTCTATGTACAACCCTAACATCATGGCATACATGCATGCCAGCTAAGTTTATCCCAGTTGGCATCGGAAAACACTCATACACCCATGAACAAAGTAATAAATGTTGTATAAGATGTGATATAAACCCTTAAATTAATAATTTCTCATTCATTACATGGTATATAATGAGAACACTTAATGCAACTTGCATTAAATGCAAATCTAGCACTACGAAGCATACTCACTTTGTTGTATTAATGTCCACCATAATTTGTATTTATGTATTCAAAATTGGTTGCTTGACAAGCATCTATTTTAAAATGTTAATTATAATTAATATAGACTTAATAAGAAAGTAATAAATATGTACTTAATATATTGAACATTATATTATTTATTACTCTTTTAAAATGTTAATTATAATCAATATATACTTAATAAAAAGTAATAAATATGTACTTAATATATAAAACAATATATTATTTATTTTTCTTTTAAAATAATAATTATAATCAATATATACTTAATAACAAAGTAATAAATATATACTTAATATATTAAACAATATATTATTTATTACTCCACTCTTAAATGTATATTGATTATTATTTACATTTTAAAATAAATCGTGATCACACAGCCAAAGTTGAGTGCATAGATGCAAATCCTGGTACACATCAATAAAACAAAGTAAGTACTCTTAATACTATTAGATTTGCATTCAGTGCAAGTTACATAGTATATTGTAAAGTGCATATTGATTATTATTTACATTTTAAAATAAATCTTGATCACACAACCAAAGTTGAATGCATAAATGTAAATCCTAGTAGACATCAATAGAACAAATTGATTACCCTTAGTACTATTAGATTTGCATTCCGTGCAAGTTACATAGTGTATTCTCATTATATACATGTAATGAATGCAAATCCACTAATGAGCAATATATTCCTATAATTTAGTGTCCTCAAAAGGAAGACAGATTTAAAGTCATGTAAGCTTACTTGGAGAAGTAAGTATCATGGTAGCATTACTTTGCATTTAAACATGAGAGAACGCATTGATTTTAACCTAAAATCTCGTGCTTTTTTGATAGGCTACATAAATCCCAGAGAAAAAAGTTCAAATTTCAAGATGTTCGTAATTTTTTTTCAATAATGTAATCAATGTTCATCTTTTTTCCGTAACTATACATAAGCTTTGGGCTGACATATATTTGAAAATCTAATTGAGGTGCTCATTCTCTTCGCCTAAATCTAAATCCAAATCCATTAAACAGAATGAAAACTGGGTTTATATTGGGTAAACTCCCTCGGAAACCACCCAAAATACCTTAAAGGAGAAATTGGAATTGTTACTTGTTTTAAGCCCGTCCTTAATAAGCAAAGAACAAGACTAGAAACCCAACACAAAGAAATGAATTAAGGGCTTATTTATGAATAAAAAGAGGCACTCAGCGAAATGTATTCATGCGATTAAAAAAACTTTGGCCTTAGATTTTTTAATCTTCAGTTAGCAAAATTCACTCTGTGAAACCATAAAAATATCCAATGGCTCATGATCTGTGATCTATCTGTAAGTTGGAGCACTTGCTTTACCTCCAGCTATACCCTTGGTGGACGTGCTCCTTAAGTGAGGGCCTCACAGAGAGAAACTCAGTGCTTAATGGTATGACATTATGTTTCAAAATCAAAATCCAGTATCATGGTATATATGTGGTGCTTCATACTTCCTGTTGAGATATATAATATACTGGGGAATTTGTATTTTCAAGGGAAATCACACAGTAATGCAAGTGAAATCTCCAGTCAAGAAATAATTTATGAAGCCAAATAAAATCAAGTGGAATTATTTTTGAATCAATTCTACATAAAAATATATTTGCCATGTAGTTAGTATACAATTGTGCCTTTGTCATGCTTGTATTACAAAATTGGGTAATGCACATACTACTAATACAAGGGCAGCAAGCTGCTCCTACCTTAGAGATAGAGGAGAACTTGAACTTATCATCAAACATCTTTCTTAGTCTCAATGTGTTGTGGATGCCAGGAATGCTCTGAGATGAATTTCCATACGACTCCCAAGCTTCACCTGACATAGAAAGCAAGTTTCCTTGCAGAATCTCAGCACAAGTGCTGGAAGATGAATCATGTTGAACCTGTGTTGCAGAGACTGTGGACTCTGAGAAATCATCTTGTTTGCCTCTTGGCTGCAACTCTTCCCAATTGCTGGCTTCTAAGCATGAAGAAAGATCCTGGCTGAAGAAGCCTCTACGATGGTCAGATTTTGACAGAGCGGGATCTGAAGTTGGAGACTTGTCTCTGGAAGATCTCACAGTAATCCACTGACCAGGGGGATTTGCAAACCAGCAAAACTGGGCAAGGATAAATTTGAACCTAAAAAACTAGACAACCTAGAAAAGTCAGAAAGCTTGAGTAATTGGACAGTTTTGCAACACTCATAAACAGCAGAGAAATGTTTCAGATGTCTCATGAAAACCTGTATTGAACTTCTCATAAAGCATGCAAATTTTATCCATGTACCACCAAAATCTAATCACTTTCCCCTCACAATATTCTCCCCAATTTAACATGTTCTACAAAATTTAAAATGGTAGCAGCAAGACTCTCAAGTCAATAGAAGGTATACACAAATAAAACAACCAACAGTGCACTACCAGTCACAATGAAATGAGTAACAGAATTTGTTAATGGATAAATAGATAACATTACAATAGACCTTACTATTGCTCTGTCACTCTGCCTTTTATCAATCTGATGCTTGCTTCATTTCTTCATATGAAATTTTAAAATAGTTCAAATGTGAGCAAATCCTACACTAGTAGTGCCACAATTTCATGGGTTCTCTTCAAAAGAAATGTCAACTGTGGAGAAGATCAGCCAATATTTTTATGAATGAATGAATGAATGTCACAAAATATTTTCAGTGGATCTAGAAGAGAATCGCATATAGCCCAAATGCTAGACCAACCATAAAGCCAAAAGAAGCTGCAGGTTTCATGGTAGGAGCACTATTAGTTGATTTGACACTACTAACCGGACTTCCCTCTCCAAGTTCGGCAGGGCCAGGAGCAGAAGCAGAATCTTGAGGAGGAAGAGCACCATTGGCACCCAATACAAGAACAGCAAGCTTCTGGGACTTTGCACAGTGCCCCAGCACACCACTAGTGAAGTAGTATGAACCCCACTGAGTGAAATTGAAAACCGTATTTCCATAATGGAATGTTGCTATTGGACTTGATATATCACACCTGCTATATGCTGCCTTGGTGACTTGAATCACTGAATCCTGACTTGGTGGGTACAAGAATACTGCAATCCCAATCACGAACAAACGATTGAAGTTAGAAACAACGCACCCAGATCTTCCCATCACAATAATCCATCTCAGACTCAGAGGATCCGAGGGTTTTTCTGCTGCTCAAATGCACTTTCTGTTACCAGAGAGCCGGCGCGCCGATTGCCGCCGGGAAAAATCGTCGCGTCGGTAGCTCACTCCATTATAATTTTCCACGTTTTGATAATGAATTGGTTATAATCAATTGAATGACAGACTTATATGCCTATATTTTCAATCCTCGTGCATCCATTAATTATAAACACTTTGATAGATTTCAAGATGAATACGAAATCCTAATATTACAGCCAAAACAGTCGCCTTCGACTTTATACTTTTTTCGAGAGAGGGAGAGAGACAGAAACACCAGTAGCCAGCCAGTGCCCCAGGGTGGACAGTGGTCACTTGTGTATTGATAAAGTTGTGTGCTTCGTGTATGCCTTTTCATAAACGTAAGGGCCATGTGGATAGTTGCCATTAAAATAAATAAGAGAGCTGCTGCTGCTTCTGCTTCTAGTTAAAGGTATCACCGAATACCATCAATGGCGGCTTTATCTGTTTTGTTGGTTTGGGGGGCTATTGGGTTCTTACTCTTCCTTCATATTTTCATAGCAGGATCAAGTGCCGTGAGGAGCATCCTATGAACGTTGCATCACGGTGACAAAGGTCTTTCTCAAGTGGAGCTGCAGAAGCTGCCATGTATCGAATACAAGATGGAAGGATCGTCGTGTGTTGTTTGCCTAGAAGAGTTTGAGAGAAGTGGGGAAGGGGAAGAGAAATGCATTAAGGCTCTTCCTGCTTGCAACCACATGTTTCATGCCAAATGCCTGGATGCCTGGTTATCCAAGACACCCACTTGTCCTATTTGCAAAACAACCGTTGGGAACCGCGGAGGATCAACTCAATCATGTGCTGTGCCTCTTAATATACTACCCCTGTGATGCCATCCTACCGGTTTCCCATGGAGTAAGTGTTCAGCACACAGTGCTTGGGCAATGGTCTCCCACAGAGCCCAGGATTTCCTGAACAAAGAAGCCCTGAAAATCAGCGGGAGTGTTGTTTGAATTGGAGTTCCACCGTTGTCCCGCCGAAGGTACATCCCAAAGGTAGATGTAGGTGGTGAATTGAATGCAGGGAAGGGACGTGAAGGAGGGGAGATGGCGATGGGAGTTAACGGCTACGGACGACGGGAGTTAATGGAGACAACGGAAGAACCGCGTTGGTCTAACGGGTTTGGCGAGGGGCCGGCGATGGGGAGGAATGCCAGTCCGGTGCTCGGACGGCCGGCGCTTGTGTCCGGTGGTCGGTAGCTTACTCCAATAAATTTCGGTTAGAAAACTTAATTACATATTAAAATTAATTAATCAATCAATAATTAATGTTAATTAACTATCTCAACATATTATTCCGCCTTTCTGACAATGCCAACATTGGAAATAGGAAGTCGACACTACCAACCAGTTCATAAGGAAAACAAACCCGACATTTACGACGTCAGAACCATGAATTCCCTGATGTCGACAGTTGAAAGTCGACACATAGAAAGAAAATATAAAAACTAACACTCTGACGATGATTTTTTTCCATCGAAACTTGAGCCTTCCGATGTCAGGAGTTAGACATCGTTTAGGGATGGAATTTGACGGGTAAATTCCCGTCATGGGTCAATTTACCGTCAAATACAGCTAAGATTTTGTCAATACCGTCAAAATCTGGCTTAGAATACAGAAAACGTTTCAGATTTTGTTTGTTACCAGCAATTTTGACGGGTGTCCCTTATTCGAAATTCCAACCCTATTCGTTAACAAACATAAACACAATTATACATCACAAGTCAATCCCAATGTGAACGTGTCAACATGGGAACATCTGCTTTGATGATTAAAAACATAACAAATAATATGCCGACTTCGACGTCGACATGTTGACATTGGCACAAAAATCAAGGAAAATAATTATTCAATTACAAGGTTAAACACTTAGGCATTGTAAGAAAATGACCGAGGCATGAAATAAATAATGAACTTAAAGATCTTATACCATGACTCAACACTAAAAATTGCTCATATAGGAACTTGTCAAGCTCACTGATTGACACATTAACATAATGAATAATGATAAAATACTAAGGTGAAACTTCCCACTCGTTAAAAAACCCAAAATCCATGACTTCAACATATAAAACTATATAGGTTGGTACACTGAAAAATAACTAAGTTAAACAGTTATTTGTTGCAGATAAAAATAATGCACAAGACTTAGAAAAATTGAGGAAAGATTTCCATTAACAATTTTAACACACTGTTTTAGGATTACAAAATCCTTCAAGAACCAAGTATCTTCACTGTTAAATCTAGGGAATATCCTTCTTTGCCCTAGATTACCTTGAAGGAAGATATTCAATCCAAAATAGTCTAGATACATTTTCCATTAATATTTCAATCAAAGAATGACCAAAAAACCGGAATTAATAAGAAACTAACATATACATTCATACCATATCTCATTAGCATCCTTTGGAATCCTATTGGATTAACTGCCAATGCCAAACCAAGGAATTATAGCTATTCAACCATTTATAGTGTTGACAAACACAATCAAACATATCATAATAACAATTTCCATTCATAAAGCTAAGTTGCTCCATCAATTGGTCATTTAGTTAACTAGCATTCAAACATGAACAACATACACAATTTGTTCATTCACATAACAAGATAAATATTGAATTGTAGAATTTGGAAAAATCCTCAAACACTTATCTGAATTCATTTTAACTAATGACTGGCTTCGTGGCAGCCACGCTCCATCCAACCATAGGTAATTCTGTTCACTTATCTCTCAACAAAATTACCACCTCCAAGATGAGAATCATGTACTCACTAGCTAGATTTCTCATTTCTCACCGGTTTTAGGTTTCTTAGAACTCTCACATGGCAATCACAGTCACTGGTTCACTACCTACTCCATGTCAAACAATGCAATGCATTTTCTTATCTTCCTTCCGAAAGCAAAACAATGTGACACAACATTGTTCAAGTGCTTATAATTCCACAAAGTTAACTTCATGCACCATTTTCCATTTCAATGGAGCAATAAGAGGAAAACATTGTCATAGATTCAACAACAAATTGACTCCTAGGTTTCAATTTTTGGGCACTTAGGATTATAACCTTCCCATCAACCACCGCATAACAGTTAATTTGGAAAATTTTCTCACATTTTAGACATGCTTTCATAGTCAACCGACGATTCCCAATTACAATTATCTTCTATGTTTTTATTCCTCAATTTCACTTCTCTACTTCAAATGCTCTACATAATTCATTCTAGGTTATGTGTTATGCGTTCTAGGTTCTCATTACTTGGTATTGCTTCTTCTCATGCATTTCCTTAACGATTCTGTGTTTACACACTCTGCAAGATGGATTCTCTTCTTTGCGTTCTTTTTTTTGTGTTCTTTGCATTATGCTGGAATCCTCCCAACAACCTCGTGTTGCAGTGAATTACCACTTTTTCCTTGCATGAAATCCCAAAGACATGTGTTCAGGGAATTAATCCCCCCTTAATCACCTTTCAACCCATGGTTAACTCCTAAACAAGTTTAAGGTTAATTAAGGGTATTTAATATCACTTAAGGAAACACGTATTCATTTTAGGTACTCAGGGTTATAATAGTGTAATGGCATAGTCCCATAGGCCATCTACAACTCCCTTACCATCTCTCTAGTGAATACATGAGTCCTTGACTTCTAGCGTTCTGACTCATCCAAAACCAATTATAGATTTTTATTGATAATTATACAAATACAATAAGTTTCATCCACTTTGGAATTCTTAGTCATTAGCTATCATACTAGGGTTCAGGAAAGGGGTGTTACATTCCCCTCTCCTTACGGTATACACTATACTTAGTGTTCTAATGCTTATAGACACTTACACATTGTTTACCTATTAAAAAAATCACAAAAATCTTGTAGGTATTTTTCCTACATTGCATCTTTCAAATTACATCTTGAGGGCTAGGTCCATCAGACCTCTCCATGTTGATCTTCCTGGATTTGGCATACCAGCTCAACATATGGACTATTTACTTCAACAAATATTTC
Organism: Pseudotsuga menziesii; assembly: GCA_001517045.1. Lineage (NCBI taxonomy): Eukaryota > Viridiplantae > Streptophyta > Pinopsida > Pinales > Pinaceae > Pseudotsuga > Pseudotsuga menziesii. Next base: position 1,507,252 of record LPNX011155342.1, read on the forward strand.
TTCTTCTTTAATTTTTGACTTCTTCATAAGTTTGGAAACTTTGTGGATTCCATATTTCTTGTTACCTCTTGTTGGACATTTACTAAGGTAGTGATTACCTTTGCACTTCCAACATTTCAATTGATATGATTCCTTTTGATTTGAAAGCGCAACCATCTTTGATTCCCTTGATCTCAAGCATTTATTGGTTGATATATTAGGTGAATGATTCCTCAGAGGGTTTATATCCTTTCCATTGGTGATGGCTACCCATATATATTTTAATTCACTTTGTAGACAAATGGAGTCTTGCAAAATTTTAAGGTTCATTTCATTATGTTTCCTTTGCACTTAGATCATTTCCCCAATATTTTCTTGGGTCTTCATAATTTCTTGAAGTAGTTCTTCAACAAGGTGAAGAATCCTTTGATAATTTTCCATCTTTAATATATATGGCTTCCCACACTTCTCTCACTAACATAACATTCCTTCTCGTCATGCCCCATAGATCGAAAACTGTTATTCTCTTTGAAATAAGCTAGTATTCTTCTTCTGCATAAAAAAAACTCACTGCTGATATGTGGTATTGGTTCATAGTCTTCCCTTTCGGTCACACTACATATCTCTATTAGGATTATTAATCCTCCCTTGTCCAATTTGGTCATATGTCTAAATCAGGAGTCATGTCTAAATCGGGAGTCCATCCAATCTATTTTTAGTCACTAGAACCATTGGGTCCACTTGGCCTAATTGGGGCACATGTTTTAGTTACTAAAGTGTGGGGAACACTAATTAAGGCCTAATACCACTGATTTCACTTGCATGCATCAGTTTAGGATCCTCCTAGACCAATCCCTACAATTTAGGAGCCACTAGGAGTGTCGATACCAACCAAAGTCAGTTGAGTTGAGTTAGTGACTAGTCAAGCTAAGTTAGGAGTCAGTTACATTCAGTTCTAGTCCTCTACATTCAGTTAGCACTAGTTTTGCATGGCTGCATGCAGGAGAGGTGCATTTCTCACCTACCTCAGTCAGTTAGCCTCAGTCAACACTGAATTAGACACTTGAGTTGTTTTTTTAGAACTCCGATGAACTCCAGTGATGATTTAGACAATGCCAATTAACCATTGAGTCCTCCGATAATGATTTAGATAAGGTATTAGTTACCTACAGTCAAGTAGAGTGTAATCAATTCGAATTTCCTCATGTGGATTTGAATTGCTTGTGGCTATTTACCCATTGTACTTCATTGTAATTATTATCTAATTAATTTTTTGATTAATGAAAGCATTCACAGTTGCAAGCCATTTTTGCACTGTTTCATTCTTCAATTGCTAAGTAAATTGTGTGATCTATTTTGTGAGTTGTGTGTTTGTCTACAGATCTATGTGCTCAATTTATATGGTATCAAAGCCTCGGCAGACAAGGAACCTCTCCTCCTTAGATCTCCAGCTAGATCATTTTTTTGAGCAAAATTGCTCCCTCCAATACTGCACCAGAAGTGGAGAATTTAACACTTAATATCCCAAGTTAGGAAATTGTTGATCAAGCTTGCTTAATCAACTATGCCGGGTGTGAAGGAAATTTCAAAAGTGCAGATTGGTGACCTTACTTTGTATGTTTGATTGTGTGACAGGTTATCAGCTCTTCTCACATTAATCGCTACAAGCAACCCTTTCTTCTCACCGCATTTGCTACAACATCTCAGTCCTCCTTACTGCATTCAAAATGGATCATTCAGTAGAGCCTCTCACTCCCTTCAACTATCACCAATGGAAGGAATACATGGAGGTATTGCTCCACACCAAGAAGCTTTTTAGACTCATAGAAGAAACAGAGGCAGTGCCAATTCTGGACCATGACAAAGAAAAGTACTTTAACATGCTTGATGAAGCTCATGGATACTTATTCTCCTCAGTCTCTCGAGATCTTCGATTCCACATCCAAGGATTGAAGACTCCCAAGGATATTTGGGACAAGCTTGCTTCCTTATTTGATAAGCAGGATGAGATGAGGGTCCATCAACTAGAAAATGAACTAATCTCTCTTAATCCATCCAAATTCGAATCACTAAATGAATTTTTCACAAAATTCAAGAACATGATATACTAGTTCAAGCAATGCAAGGTGGAGAAGGAGGATGATCAGCTCATTCTTTCCATTTTCTCAAAACTCAGTGCAGACTACTTAGTATTTGTGTCAACTTTTCAATCGGTGAGGATCACTACTCCAAATTGGAATATTCCCACTCTTGATGCTTTCATTACATCTCTCACTTATGAGCATGACAAGTTGATCCAAATGGGGATCATTCGATCTTCCAAAGATCAAGAACTGGTTGCAGGAGGACCTAAGGGAGTGAATGATAAAGGAAAGCAAAGAGATAAGTCTCCTATGAATAATGAGCAGTCAAATGAGCCTTCAAGTTCGAAGAGAAGAAAGAAGAATGACAAAGGCAAGGTCCTCTGCTCTTACTATGGAAGGGGCTTTCATTCAGAAAGCTCCTATAGGAGAAGAAAACTTGATGAAATGGCTCTTCTTTTGAAGAAACATAACATTTCTGCACCTGCTAGCACAAGGATGGATGACTCTGAAGAAGAAGATGAAGAATACCAAAGGAAAGGCCATGCACTAAAGTCTTGCTGCTCATTAGCACATGTCTTCCACATTGATTCTGGAGCTTCCAATCATATGGCTGCATCCAGATAATCATTCTCTTCTTTTCAGTCCTCTGATGGTCCTATTATTTAGATGGGAAATAACAGTAATTTCCAAACAAAAGGGAATGGATCTATCAATCTTGAACATGGAACATTCAAAGATGTGCTATTTGTTCCCTCCCTAGCTTCAAACATGTTATCTGTCTACTAGATGACCCATACTGGCTCTCCAAAGCGAGTGATTTTGGTCCTGACTCAATAGAGATCACATATATCTCTATTGGGAACATCATAGAGAAAGGTGTTGCAAATCATGCCTCAAAATCATATGAGTTCTCACATTTCATGCCTCCTTCAGAACTAGTTCACTTTCAACAACCACTTGCAAGGGAAGGTAAAATCATTTCATCTGCTTCTTTTGCAGCTTCTAATAGTATTGCAGATCCATCTTTATCATTTTATGAGATTGATATTCAGGGTAATTCAGATATAGATTTAGTCCCTACTTCCAAACTGGAAGCTAGGAATATGACTAGAAACTCACCTAACACTCGGAAAGGAAATACCCTTGTGCTATGCCATGCAATCTTCCCTCCTTCGGAGAGATGCAATAGACTCCCTGTAAGATGCTACATGGCAAGGGCTCAGTCTCACTACATTTAGAAGAATAGATGTGACCATACACCTCTTCATCCAGTAAGAGACAAAGGTTACATTCCTCCTTCCTTCCATCATCAATTTTGGAGAAGAAGGAGAAGTCTACATGCCAGGCCCCATAATACTTGTGCACAGTACACCATTCATGCTGCTTCACTACCTCACAGAGATGAAGATTGCAGCAACATATTTTCAATTTTTTCAGACTTGAATCCTGATTCTACCTGCTTATATAGAGGGGGGATTTTTTCCCATGTGGTTTTTGCCCCAGCTCCTTGTATTAAGCAGTTGCTTTATTTTACTTGATGTAATGGGTGACCTATGGTCTTTGTTACTAGGGTCCGTTGATTGTCCAATTTAGCATTCAGGGGGGGTATTAGGATTATTAATCCTCCCTTGTCCAATTTGGTCATATGTCTAAATCGGGAGTCCATCCAGACTGTTTTTAGTCACTAGCACCATTGGGTCCACTTGGCCTAACTGGGGCACATGTTTTAGTTACTAAAGTGTGGGGAACACTAATTGAGGCCTACTTCCACTGATTGCACTTGAATGTATCAGTTTAGGAGCCTCCTAGACCAACCCCTACAATTTAGGAGCCACTAGGAGTGCTAATACCAACCAAAGTTAGTTGAGTTGATTTGGTGACTAGTCAAGCTAAGTTAGGAGTCAGTTACATTCAGTTCTATTCCTCTACATTTAGTTAGTGCTAGGTTTGCATGGCTACATGCAGGAGAGGCACATTTCTCACCTACCTCAGTTAGTTAGCCTCAGTCAACACTGAATTAGACACTTGAGTTGTGTTTTTATAACTCCGATGAACTCCGGTGATGATTTAGACAAGGTCAGTTAACCATTGAGTCCTCCGATAATGATTTATACAAGGTCTTAGTTACATATAGTCAAGTAGAGTGTAATTAATTCAAATTTCCTCATGTGGATTCGAATTTCTTATGGCTATTTAGCCATTGTACTTCATTGTAATTATTATCTAATTACTTTTTTAATTAATGAAAGTATTCACAGTTGCAAGCCATTTTTGCACTGTTTCATTCTTCAATTTTTGATTAAATTGTGTGATCTATTTTGTGAGTTGTGTGTTTGTCTACAAATCTATGTGCTCAATTTATACTCTCTCTCCTTTTCGTAGTCCTCCTCCTCTTGTTCGACTATAATATCTTCCAAATTCGTAGGAACCGTACAATTTTCATCAGTATCACCTTCTCCCCTTATCATCTTATCTTATTCCACACATTATCCTATACCTTCCTCTAGTCGACACAAGTTCCCACCACACACAAGTTCATTACTCGTTGGAGTTCATCCTTAAGATATATTTTTCACATAATAACATTTTAATCCACAACTTCAAGGTTTTTAAATACATATATCGTGACCTCTTAAAGAACTCCCTCTTTTCTCTACTGTAATAATTGATAGTATAAAAAAAAACTCAGTGATATACCCCTCTAAAATGTTATGGACCCAATAATCAACAACACACAAAAAAATTTTATCCACACTTTCCAGTCATCGGATCAACTCAAGTATCTGACTCTTAGGATAACCTCTTGGAAGCACCTCTTTTGGAGGGTCAATATTGACAACCATTCCTTCAACAAAGTAGGATATTTTCCAAAGAATATTTCATGGATATTAGAGTAGACATAATTACCTAACCATTCTTTTGGAGTCAGTCAAGGATCTCAATTTTCTTCTTGAGAAAACTCTTGCTCCTTCTGATCAACTCAATCCTCAATCTCAGGATTCGACTGATGCCACATAAACATTCCCCTTTGACACAGATCCTTGTCTTCGCAACGAAACCATTTATTGGCACAATCTTACCTTGAACCAGATTCACACACCAACATACCAACAAACACCTAAGGTATTGGCATGAAAGGGACAAACCCTTTTGGAAACACTTGCAGAGTATATGAAGTCTCACCCAAAGTATGTAAGAGGACTACAGGAACCATGTTTCTAAAACAAGGAAGGGGAACAAAACAACATAATAACAAGTACAACTCCAACTGGCTCAGATCTTCAACATGTTATTCACTTATATAGAAACCATATCAATCACGTGACACATATACTCAAGAATGTGAAATGATATATGTCATTCTTTCATCACATTTAATCATACTTATATGCATAAGAAAGTAAAGAATAAAACACACACACATCATAACACATTTGAAACCAGAATTTTAATGTGGAAACCCAAGACAGGAAAAAACTACAAAAGTGTCCATTATTAAAGGGTCCTAGCAAAATAATTCTTTTATGTCTATGCACATAGACTGCATACCTCTCCTTCACAACTCATTACAATATATCTATGCACACAACTTGTAGTCACTCATCACCCTTGTGATTCTCCTACAGTTCGGTCATCGACATAACTCAAAAATTACATCAATCTTATAACAAAACATGTATAATTTTCCCCAAAATTGTCTTTCTCCCAAAATACGATCCCATAAAACATTCATAGGCTCTTCATATACTTTCAACCCATGCCCACCCATTCCTAATAATGTAAGTGGACAAACATTCTTAACCATCTAACTAGCTCTACAGTTGGACTGCATCAAAATAGCCCTACTTCTTGAAAACTTGATCATTCCTAATTATCCACTTCGTCAAACCACTTCACTGCTACCCTGTCACACACCAAAACCATTTCTCCAAAATTGGTACCCAAAATCTCCTAGGGCCAACAAGGAGTTTCACCTTTTTTGAGTTGTATCTCCTACAAGTGATCAATGTCATGTTGGGTGGTGGTCATCTCTTTACCTTGATCTTTTTCTCCTTTTGTATCCATTATTGCTTCAAATTTTTTATTTCTTTTATTCTCTGGTTCATCTTGAGTATTTTCTTTAGGTTTCCTTTTCTCACCAATGGAATATTGTTTTTCTTTCTTCACCTCATTTATTTAATTTTATCACTTTATTCTTCTAGACTTGCTTCCATGTGTGAGAGGATGGGGCCTTCTTATTCAACGATTGTTTTAGCTACATTATCTTATTTTTCTTTAGGATGGGTGTGAATAGAAATTTTAGTAGATTTACTAGATGTTTCAATTGATTCATTGGCCCCTACATCTATCGAGTCATCTAGCTTTCTTTCATCAAAGCCAATTTATTCTTCCTTGGATTCCTCACCATCTTTCTGCCGACGCTTTCTACTTGGCTTCAATGGATATTGTTCTGAAAGTTATTTAGCCTCTTTTTTCTGCAACATTTCCTTTTACTAAGTGTGTTCCTACCTTGGTGGTATCTCAACTTCCTAGCTTCTCTCTTGAACAAAACCAGGTGGTATTTCCTTGAGAGTATTTCGATGATGTACTTTTGTTGATACTAGTGGTACCTGATTTAACCAAATTTCCTTGGCTCTCAAGCCTAATAATTTGGGTCTCTGATTAAGTTGAATTAAATCTTTACTACCTTGTCCTTCTTTCTTGAGCCCTTGCTTTGGATCAAATCCCATAGAGAAAATCATTTCCATGGGTTTCTGATATTGTTCTACCTCTCTAGGAAGTGAGGTGTTCACACAAAACATTGTTCACCTAGCTCTCTATGGTCTAAAACATAATCATACATCATATTCCCACCATTATTTCCTACATTTTCTACCTTCACAATTGTATTTCCACTAAAATGGTCCAAAACATCATTATTCCTTCCCATTAATGAATGGATGATGAGCATTTATTGCGATTTATCTGTACTCTTTCCCAAAAAGGTTAAACAACCCTAAAAATGAGAATGGGTAAAAAAGCCATAGATAAATACCATGGAAAATAAAATACCATGGGTCATTACCGTGGGTTAAAAACCCTAGGACCATACTATAAATACATTGTGACGGACTACCCCAAAACACTTTTTTCCATTTGCTCTCAGTCGCATCATACACTTTTATCCATTATTCCCATATTTTACCATGCCATTACCCACAGTGTATGTTGAGCTTTCTCCAAACCCATTTGGATCCATCCCCCATTCGACAACTAGCTATGGAAGATACTGGAGACTAAAACCGTGGAGCTCCGAGACCATTTCCTAGGATTGAGTTATAGCTGATTTCACCACACTTGGTAGATCACACCTTTATGGCCTTCCATGTCCTATGCAGACCCTTTGGACCCCATTTACCTATATTATACTTTGATGTTCCAATATTATCCCCAAAAATCACCTGTTTATACCTATACATGACTTTTAAAGCCATACTCGCGTGTATACACAGCGTTTGAGCTCAAACCCCCGTACATCGAGAAGTGTGCATGAAGACAAATATTTTTGGAGTTTTCCTCATAGTAGTATGAATAACTTGACTCATTGCCTTCCATATTCCTTGAGAACGCTCAGACTCAACCCTCCATTACCTCTTTGGAGTGCTATATATTGAGTCTCTTGTATACATTGAAGGGAGATAAATTGAAGAGTAAGGAAACTATAGTCCATTGTTGCCTCATTTTGCTTGTGCTTGAGTCTGCATCCCTTTGTACCTTTGGATCACATAGTGTTCTTCCTAATATTGCCTTTGTTTTGTGAGCTTTCCATTGAGATATGGAGGATTGAAGTGGTGGAGGCCCAAGTGGAGGACTCGGTTTATCTGGTTCGCAGAAGTGCCGACAGAGTTTGTCACTATTGTATCTCTGATTTATTAATAGAAATATCCATTTCCTGTCCAATTCATGTTCATTTGAATATGAATATTGTATCCATGGATGTATTTATTTTCTTATACATGGTTGATTATATATGCTAGAGTATCTCTAACACATTAATACATATATCATGCTTGTCTTGTTTGCTGTTGTTGAGAGCAAATTGTGAAGGCAAGTGCGTTGGAAAAGCTCAATGGAGATCTACTTTAACTGTCAGGAACAAGTTACGATTCATATCGCTTAGTGTTATATGTTTTTATTGATATTGCATATTGGAAAGGATTGATTTATGGTGTCATACCATCTATTGTGGTACCCCCAAGCCATAGGAAGTTTCTCTGCATAACAAAATTGGCGACTCCACTAGGGAAGTTCCTTGTTTTTCTTTGGGGATTGGGGGCACCATGTGCTTGACTTTCTTTCCGTTTCTCCTCATCTCTATGTCACATTTAGTAGTATGTTCATCTATTGACACTCCCCTAGATTGGTTTTACCCTTGGCCTGCTTTTTACCACTTTCTTCTCTGTATACGCAGGTTTTTGGCCAAAATTCACGTATACACATAGGGTTTTGGACAAAAGTCGCATATACATGTAGGTTTTTGGCCAAAATTCATGTAGATACACTACTGTTACTTAAACAGTCACATACATCCTCCCTTTTTTGGTTGAGTTTGATGTGGGAAGTTGTTGGGTGGGTTGTGAGTATGGTTGGGTCTTCCTGGGTACTGATGTTGTCTGTTGACTGCTTCTTTTGTGACTAGAGACCGCTTTTTCATTGATTTTTCTTTGAAAGTAGTTTTAGTCATTTATCTCCTTTTTTGTTTTTTCATTAGTGCATTAGTCTGTTTGTCTCAGTATCTTGCTTGGCTTGTGTTTGATGCTTGCTGCAGAGATTGAGAATTTTAATGACTTTTATTGCATTTTCATTCTTTTATATTGAAAATATAAAGTAGTTGCATTCTTACTTGCATCTTTCATATGGATTTAAGGAGGTACTTGCATTATATTTCTTGGATGAGATTTGTGTTTAGGATTTCATTTAGGAATGTTTGCATTATCATTTGAAGGAAAAACATGCATCTCATGTAGTGGCCTACCCCATTTTTTCATCTAGACAAAATTGCACTTGGAATTGTTTGTTAGGTGTGCACGTTTGTTTCACTGCTGAGTCATAATACCATTGGTTGCACGATCATTTCTGTTTGAGTAATCACAACCACTAAAATCAACGCTTAATTTAAAATGAATTACACATTTTTGTTTGATAGGGTACATCAACAAGATTAGGATTTAGAGTCTTTGAATAGTTCATTGTGAGTTAATTCTCCCAGACTACTAAACAAAACAAGTAGGTGTCTGTCTAGGTGAGAGAGTGAAATCCTTGGTATAATTAGTGTTTTTCAGGAGGCTCCTCTTACACAGGAGTTAAAAACAAGGCAATGTACATTATTGTGGTTGGGATAGCCCTTGGCCACTTTTTATGAGCACTGGAGATATTTCGAGGATCGTATTCATATTTGGGGGGTTTTGAGGTACCGACTGGTGCTTTCGAGCTTCGAGCTTTGATACCCTTCTCATATGGTCGATCCCTCCTGGGACTGTCCACTTGAGAATTGGTTATATTGGGGTCACCTTAGTTACCTTACCTAGGTACTGTAGTGTGCAAATTGAAACCAGTGATAGATTAATTTTACTCACAACAATTAACAATTGATCATGCAAAATTACTCACAAAAGAGACTGAAATTGGAGCTGAACACTAAACTGTATTAAATCAGTGTAAAATAGACAACCCTGTAACATAATAGGTTGCTGAATAAATAAAATACATCAGGGATTCGAATGCATGAGGAGCAATTCGAATCTAGCATAAAGCAGGCTTACTAAAAATAAGCAAATCCCCCATAGGTGTAAAAAGCTGATCCCAAATCTGTCATGGAGCTCACGAATTAGAAAAATGGCTTAGGCAAGATAAAGAGTGATGGAATGACAACTCATACATGCTTTTCCAAGGAGAAAAGAGAGGAGGATGTGTAGGACAAAAAACTAGTCAACCTCACCTAGTCAAGCTTTTCCATTTGCCTTAAAACACTGAAAAAGCAGGGAATAAAGCATAAAAAGTAGAAGGGCACCTAGGAGGCTAGGAATAAAGCAGAATTGATTCCTTGAGGTTTCCTAAGTGCTACATGAGTCAAATAAGGCAAGTTTGACCACTATGGAT
>LPNX011155342.1:1518319-1589133 GCA_001517045.1 Pseudotsuga menziesii
CTCTAAACCTGCACACAAGAGAAGGGTTAGTAGAAAAACCTTGAGGTTTCTGCATATATATCTCTTCAGTGAGATATCCATTTAGGAAGGCACACTTTACATCCATGTGATGTACCTCCCATTGCCTTGAGGCTGCAATGGCTAAGGCTAGCCTGATGGAATCCATCTTTGCCACTGGGGCAAAGGTCTCATTGTAATCTATGCCATGAACTTGTGAGTAGCCCTTCGCTACCAATCTGGCCTTGTACTTCAGTGGTGAACCATCAGCAGAAAATTTGGTCTTATAGACCCACTTACACTGGACTAACTTTCTCCCTGGGGGAAGATCCACTAGCTCCCATGTGTTGCTCTTCTGAAGTGAGTTGAACTCCTCCTTCATGGCTGTTTGTCATATTGGATCTCCTGCTTCTTCTTCATATGTTTGAGGATCAGAATCCACCATCAAATAGAATTTTTCAGCAAACATAGGATCCTTCATGCACAGACCACTCTCAAATTGAGATCTAGTCCTCCTTGGGTCATTGGGATCCCCAGCTAGCTATCTTGCTGCATATAGTGTCTTGTATACCCATTTTGGCCTTGTAGGGCTGTTAGGGTCTAGAATAAACTCATATCCATCAGAAAAATCAGAATAATCATGTTCAACAAACTCTTTACTTACTTCCTGAGGTTCAGGTGGAGAAGAGGCTTCTCCAACTTCCACTGCTGCAAGGGGTTCTTCTTCAAACTGAACACACCTTCGATGAAGGCTTTGTTTGTGCTCAAATTTATTAGTTTGTACCCTTTTGAATCTTCAAATTATCCAACAAAAAGACACTCTTGGATTTGGGGTTGCAAAGCCTTCCTCTTCTCTGTTGGAATTCTAGCCCAAGCCTTTGAGCCAAAAATCCTGAAATGGGTCACATCTGGCTTGTGCCCACTCCTTGCTTCGAATGGAGTCATACCATCAAGCTGTTTATGAGGTACCCTATTCTGAATATAGGCTGCACAGTTGATATCTTCAGCCCAGTACTTTGGTGGCAAATTAGCATGAATCATAAGAGCAGAGGGGTTTGAGTAGGGTAGGAAGTGTGAGAACATGTATACCTTTTGACCATGATTTGCAACTCCTTTTTCAATGACTCTACCACTTGAGATCTTTGTGATCTCAACTTCATCAGGGGAGAATATGAATTTCTTAGGAGACCCAGTGTGATTCATCTGGTACACTGACAAGAGGTTGGAGGCAAGACCAGGCACATACAAGACATTGCTGAACTGACCATGATTAAGATCAATCCTCCCTTTTCCCAAAATTTCAGTGAGAGAGTCATCTCCCAGTACTATAGGTGGTCCTTTCGACATATCAAGTGAGGAGAAGGCCTCCTTGGTCAAAACCATGTGTCTTGAAGCTCCAGAATCAATGATAAAACTGGGTGAGCTTGATGTGCCAGCAACCAATGCATGAACTCTCTCTCTGTCATCTGAACTTGATCCTCCTTCTCTCTACTTTGAGCTATCTGGAAGGGAGATGCCATTCTTCTCCAGGAGTTGGGTCAGCATGTCTATTTGCTTCTTCATACAAGAGCTTTCAATGTGATTGCCCTTATTGCAGTATGCGCACTTGCTCATTTCTCCTTTGTTTTTCTTCTTCTGGTAGTTCTTCTTGGAACCTTGTGGCTCCTCTGGAGACTGTTTCTTGTCTCTCTTTTGCTTAGGTGGATTTTTAGCTTTCTTTTTCCTTTTTGAATCCACCTTCGAATCTCCAGCAATTAGAGATTGATCTTTGGATGGTTTGATGGTGCCCATCATCACCAGCTTATCCTGTTCTTGTGTGAGAGAATCCATGAAATCTGCAAGGCTAGGCATCTTCCAGGTTCGAGCTATCAGTTTTGTGGCATAGAAGGTAGAAACAAACACTGAATAGTCAGGGCCTAGCTTCAAGAGAATGGCCAGGATGAGCTGATCATCCTTCTTTTTGATCCCACACTGTTTCAGCTGCAAAACAAGTGCTTTGAACTTGGAGAAATATAGCTGTAGGGATTCAAAGCTATTTGGACTCAGAGAAATCAGCTCATTTTCGATTTGATGTCCCCTCATCTCATCTGTCTTTCCAAAAATATCAGCAAGCTTCTCCCATACTTCATTCGGTGATGTCAATCCATCATGATGGAAAAGGAGGTCTCTAGAAATACTCAGACACAGGAGACCATAGGCCTCATCCCTCCTATTGTGCCATTTTATCTTCTCTGCAGCTGCATTGGGCTCTGCTTCTGTTTCCATAGTCACCCTGTAGAGGCCTTTCACTCTCAACAGTATCTCCATATCTACTTTCCATTCAAATAAATTGAAGGGAGTCAAGATAGTTTTCTGTGATTGATCCATAGCTTAGAAAATCTGTCCCGACTGTCAGTAGAAGGCTCCCAGTCACTGATGACGAACCTGCAAAACAATTTTGAAGGAGAGAAATCGATCTACAATGGCTCTGATACCATGTGGGAATTGAACCAAGTGATAGATTAATTTTACTCACAACAATTAACAATTGATCATGCAAAATTACTCACAAAAGAGACTGAAATTGGAGCTGAACACTAAACTGTATTAACTCAGTGTACAATAGCTAACCCTGTAACATAATAGGTTTCTGAATAAATAAAATACATCAGGGATTCGAATGCATGAGGAGCAATTCGAATCTAGCATAAAGCAGGATTACTAAAAATAAGCAAATCCCCCATAGGTGTAAAAAGCTGATCCCAAATCTGTCATGGAGCTCACGAATTAGAAAAATGGATTAGGCAAGCTAAAGAGTGATGGAATGACAACTCATACATGCTTTTCCAAGGAGAAAAGAGAGGAGGATGTGTAGGAAAAAAAACTAGTCAACCTCACCTAGTCAAGCTTTTCCATTTGCCTTAAAACACTGAAAAAGCAGGGAATAAAGCAGAAAAAGTAGAAGGGTGCCTAGGAGGCCAGGAATAAAGCAGAATTGATTCCTTGAGGTTTCCCAAGAACTACATGAGTCAAATAAGGAAAGTTTGACCACTATGGATAGGTAAATGACAACTTGCACAAGGTGGGACACATGAACTAGGCAAATAAGACAAAAATAATTAAATTAATGTCTAAGGTGGTAAAATATGGGTTGATTATTCTAACATGCAGGGGGGTACTTGGAGAGGTTATTCTGCGAGTGTCTTGGCTAGGTAGCGGTCGAACAACACAATCACTTTATGCGTTGAAGCTGAGGGACACTCTAATTGGTTACACACCTCCGCTTGTAGTGTATGGTAGTTTTAGGCCTCTCCTAGGCGAGACATACCTGTTGCATTTGGGAGCTCATTTATCCTCCCTCTAGCTTGTTTTCATATGGCTATATTCTTTCTTAGGAGTATTCTCTTTGTGCGCTAGATGGATTTAGGGATTGCGGTTACTTGTGTATATTTATGTTCTCTTTAATTTGGGTCCTTTTATGTTCGACATGCCTGATATCACTACTAGAATCCCTTCACCCTCTCCAGGTCCTAGTGCGGACCCTAGTGTTGGACTGGGGGGGAAGAAAACCCCTTACCTTGATTATAGATTCCAGAGTGGTCATATTCCATCCTCTACCCCATTTGTAGAGGATTTTCACTCCCTTTGTATGGTCTTAATACTAGTGTTCACCCTCATGGGGGTGGTAGTGGATACGTGAATGTTGGGTCTACACCTTACATTCCTTCTTATGTCCCATCATCCACCGCACTGTTTCCTTTTAATGTAGTTGTCATGATCAATGATCCCTATATCCTATAGTTTGGACTCTTTACTGACTGTTTCCATCTATTTTGGACTATTATAATTGTCATGTGGGGTCCGATTTTTTGTACACTCTCTCTGAGGCTTTGACTTGTTCATGCTTCTCACTGGTATATTGTATGAACTAGCATATAGGTTAGTATTTCACATTCGCTTGCATTTTGCATGACCTTATGACCATTTCATCTTAACCTTAGGTATGAACCCATTCCATAATGTCATGGAACCTTCATGTTGATGTTAGAAGTGATATTATGTGGATGGTAGAGCCTTCCTATACATGGGTTCCCTAGTTAGATCCTATTTTTCATTTGGTGCCCATGCTGATATTTCTCCTTGAGGGTTGGGGAGTCCCTTTTTAGTCCCACCATGTCCTTAAGAAAGAGCTTCATACTCCTCTTGAAATTTATGCTTGCCATTCCCCACAAGGACTCCCTTGTATATCAAGTTGTGAATGCATTTCATGAGTTTTGCTTGCCTTATTGAGCTTTACGCTGACTCCCTAATGTAGAAATAATAGATCAATGCTATAAGCAATGATGCTAAGAAGAAGCACAGGAAATAGATCTTTCTACTAAGAATTCTCACAAGCATACATAGGAAAAATAGAGAGAAGAAAAGAGACTGAATCACATGAATGAATAGATGAATATTGGTGTGTATCCTTCCATTGAATAATTATGAATAATAGTGTACATAAATGGTACATCGCTCATTGGAAAATCGAATTGTATGGAAACAACTCATAAAGCTCAAAAAGGCTGACTTACCAAAATATAGCAAAACCCCCATAGGTGGCTAAAGCACTTCCCAAATCTATCAAGGACCTCACGAGTTGGAAAAAGCATGAGTGAGTTGTCAAGGAGATGGAAAAAATATGCTAATCCTAGAAAATGGAGAAAAACTAATGGAGGATGGGTTGGAAACAAAAGCTCCCAGTTTCCTAGTTGACTAGATTTTATCTTATCCATAGAAAAGCAGGAAAAGCAGAAAAAGCAGAAAAAAGAAAAATATGTTGTAAAGTCCTGTATACTAATTCCGGATGGTCAAAAGGTGGTCAAGATCAACCCAAAATTGGAAATAAATCATTCTTAGGATATAGATGGCATGTATTGACTTTAAGGTGCAAGTGGATGCCAACTAATTAAGCTAGTGGGTGAATAATTAATCAAATAATGATTAATTATTTTATCCTAAGTTGTGACTGGGTTTAATATATTCCAACACCCCCCTATAAGTCTGGCTTTATTATGGTATGAAAAAAAAATATGGATGCATATGGATGCATAAAGGGCCTAGCAACAAGGCTATGGTCACCCTTTAACAATTATTATGCCCAGAAAAGTGAGGAAAGAGGCAAAACAACATGGGGAAAATCCTCCCTCAAGATAGGACAAGGCACAGAATTTAAAATATGTCTTCAACATATCTTCATATTCACTTTAATGAGCTAACTGAACTGCTTCTAGATGAAGGACTTGTTGAAGAAATCATGAACTCCATGATCATGCGCTGGAGTGTAGAACCTGCAAGAAGGAAGATGAGAGACTCCTTGTATCTCATCAACTGATGAAGTAGGAGCATTATCTGAATGCTTCTTTCTACTCACAAACTCTGATATGCAAACATAATCTGAAATGGAAAAGAGATCTGTGCATACTCCTTCCCAAAAAGTACAAAAAATAAGGCAATTTATTTCATACCCAATTCCCTGAATAGCTGCAAAATTGTGATGTGGATCACATGTCAATCTTCCAATATGATGTAGCACCTGTATAGATATGATATGAGGCTTATAAAACTTTGATATATCAGAAATATTATCATATGGAACAGAAAGGACAAAGGCTTCAATGGCTCCATGAGGATATAGGGCTAGACTAGGAAAATTATCAGCAACTGGGGAAAACTGATAGGTGTAAAAATATGAATGATGGATGGGAATAAGATCTGAACCATAAGTGTTTATAACAGATCCAAACATGTTTAATATCAGTCCATATATGACTAAGGTCATGTATAACCAGCCACTAAAAGTTAGGAAAGACTTCAAATCATGTAAGATAAATATCACTGCATAAGAGACCAATGAGGAATCAACTAGTGAGCTTGGGATTTGTATAGTCTTTGGATTATTCAGAGGTATGGTAGATGGTATGGATGGTGGTATTATATGTGTATCAACCTGAAAATATGCTTCTAAATCAGAATCCAAAGGATCACATATAAGCATATCAATAGACTCATGGGAATACATTGGTAATGAATCTTCTGTATGAAAGGAGGAAAGAATGAAATGTTCACAATCTTCAAGAAGGCTTTGAGTATTGATGCCAAGAACAAAGGAGGATATGCTGAAGCACATGAGATCAAGTAATGTAAGTGGTATGACACAAATAAGGCTTGATGTGGCTAAGCAAACATCCTGTAAGTCACTGGGTTGCGCACCATCAATGAGAGAGGTATACAAGAGGTGTAAAGAATATGACACATAGATCTTAGAATCTAAGATAGGAGATTTAGAGAACAATGAATGGGTTATAGGATCATAATCAATATCAGAATCAGCTCCATATGTTACTTATTTTTCATCAATAGTATCACAAGAAGAAAAATCACCTTCAAGAGACACATAAAAAGATGGCTCTCCAATATTTGCTTCTTCATTGAAGGAGCAAGCATTCGAATCAAAGAGGGCAGCAGCAACAAGAACTATATGAGAAAATTATTCATCATGATCAAATTCATTATAGAATGTAGAGGCTAAGAAATCTTGAGAGAGAGAACAAGAGGAGATGCTAGGTTCGCTCCATGCTTCATCTTCAATTTCCTGCAAACCAAAAGATTTTTCCAAAATTTTCCAAAGCTCAAATGGAAATTCAGCAGAATCTATGAAATGATATATATTTGGAGACATTCCCAAACACATAATTCCATAATCTCTATCACAATTATTTATCCAATCAATCTTCTCTTCATAAGACTCAGGTTCACTCAATGCACCAATAGAGACATCAAAGAGACATTGCCTCTTCAAGTATGCACTCATCTTTGGCTTCCAATCAGCATAGTTGAAAGGATATAGTAGAGAAAATTTTGAATCCATATTGAAGTTGTTGATATGCTCTAAGAGATACTCTCTGCAACCTGCAAAACAAACTAGGAGAAAATCTTGTAAGCTAGACAAGCTCTTTTTCAGAGAGGGATAGGAGACTGGAAGCGCTCCTCAACTCTGTAGAAATTGATCAAAATTGTAGCTTTGATACCATGTAGAAATAATATATCAATTCTATGAGAAATGATGCTAAGAAGAAGCACAGGAAATAGATCTTGCTACTAAGAATTCTCACAAGCATACACAGGAAAAATAGAGAGAAGAAAAGAGACTGAATCACATGAATGAAGAAATGAATATTGGTGTGACTTATCCTTCCATTGAATAATTATGAATAATAGTGTACATAAATAGTACACCCCTCATAGGAAAATCGAATTGTATGGAAACAACTCATAAAGCTCAAAAAGGATGACTTACCAAAATATAGCAAACTCCCATAGGTGGCTAAAGCACTTCCCAAATCTATCAAGGACCTCACGAGTTGGAAAAAGAATGAGTGAGTTGTCAAGGAGATGGAAAAAACATGATAATCCTAGAAAATGGATAAAAACTAATGGAGGATGGGTTGGAAACAAAAGCTCCCAGTTTCCTAGTTGACTAGCTTTTATCTTATCCATAGAAAAGCAGGAAAAGCATAAAAAACAGAATAAAGCAGAATCTGCTGTAAAGTCCTGTATACTAATTTTGGATGGTCAAAAGGTGGTCAAGATCAACCCAGAATTGGAAATAAATCATTCCTAGGATATAGATGGCATGTATTGACTTTAAGGTGTAAGTGGATGCCAACTAATTAAGCTAGTGGGTGAATAATTAATCAAATAATGATTAATTATTTTATCCTCAGTTGTGAGTGGGTTTAATATATTCCAACACCTGATTCTGAGTGACAAGCCATGTATCCTGAGCTTGTCTTAATCCTAGCTAAGCAGAGTCTTTTACATATCCTTTGTAGCTTGATCACCCTTTACCGAGAGGAGACCTTGCCTCAAGTGTCCTTATCTTGCACATGCTTCCTTGCATTGAGCATATGTATGTTCCACTACTTGGAACTAGTTTGCTTTTCCACGACACTCGTCTCCTCCTAGCTGTACACTATAAATCACTTTTATTATTTTTTAATATTTTCAACATCTGAAAAATTCTAAAAAAATAAAAAAACATGAAAATACGGATGAGAAATGATATTATCTTTGGCAGCAGTTGAGTCATGTCTCCGTCGAACAGAGCACTATATATCACATCCATTGGTTGGGTTATTTGTTTAGCTTTAGGAGTTGTACTTGTTACTCTAAGTTTATCTACACCGACTGGTTATGATTCTAGTCCCTATGGAGCCTCTGTCAATGCCTCCTGTGTCAGAAAGATGTCCCAATTTGCAGATTGAGTCCATGCTGCCTACCTTCAGTCACCATTCACCCTATGTTCTTGTTCAAAGGAAGTTGAATCCTGAGTCGACCATTACTCAATTGTATTGAATTTGCATGTCAACCATTCCTGGTTCAGTTACTGGTTGATGCACATCTTGTTCGATTTCTTGTGAATTATACAGCGAGGTTGAGTACCCCGTGTTGGTTGATGGGGGATGCCTTAATTCTCTGCGGATTCCATTCCATAGACTTTAGATCATTTATTCTAGAATAGGAGTATAGAGCCATTTGATTGCCTTGAGACTTACAGTCATCAGTGGTAGGTTCTCTTGCCATCAACAGTTTTTGGAATACATCAATGTACCCTGATCAATGGATTCTTTCAAGTGTTTGACCTCAACACATTTATTCACACTTGTTAGATTGCACTCTGTACCTTGATTCCCTTTATCATTATTGGTGGGTGATCTCGTGTCTATTAATAGTATACATCAATGACTGGTAATCAGATGATGGACTACCCTGTTCAACCTCGACACCCATTCACATGGTAGGAAATGTACTCATAACAGTTTGTGCAGAAGACCTTCCATCTTGGTGGCATTCCATATATGCTACCACCTTGATCATGCTAGTATTCATGAGATGTTATCTCTCATGATAATATTCCAATGTATATCAGATATCTTCATCCACTGTGGATATCTTGATCCATTGTATATTATACGTGGAAATGACCACACATGACATTTGTATATCATGCCTATTCATGGCCATTGTACTCTTATGTATCCGGGATTGCTATATGTATTTGCAGTCACATGCAGAGAATGATCAGTGTATTGTACTAATGATTGGTTGGTTCTTCCACCCAGGTCTTCATTACTCCACTTCTGGGATGGATTATATAATGTATTTCGACCATCATGTTACTCCTCTGACCTCACACATTAGGGGGCATATGTTATAGCTGATTTTACCACACTTGGTTGATCACACCTTTATGGCCTTCCATGTCCCTATGCAGACACTTTGGACCCCATTTACCCATATTATACTTTGATGTTCCAATATTATCCCTAAAAATCACCTGTTTATACCTATACATGACTTTCAAAGCCATACTTACGTGTATACGCAGCTTTTGAGCTCAAACCTGCGTACATTGGGAAGTGTGCATGAATACAAATATTTTTGGAGTTTTCCTCATCATAGTTTGAATAACTTGACTCTTGGCCTTCCATATTCCTTGAGAACGCCCGGACTCAACCCTCCATTACCTCTTTGAAGTGCTATATATTGAGCCTCTTGGATACATTGAAGTGAGAGAAATTGAAGAGTAAGGAAACTATAGCCCATTGTTGCCTCATTTTGCTTGTGCTTGAGTCTGCATCCCTTTGTCCCTTTGGAGCACATAGTTTTCTTCCAAATATTTCCTTTTCTTTGTGATATTGACATTGAGAGATGGAGGATTGAGTGGTGGAGGCCCAAGTGGAGGACCCAGTTTCTCCGGTTCACAGAAGTGTCGACATAGTTTGTCACTATTGTATCTCTGATTTATTAATAGAAATATCATTTCCTGTCCAATTCATGTGCATTTGAATATGAATATTGTATCCATGGATGTATTTATTTGCTTATAGATGGTTTATTATATATGCTAGAGTATCTCTAACATATTAATATATATATCATGCTTGTCTTGTTTGTTGTTGTTGAGAGCAAATTGTGAAGGAAAACGTGTTGGAAAAGCTCAACAAGGATCTACCTTAACCGTCAGGAACAAGGTACGATTCATATCCCTTAGTGTTAGATGCTTTTATTTCTCTTTCTTACTAGAAAGGATTGATTTTTGGTTTCATACTGTTTGTTGTGGTAACCCCAAGCCATAGGAAGTTTCTCTCCATAACAGACAGCTACAGTGGCCCAACTTCAAAAGAAAGGTGTGTTCATTGTTATTTCTTGCATTGGTTAGTAGTTTATGTATGAAAAAAACCTAAAAATGTTGTTGTTGTTGTTTCATTTCTTTTTATTATCATTGAACTCTTCCTTATGGTCTGGATGAGTTAAGGTTGGTGCTTTTGCATGTAGCCGGGGAGAAAGTGACTACAGTTTTGGTGACTCCACTCGGTGAATCATTACGTATATTTGTTTTTGTAGGTTTTTCTATTGGTTTGTTCTCCTTTTATGCCCTTAGCCATCACATATATGTTCCCCTCATGACAGATCCAAACCAATATTGTTTCAGTGCCTTCCCCCTCGTCCCTAGCTAGCATCCATTTCCAAAAAATTTCTTGTTTGGGCCGAGTCACACCTATCTGGCTGAAATTTGCGACCCAATCACACCTTTCTACCCGATAAGAGTGACCTATATTGTGCCTTTTGCCCTGATATGTGCGACCTAGCTAAGAAATCCAGATCACACCTGTCCCAATTTCTGGAGCGACCCCAGTCGCTACTATGACTTGGTTTTGAGTGGCCTATCACACTTAATCCTCTATTTTTCACAGCCTAAGTTTGTCGACTACTTTTTTTCCTTGATCATGACTGTTTGGCTATTTTGTATGACCCCAATCATGCTTGTTTCACCGACAGGTGAAACTTGCAGTTTTTTAGTGTGTTTTGGTGTGTGAGATCCTTGTTCCAAACCCCCTGTTTGTGTTTTTCCCCTTCCCGACCAGTTTTTGTCCAGATCTAATCCATTACAGCCCCTTGGTTTGTTTTCAGGTCCATTTTTCCTTGTATCTGAGCCTCTTGAGTTGAGCTTCGTAGTCGATACCCCCCACGTATTTCCTACACCTCGGTAAGTTCCTTATTTCCTCATTTACTTGTGTTTATTTTGTATCCTGGAAGAAACAATTGTGATTTTTCATGATATTTTACCATCATTACTGTTATTTATCTATTTTTTTGCATCTTGACAGTGAGATTGGAACATCTTCACCATAGGATTGCTGGGGTTTGAACACACTATTTGCACACATATCACACCCTAAAGATAAAAATGTTTGGTTCATGACCCCAAGCTAGCCTTAAAAATAACTTAATACAACCAACATTTTAACCTAATTTGAGGACAAAACAATTTGTAGCTAAGGTAGGACACTGGGGATAAGAATCCAAAAAACACCCCTTTGTCACTTACATCTTGAGACATAGTTATTGTCCATTAGGGGACCTAAATTCTCTTGTGATTGTTGACACAGTCAAGGCCAGTCTATTGCCCCCCCTTCTTAGTAGGAGTGAGTCACAAAGAAGGCGATTCGCAGGTCAAGGTGGAATACACACTCCATCTTGCATCGAGGGATAAACCTTTGCAATTTTCCCTATATCACCTAGCTGGGGGTCGA
This sequence comes from Pseudotsuga menziesii, assembly GCA_001517045.1. Lineage (NCBI taxonomy): Eukaryota > Viridiplantae > Streptophyta > Pinopsida > Pinales > Pinaceae > Pseudotsuga > Pseudotsuga menziesii. Next base: position 1,529,935 of record LPNX011155342.1, read on the forward strand.
TGGCCTAAGGGCTTAAGCATCAATAAACGAACCATATGTGTCATGAACGAGGTAGTCTAGTTTCCATTCTGCTAGAGCTCTTTTACCTAGAGGTCCTTCTCGGTAGCAGAATTCTCTTAGCCTATTTTTTCTTCCATTTCATATTGTCTAATTGGGATTTCACCACCTTGCTGAGGATATGATTTGTGAGGGGCTTCTAGCTTGTATTTAGGAGTTTTCTTGCACTTTTATCCCATATATTAGTGCAGCATTTTATTTTTAGGTAGTGATGCTTGTTGGATTTCTGGCCACTTTGTTGTAGACGCACCTTGCTGTAACCCACTGTTGCAGTTTGGTTTTAGATATTGTTGTTGGCCTACGAGCCACCATTTATACACTCTCCTTCTACACACTTGGTTGTAGTTGGGTTTTTGATCCTACGATTGATACTCTTGATTTTTCATTCATTACACAATACTACTCCATCACATCATCATAGCTCCACTACTCTACTCACATAGGCTTAGGGGGAATACCCCCTAGTTTGGTTCCTTGAATCATCACCGTCAGATCCATATTCAACATCACCCACCACCATTGAAGCCACACATGGAATCTGAGTCTGATTTAGATTCCTATCAATCTGAATCTACCTTGTTCAATGCCCCATCTATCCCCATGGATGGTGCACATCCTGATCCCTTCCAAGGGGGGACAGTTGGTAGTGGACTTGTGTCCATTCCAGCCATCATTATGGGTATCCCTTCCACTTTATCAACAAGTTCTATTCCTAGTGGGCCATTTTCCACTGCACACATTACTGCTGGTATGCTACCCACTAGTGGTGGCCCCACTCCAGCCATAGTAGTTCCTACCATTCCTCCATTTATACCTGGGGGCAGTGGCCCTTTCACGTATGTTCCAGCTATTCCTACCATACCAGTGATTATTCATACTGCCAAAATTCAACCTTAACCACCCCCAATTACACATGGTAACTACACTCCTGTAGTCGCCGACACCATAGCTAGCCCTTCCCGATCCACTTTCGGTTCTAGTCTACCTTTTATGGCTAGTCTCAACCTATCTGACTTGTAATGGTTGAACAATGACCCCATTCGTCATAAAACATAATGGACTCCTATATCTACTAAACTTCCCTCTGACATCCCTAAGTTTGAGGGTAAGGCGGGAGAAGAACCCCAAAACCACATCATGTTGTTCCACTTATGGTGTTCATCTAACGACATAGTGGATGACTCTACCCCATTGCGGTTGTTCCAACACACACTCACTAGTGCTGCGACCAAGTGGTATATTGAACTTCCACATTCCACTTCCCCAGAATTCTCCTCATTAGCTTCGATGTTTCTATAATACTTCCAGTTACCTATTCGGTATGATGAGGGAGTGGAAATTCTATTATCATGTAGACAAAAAAAAGCTACCCATATCACGGATCATATCCATGAATGGAGATGTCACCATAGCTTGTGTAAGATCTAGTTAGATGATATAATATTCCTAGATTGGTTCCTCAAAACCTTATTCTCCCCCATCGCCAAGGACATTGCATCTAAACTCCCATAAAACAATGAGGAAGCCATCCTAAAGGCTCAACAATTCGATCTTATATATGACCGGTTGGGTTACTTATAAACCATTATACCCAATGCTCCCCGTGTTGGAAATTCACATCAAGATACATTGGGGGCATATCATGCTACTAATGGAGTTATAAAATCTATTACCCAACACCTCATTTTTATCCAGCCTCTCCCATGATGCCACCCCATATTGGTAACACCCATAGTGTTTCTTAACCAGGTTACGTCCCTGATCTTTCACGTGTAATGACTTAATATGGAGATACTCCATCCTATACACCTCTAGGTTACACCCTTGATCTTTTACGCATAATGACTTAGTTCAGACCCACACCTTCTTATGTGCCTCCCGTACAAGCCCCTCATGTTCACGAACCGACCTGTTCGACACACTCATGTATGGGACAAACAACTGGATTTGTAGCCCCACCTGCTGCTTTTGCTTATTACCCACCACTGATGCACCCTAATCCAGCTCCAATCCCAACTCCTCCTTCTCCTCCAGGATAGGTCTACACACAACATAACCTCCATAACTAACCCATCCCTGATAACCAACAAGGACATGGAAGGAACAAGAGATAGTAGGAATTGGAGAAACAACCAACCTCAAGGAGTTGGCCAATAAGACAACCCTACGAATAATAACAAAGTCGACCCCCCTGCACATAATACCTAGTGTCCCACTAGACCTAGGAATAACCCACAGTTGTGGACTAACCATATGTGTTCCATCTACAACACTTACGACCATTATACCCATCATTTTCCTCTCTTGACTCACATCCACCACTTACTCCAAAATGATATTCAACGTGACCCCAACAAGGCTACTCCAGCATAGCCAAACCCAATACCACCAGTTACTCCACCTATGGTGCTCCAAAACCCCCTACCACACCAAGGAATTCTTGAAATCTAGCCCTTGTCCCCACAAACTCTCGCAACAACTTCTGTGACTCAACCCATTGATCCTGGTATCCATCACCTCATGACGTTATCGTCTGATGTCAACCTCTAGACTCGACGAAACCAATATGGTTCCACCATAGAAACTATTGACCCCTCTACAAAATATACCTCCATCACTCCAGATATGTCTTTGCATTTTTTGATACCCCCTATGCACAGGACTACCAAATTCTCGCGGTTCCCTTTGCATCACGTCACGAACAACGCCACTTCGAGAGCTGAGCTCAACTACAATAATGTTAACGAGTTGGGCCAGTCTCCCACAACCATGTATGCTCTGGAAGTTCTTAAAACTTATTCATCGCAACGTGAAGAGTTGTTATCCACACTAGGTGTTTTCGGTCCCTCTGAATCTAGGTTGATCACCTTCAACCTGGATGAAGGAGAACCCCGGATTCCATCATCCGTTGCCTTCCAATTTCCTATCACGATTCGAAATTTGGTTATTAATTGATGCATCATTGATGAGGGGGCATCCACTTGTGTTATATCAACCTTTGTTTGGTGGAAACTCGGATCCCCAACCCTTGAACCTTCTACCACCTCTCTTCGTGCCTATGATGGCCGCTCTGCTCAACCCCAAGGCGTTCTCATGAATGTCCTTGTTGAGTTAGCAGGAAAATGGTGTTGATTGACATTGAGGTTGTCAACGTCAAACTCAATTACAACCTCCTCTTAGGACGCAGTTACATGTATGCAATGCTAGTAGTTTCCTCTACCATCTTTCGACTCTTAATGTTCCCTTATGATGGGAATATCATGGCCATCGACCAATTGACATACTATGATTCGAAGGGGCTAACCACTCCAAAACACGTCCTTCCTACTATCAACACTTTCATTGAGAACGTGTCCATACCATCCCTATATTTCATTGGATCGGGCTTGTTTTCTAACAATCCTATAACATACACCTTTTTTTCCTTACAACCTCCTCCTTCGTCAACTAATATATCATATTTGTGCACTATCACAACCGGTAGTGTTCTGACCACATCGCAACCTCATTTGCAAACTCAATTGCAGATCGCGTGGAATTATTGGGGTTCACTCCCCATCTACATGATTCCCTTCCTTTTCTGACCATCCAACATCATGAGCAAGTCCATCATGGCTACTCTCAACATGCCTTGTTTCACCTTGGGTATTCCTGTGTGGTACCTCAATCCACCTAACCCACCCTCGATTCCACAAGTTGTGTTGACTCCTGTCCAACCTATTGAGATGATGTTGTACTCACCTCCTGGAACACCAAAGACTACACTTGCCTCTATTCCTACCCGTCCTCCAAAGAAGAAGACTGGGGGAAAGGTGACCAAAGTGACGAGAGAACCTAGTCCTACTCCTACATGTGCTTTATACGATGTCCAAGTCCATGAAACACAAAATTTTCCTGACTTCCCTATCCTTCACACCCACATGTTCTCTATAGATGATACTGATGGCATCCTGATTGCCAATGTTCCATCTTTACTCGCAGTTAAGAATAAGTCCCTGCGAACCAACCACCCATGTGAAATTTGTGGCCAATATGGTCATTATTCACACCATTTGCCAAAATTTCTTGAGTACCGGTCACTCCTCAGTGACCTTTGCAAGCACTCCCATGAGTTTGATGTTGTCCTTGAGGAGATCCACCCTCCGACTTCTTCCTTGGATACCACTACCACCATCTACACGATCTCTACTTCTAGTAGTCATTCCTCCTCATCGACCGTGGAATATCCCCCTTATCTATCCCAACACCACTTTCATGATGACAAAGAGATTTCTAAAACTGCCACTGGTTTTACCGCATTTCACTTAGTCAATGGTGTGGAATCAACTCTTCCCATTGAATGCCAGATTCTATTACCCGCCTTGCCATCAAAATTCTCCTAGATACTTTACCATTATAACAACACCTACTTATGCTTGAAAATACCAATGAGGACCGTTGTGCTGCTCTCCAAATGATCGAGGCGGCTAAGACTCGGTCAAAGTCCCACTATGAATCCCGCGTCCACCCACCCACCTTTAGCGAGGGGGACCTTGTCATCATTTACAACCAAGCCAATGATAATATAGGAAAAGGGAAGTTTGATTCCATGTGGTATGCCCCATATGTCATTCATCTATGGCTCGATAAGGGGGCATATCTCCTTTTTGACTCTGAGAGCCACCTCTGGAAGAATCCCCACAATGGGATCTACCTCAAGAGGTTCTATGCCTGAAGTTTCTCACCATGAGTACCCTTGTGTCATAGTTTTTCTTTCTTGATAGTTGTATATAATATATTTGTTGATTTAGGCCATCACACATATATTCTTTTGATTCTAATTTATGAATTTTTTATTTTATAAGGAAAAGTTTGATTCCACTCAAAATGAGCATAATCAAAAGGAAAGCAAAGGCACATTGTTGGAAGCTTGTAGAAGCCTGTGCCTTAGTGGATCAATACATGGTGATGACGTTGATAGTACTAATGATCAACTTCCTTATTTATCACATGATCATGTCCAAGTTATTACTCATGAAAAAATGGTACATAGTAGAGGTTCAACTTTGCAAGAGATTAATAAATGAAGATTTGAAGGCACATCTGAGCAGGTTGGTGAGATAGATACTACCACACGTGATGTGGCAAATGAGGATCCTACAATTAGGCCTTCAACTTCCACTGAAAAAACACCTATTGAGTCCACAAACATGAGTTGTTATTCAGCATTACCTAGTCTTGATTCTGAAGCTTTATCGTCTTTGGTAAAAAGATGAAGAATTAGTTAAGGATTGTATAGGAGCACAAAAAGGGATTACAAAGAAAGAAAATTAGGAGGGAAGAAAGCTTATTTGGTTGAGGTAATATATGGTGAACCTAATGGACCAAATTCTTCAAGGTATGCCTTAGAGTTGGGCACAAGAATAAGGTATTATTTGGTTGTCACCAAAACCAACTTTGTAGATCAAGATCCAAGAAATGTGGATTGAGTGATCCAACAAATGGAAAATGGGTTTGAGACTGTAGGTGGAAAGATTTCCACAAAATTTCACAAGCAGAGAATGATAAAATTGATTAATAATTTTAGGCATAAATGTAGACAATTAATTTTTGATGGATAATAAAGGGAGAGTAGCTTGACTCCCAAACAGTGGGAAGATTTGAAGTAAAGTATGTGTGGTGAATAATGGTTGGAAAATAGTACAAAAGGGAAGAAAATAAGAGATAATATAAAGGCTATATTTATTTTGGGTCGGTGTGGGTTCCAAGCCAAAGAACACATGTTTGTAAGTATATGGATTTTTTTTTATACATTATGTATGTCTTTTTTGTACATTTATTTGTAAGTACATTGTGTTATGCAATTTGATTTGTTTATATATAATCCAACTAATTGTATGTTGACAATGATTTGTAGGCTTTTGGAGCTAATAAAGACTTGGATGTGAGTGGATTGCTAGACTTAGAAGGTTATAAACATATACATGTGGTAAAAAATACAATGGGACCATCATTGTCACTTGTTGTAATCGAGGAAATCAAAAATATTGGAACCACATATGCTATTGGAAACCAAACTATGGATTATAAACATGAAATGGATTACATAAATGGGTTGGAAAAGATAATGTAAACCATAACATCTTCCATTCAACCTTTTGTTGCCACAAGGAATAATAATGGATTTCAATATAGTCATTCAAGGAAGATTATTATTATTCCCCCGCAAACATTTCTAGTTCACTTCAATTTTAAATATGTTGATGTTTAATTTGGTTCCATTTCCCTTCACTAATGAAGTCTCATTTTTTAATTGCAATTCATGTCAATCACAGGAGAAATCTATAAATCAGGGCGGTGAAAGAATTCAGAAAGAGTAAAAAATGTCGATGCGCTTCAACATTTCCTATCAATGCCAAATCTTGTCGGTGTTTCAAATATTGACTCAGTGAGTGCAAATAATAATTTTGGTATATCAATGATTGTGCATGTTTTTGGAATTTAATTGTAATAATTATTTTTATATATTTATGCATACTTTTTTTTTTTGACATTTCCCATTAACTTCAAAATGGCATGCGAAATTCGAAGTACGTGAGAAAGTGAAAATTTTGGATCCATATGACAGTGCTATTTTCGGCACTAGACATGTTCAGTCACTTTATATGATCCATGGAGTGGAACTTAGTCCTGAATATGCCAATGTAAACTTCATTTATGTCTCAAGTAATATCCCCTTTGCGTCTGAAGATACAATTGATGGATTCAAATGTTTGAAGGAGACAAAAAGTAGTTTTATTAGGTGGCCAAAGAAGTATTTGGGAAAATACTACTAGTGCTGCATTAATGTTGTCAAGAACTTGTACTGGATTGTTTTATGAATCAGTTGTAAACTGTCTATCTACTTTGCATTGTATTTAGATATTTAAAATAAGACTATTGTATTAATGTTTTATAAATCAATTGCAAATTTTTTGTCTACTTTACATAGTATTTAGACCATTTAATTTAGTAAGACCTCTTTTCTTTCCAAGTGCACCTTTTTGTATATTTGTTTTAATTGTTTTTAGAAGTATACCTTAAAGTTTGTGTGCAATAATTGTGTTGATTATAAAATAAACTCTCTAGTCTGGTTGCTGCACATACCCCATCTGTATGTTGAGTTGTAATTTGTAATTGTTGCATTGACAAAATGGCGTATATTTCCTTGAAAAATAATTTCACCTATATGTGATATTAAAGAAGCATAAATATTAGATTCCCTGTGTTCAATTTACCCACATTAGGTATACAAAATGTATGATGCATGTAATCCTCCTCAACATGCTATAGTTTCATTTCTAACATTTTTTCGAGGATGGACCATTGAATGTGGTTCCTCAAGGTCAATAATATTGCGTCCATTTTCATCATTGTTAAATAGATGAGGATGGTGCATCATAAGCACAAACCAAAGTTATATAAAACTATACTCCATTTTGCATACCAGGGGATGCATGTAGTTTGTTGGCATTTGTTCCTAGATTCTAAAGTGGGATATAATATGGAAAATTGTGTAATTATTATACTAACAATGTTTTTTGAGTACATGGATATTGTTAGTGATGAGAAACAAACTTCATCAGGGTAGTTGGTGAAGCAAGGTGCAAAGGTTGTGAATGGAATTACCTAGTTGTCTTATTGTTTCCATAGTTTTATTTTGGTGTTTGTTTTTTGTATTATTTTATATTTCACATTTTAACTGTTTGTATGCAGAGAATATTTGAATTCATCTTTCTGGGAAGAAAGACCATTGACCCCAAGACACCTTGAGGTCAATAATATTACTTCCATTTTCATCATTGTTGGATAGTTGAGGATGGTGCATCATGAGAACAAACTGAAGCTATATAAAACTATACTCCAATGTGCATACCATATGATGCATGTAGTTTATTGGGAGTACTTGTTTCTATCTTCTAAAGTGGGATATCATATGGAAAATTGTGGAATTATTTTTCTAACAATGTTTTCTGAGAACATGGATATTGGTAATGCTCTCTCCCTTTACTTTTGATAATTATGCATCTTGTTGTTAATGTTTTGGAAATTTTATGTACTTGTACATGCCATCTTGTTATTTGAACTACGTCTATGGATTAAAATCATTAACAATTAATCCCCTTGTGTTTGCAGAATGCATAGACGTGCACATTTTGTGTTTAGAGGATTGGAAAGAGTTACAATTGATGTTATGCACACAATGCATAATGATTTGGAATGTTTTTTATGCTTAGCATATTAAACTCAGATATCCTTGCAATAAGTGATGCTACAAGGAAAGGAATATTAGGTATTATATATTCAGATGTTTTTGAAATGGGTCTTGATTGACTTTGGCCTTACTTTCACATCTACATTTCCAGAAGATAAGAGGCCATGGATTTATATGTTCTGGAGAGAGAGTTGTTGTCAATGCACCCTTCTAGATAGAAAGTTGTAAGTTGGGCTTATTGTTAACTATTTACTATGGGATATACCTTTATTTTTTAGAATTCTTCTTATATTTATATCCACACCCATAAATGGTTTAGAACCTGAGTGTCCACATTAATACAATCCCAACCACCTTGTTGGTTTTGATTAGACCACACTCAGGTGGGTATATAATAGTTTTTTAGTGCCAACAATATACTGTTCGTATTTATGTTATGACATGGTAATTTCATTTATTACTTTGGTGGAGGTTATTAGTTCTTGATATTTTATTCCATTGGATTGCACCAACTTCAATGCCTGGAATATGCAGTGGATCATTATCAGTCTAAAGTTGAATCCTTGTAGGTTGTCACCTATATGGTGCCTAGTTGAACAATATTAATTGCATATCAAATCATTTTTTCTTAAATTGAATTTTGAATTTCAATATTGCATTAAAATATTCTCTATTCAAACTGTATGTTAAGGTTGAAACATTTGTCCTTCTAATTTGTAATTTGCAAAATTTACGTTTCATGCTAACAAGGATAGTCCTTTGCATCATGAGATGGAAATGAAATTGAAACTTGAATCATATGAGGTTTCAAAGAGGTAATCTATAGTTGTTGTTGCTACAATAGTTGAGTTAGAGTTGGATTTGCGAGAGTAAATGAATAAAAGTAATTTATTTGAGACTAGGATTGAAGAGGATTTACAGGAGTCAAGTATAATTGCTATACAGATGTTGTAGTCATGCAAGAAAATTGAAATAGGATATTATCTCAGGCGATCCTTTTGAATTCTGCAATAATCATGAAATTGAATCTCTTAAGACAAAATGCATTTGGAACTTCTATAGGAAGGAAATACATGATTAGTGAATGTTGTATAAATAATGCACAAAAGTACTTCCCACTTTTTGGTTATGGGGCTAGGCATCGTAGGATGCAACAAGGCCTTAGTATCAATCCCCTTTAGGGGGGATGTGAGGTTGGATGACCCCAAGTGATCCTGCAAAAGATTATTAGAATTAAATAAAGCAAAAAATTAGAAATGGTAAAACTTGCACGAAATAACAAAGAAGGGGGAGAGTATGCAAACTTCAACAATCACAATGAGCCAAACCACTTGGATATTGCCCAATGGTTAAGCTAATACAAATACCTTTTAGAGGTGAGATCCGAATGGAGGAAAACACTCTTCCTAAGGGATGCCCTCCTTATCCAACAAAATGCTTGATTTAAAATTGGGAGAACACTTTATTGTTGAAGGAAGGAGGCAAGGAAGCTTTATAAATGCTTAGAAAGTGAGGGAAAAGGGTGAGAAAAGTGAGATCTCAAGCACAATTCCTACAACACAACTTTTCTTCCAAATCTTCTTACAAATAGCATGCTCATATATTTATTTTATACGCCAAGAGGATGCTTAGAAATGACAAGAACAAAATGTGAACCCATTGATTCATTGCTTGAGCTCCCAAGGACACAAAGGGACCATTTAAGGAAACCAAGTGTGTCAGAGGACAAATTTGAATTCAAATGGGTAAGTGGATATTTCATGATCCATCAATACGACATTGGTGGGTGATATTTGTTGTTTGCGTAAGTAACACTGGTATCGAAGGATATTTTTTGCTATAGCGCGGTTGTTGTTTTGGGGGCTCGTGATGTAGCACTAGTAACCAAAGTTTAACCAACGTTGTTTTCGGTTTTTAGCTGTTTTGAGGCTATATTGGTCTCATTATGCTCTTTAGACCTTGTGAAGGTGTCTTTGGTTGTGTGTATGATGTATGTTGACAATGCTTTACTGTGTGAATCATGAAATTGGCACACATGTGTGAGTTTTTCATGATAACATATGCCCCTGATGTATGAGGTTTGGAGGGTACTGTAGAGACAATAATACATCATCATTTTTGTTTTTCTTTCCTTCTTAATTCTTCAAACTGTAGACAATAGTGACCCTACAAATGGATAGGTTTACCGATTTGGTATTTTTTATACAAATGAGGTGGGCATTCCCATGCTCATGAAAAGGGTGCCATAGTGGGTACAAAATGAAGAGACTAAACCGTTGAAGGCATGGATGAGGGTTGCCTCAAACCATGAGAGAACATGAATCTAGAATGGTTGTAACTAGTGATGAAGAAGTGGAACTGATGTGAATATAAAGAGGACCATATGGGTGGGGATATGGACGGAGTGTGGAGACAAAGAGGTTGTATTGTACCATAGCTGATGCAACTGACCATTTTCAAACATGAACATTGCGACCTTCAAAATTTATGGCTCCCTATGATACGAATAAATGATTTGCTATCGATCATAAGGGGGAGACTACCAAGTTAAGGAGCACTTATGACTCTCCTTACTTAGTCCTAAGTAATACCTTATATGATTGAAAGGAATCCCAAGGTACCACTGCAACTTCTTAAACTCTCAAAATATGATGTTTTTGCGTCAATAAGAGTTAAGAGAATATTTACAAGACGAGGGCCTTGTCAAAATAAGCCGAGATCATGTTGTAACCAAGGGGATTTGACTGGTCTAACACAAGACTGGATGATATGCGCAGGGCTCATACTTCATTTGATTGATGATAGAATGGGGTGGAGGGCTAATGGTATCATACTTCAAGTGAGGATGTGGCAGAGTGAAACAAACTACAAATGAAGGATTTGTAAGTGACACAATTATTGAGAGAGTGAAGACTGACAAAGACATGACTTATGAGGTATCAAGAGACTTTTCACGTCATTAATCAAATGTGACCAGGGGATTGTTTATGAAGGAATGATTTTTTCCCTTCTATAAATGAAATATGGAACTGTTTGTACATAAAGAATGAATTTTGGGGTCCCCACATCTTTGGGCGTGTTCGGGGACCAATTTGATGATGGGTGGGTCCCCCACATATTTTTGGTGGATTGTAGATTTAATTTGATGACGAGTGGGGTTCTCATGGTTTTGAGTGAATCAGGTAACATTTTCCAAGAGGAACAGAGGGGTTTTTGTTTCAAAAGCACAAAGATGGGTGCCCCATGAATCAATGTCATGCAGAATGTTCATGCGAGAATAACTGAATGGAGTTGGTGATTTCAAAGGGGAGGGGAGGCCATCGGTGTCTTGGTGTAAGTAATGATACAAAGGAAATTTGTAGATGGGAAATTATCATGGAGGTATGGGTAGGCTAGTGTGGAATCTCATTTTTTACTGGTACCGAGGATATTTTTTTGTTTGTGGCACTAGTTGAGGTAGGGGTATAAATGCCCAACTATAGAATAGTTGGCTTCATGCACAGGACATTGGTGGGGGGAATTACTTGCACTTGTGGGTGGATCAACATCATGGATTTTGAATATGATGAAGGTTTGTTGAGGGAAAACATCCATGGGGGTAACAGAGTGGTCCTCAATTGGGATGTTGATGGCACATCAAAACTGGGATATTGCTAACGAAAGGTGGCATCTCTGGTATGGATATCAGGGGGAAACAATGGTTCCAAGAGGTGAGTTCTATGATCATACTTGAAAATAGTACTTTGAATTTGGGCCAGAGGTTTCCCTTGTGAATGTTCTGATCATTTCCCTGCATACATGGCGCACATACCCAAGTGTACTAAAGAACGTGAAAAATGTATTGACAATGTAGAAATAATAACTCAAAACATGGTGCACCTGAGTGGTGTCGGGCTTATAATGTCTTCCAGGGTGAAGGTGCATTGGTGAGAACTGAGTGTCTCATTGTGAAGAGATTTCGGTACTGACCGTTGTGGTCTAAATAGTTCATTAAATAGATACAAGGTTTGGCTGTGGCAAGGTTCATAAGTTTGGGTAGATTTTCTTTTAAAAGATGGTGGGGCCCACTTGTCGAACATCATTTGTACTATTTGTCATTGGTATAATGATGATCCTTTTTGGGAATTTCAAGAGTCTGGGTGATGAATTCATCTAGCAATGAGATCTAGGTATGGCTAAACCTTATCCTATTTAATTTTTTTTCGGGGGGATATTAGGTTAGGGTAGGTCTAGGTCTTTGTACATATTGTTTTTCCACCCGCACAAGTTTTTTGGAATTTAGTGCACTATAGCGTTAGATTTTGGGGGAATTTCATGTTGGTGTACCACGCGATTCTAGGGTATACTCACACAAAGAGAGATTTTTTAAGTGTCTCTCACATGGGAAATAAGATCTAGGTTAGATTAGAATCTCTTATGAGTCTAGCGCCATTATTCATAGGACATTTGTGCTAGTTCGCGGATGAAAAGTGCAAAGGTCGTGTGTTAGTTCCATGCAGGAATGTGGGTGATAGACATTATTTGTGTGTCTTGGATATGATTTCGCAATGCTATAAGTGTTGAAGGGTCATGTTGGTGAAATAACATTATGCTGGCTGTTTATGTGGTTTGTGCAGATGGATATAGATGTTGAGTGGATGGAGCGTAGTTACCCAGGTCTGGTGGATGCAGTCTGGTTGATGCGAGACTCCTGAATGTTTTTAGGTGCCTATTTACATGCTTGGTGTACTATCTCCTGTGGTATATAGTACATATGTGGGACATGGATCAATATTTTTTCCATGTGGGTGGATAGGATTTAGCTATTACTTCCCAATACCTATATTTCTTGATAGGTTTGAGCCCTCAGGGGATGATGGAGTCTATCAGCCCATGGATGTGTGGGGGATGGTTGATTCTAGGGTCGTTTGACTAATATTATCGAGGGGAAGATGATTCCTATAGCCATGGGAAAATTCATATTTCCAGTCTATAGAGTGTGAGTGTGCAGGCCATGGCGACCACGATGCTGAGGGGTCTTGGGTCGACCTTGAATCATAGGATTTTCGATAGTCAGTTGTTGGTAGTAGAGTGTGTATTGGCCAGTGAGAAAGTGGCATAGGGGCCAATGCTCCGAGAGAGCATCATAGCAGGGTTGGAAATGTTGTATCTGAGGAGGGAGAGAACATTCTATCATGGAAGTGTCCTCACAACTCTATTTCTAGATAGGTTTTCTTCATTACGGCCTGTAGTTTTGATATCGCCTCGAGGGCCTAGGGAGCCCTGGATGGTATATCGAGGGAGCAATGTGATGCCTCGGTTTAGAGGAGGTGAGGTGGAAGAATATTATACCCCTCACTTCATGGAGGTGTGGCGTCATAGGATCGGACCAATGGAGGAGTACTATATCTATTTGGTGTAAATTGGTGTTTTGTTATGTACTTATCTTGATGTATACTTATATTGACTCATTTCTTATTGTTTCTATTGATGCATATGTGGGATTAGTTCCCCCTCCTTTGAGAGTACATCATTGTTGTTGTCGTTGGGAGGTGAGAGTGGAGAGAGTAGAAGGGGTGGATGCAGTTGGTGTTGCTGATGTTGGAGCTCCTACTAGGGGAGCCATTGGTAGTGTTGAAGGAGGATATGTGGCTACTACACCATTAGTTGAGTTGGAGTGTAGGTTATTTGTGGAGAGCACCAGGATCAATGAGAGGGATATTGGTGATCTCACTGACGAGGAACTATCCCTCTCTTTATAGCTTCCAACGACATGTGGGTCGGGCCTCCAAGATGTTATGAGGAGGATTGTGATTTACTTCCATATGGAACAAGCATAACCATTAGAGGAGGGGTATCCTCCTAGATAAAGGCCTCGACGGGATCTAGGATCAACATGGGGACCTGACCCGGAGCTAGTGCAACCTGAGGGAGTACGACCATTGGCCATTATGGGGACACGAGATCAAGCAAGTGGAGCGGTAGCTTGAGTGCTCTAGTGTTGTTGTATTCAGGGTTGAGGGACCTTATTTTATATGCTATATGAGCCTATGGGGGGAAGCTTATATGATGTATCCCTCATAAGGTCTATGATTCCTTTTTGTATATTCCCTTTGAGGGCCATTTTGTACATGACACATTATATATATATATATATATATATATATATACCATTTTGGGTGGCATACATGCTATTTCTCATGGATGTTTGATGTGTATCGATGTTTATCATTTTTGAATGTATATGTTGTTCATATCAATGTTCAATATTTGATACTTTTACATGATATATATGGGTGGGAACCATATGATGATGATGTTATGTGTAGATGTTGATATTATTTATGTTCTAGCACATGATTTTATATATGGTTATCGACACATTATATGTGATGTATTTTTTATACATTCATAGTTATAGGGACTAATATATGTATGGTTTAACCATGTGTTGATGTGTAGGTTAGGTATCATGATTAAGTGCCAATTAAAGACTTCATTGGCGACCTCATCGACGAGAATATTATCATTCCTTGGGACATGAGTGAGTGTAATGAGTTCAAACCGTTGTATGAGGAGATGTACTCAGAGATACTTGTGGAAGAGAGGTGGGTTGAGGACATGAAACCCATTGTTGAGTTGCGATACAACTAGGTTAGAATGTAGGTGGACTTGTAAACACGTTTTCCAAAGTGGATGGCGTCAGCCAAGGGACCTATAACAACATCATATTCGGCTTGATTGTTAGTAAGTGTACCTAGACAAACTCCAGCAGTGCGGTATATAGTGTTGTGGGGGGTGCAGATGGCCCAAGTGCTTGATGCTAAGTTTTTTTACCAATGACTGGCGTCATCTATGAAGCTAATGTCCATTTGATTAAGATCCATCTGCATGAGGAACAAAGGGTATATTTTAGTCCTTTCTTAATGGGATTGAAGATACATATGAACTAAAATATTTTTTAATGAACTATGTGTTCAAAATAGGATCCTTCTACCCATGTTGGGAACCATACCATGACTAATGGAGTATGGGTATGTATTGATGTTCCCCATGAGATATAGTATATTTCCATATTTGGGTTTGGTGGAGGAGTATTATCCTCAGGGGAGGGAAAATATTCATCATATTATGACGAATCCTCACTTATGAGTAGTCCAACCAGGGGAGATGTATCATTGATAGTGTCAGTTATCGTGGGATAAATGTGATCCTATCGTAGTTCATGGGATAAGATATTGATTTGGAGTAATAGGTCCCATAGACACATTTGTTTGAGGTGAACCTCTTTTTTAGCAAGTAAAATGGGGCATTTAAATGAATAGTGGGAGGTAGCACCACATGCAAAGTAGGGTTGTGCTCCTATGGCTAGAACAAGTGTTGGGGCCCTTATAGGGGATGAGGTCTTCGTAGAACTAGGAATCATATGGTGATGATGACTGCATGTAATGCACTAATCTAGTTGGGTGTCATGATTCATAGTAACGAGATGAGGTTATGGTAATGTATGGGTCTCTAGGGGGGTGACCTATGGAGACTCAGTTTTTTCCATTTCGTCTATGGTGATCATGTTGATTGAGGCTACTTGTTGTGGTAGAGTAGGCTCACGTTCCTCTATTGTTTGTGTGAGGTGATTTTTTGCTAATGAGTTCCGAAATCGAGGGAGATCGGGGAAATGGTGCGTATAATTCCCAAATTGAGAACAAATTGAACACACTTTGTTGATGTGTAATGACTTAGAATTGGGGGTTGATGGATCTAATGTTCCTGTAGTAGTCTCATTTGGGAATCAAATGTCGCACTAATGGGTATATTCAACAAATTTCTGAGCTCGGGTAAGGTAGGGCACATATTTGTTGCATCGCCTTGTTTTCCATATAGATAACATGGGGGTGTGACCCACATGGTGGGAGTATCATGCATGATGGGTTCTTTTATCATTTGTTGAGTGAAACCCTTCATGTTGGTTTGGGATGTTCCCAACAACGATGCATGAGCATGGTTTTCTATGTTAGAGTATTTCAACTTGGGTTGATCAGTAGTTCCCCTATTGGTGAGAGTAGTTGGATTGGGTAGAATAATTCCCTGATTTTGTGGTTTGGTGACCATTGATGGTGGCTTAGTCACAAAGGTGGTGTTTTTTTAGTGGATAGAGTTGGAGAGGTAAATCGTTGAACTGGGACCATCTCGTAATGGCTATAGGTGGAAAATCTATTTCTAGAAATGTTGGTGTAAGGTACCATAGAGCTAGACCAAGCATGAGTCCTAGAAGGGTTAACCGAGCCATAAATGGTTTTCTGCATACTCCCGCGTGGGGGTAAATAAATGGTATCTAGAACATAGGTGGAAGTGATGGGTTCAATATTTTCTCCACGTCGTGGCTGGATGGGGTTGTTGAGGATGATGTTCCGGGTGTGGACACGTATTTCTCCATGGTGGAAATGGTACACATGAGACCTTTTATTGGTGGAGGGATGAGAGGTGGAGGACCTGAATATGCTCCTTGGAGGTTTGAGTCCTTGTATACTCCTAGGATAATCTCAACATACTATGTAGTGTTGGTATCGCTAACTGTAGGAAAAACATTTTCAGGATTGGCTGATGTGTTGGGATTATAATTTCTTATTTGGTCAAGGGTGACCACTTTCCCATTAAATGGGAACATTATGATGCAGAAAACCAAAGAGGAGACTACTTTCATGGAATACATGTAGCTATGTGCCAAACATATGTTATAGTTAAGATGAGCATCTATGACTTCGACATCAATCATGACCATTTTTCCCCCTATCTCAATGGGGACATTCTGGTACAATCCATGTGGTTGGGATGGCCTACCATTGTATGCGTAGAGAGCGATAGAAGATGGTGCTAACTCAAGACATCCTAATTTTTTCCACACATTGCAATGCATTACACATGTGGATGTGCCTTCATCGATGATGCATCGATGGATGATGATGTTTTCTACCATGAACAACACTTGAAATGTGACTGATATGTTAGGATTATTATAACACTCCCTTGTCAACCTTAGTTAGTTTATCACTTTCCTAGATTAGGATGATATTATCACTTTCATTAGGGCATGCAAATGTTATGTGGGGCCCACTAGCAATATGAGGCACCCTCATGCATGAGTTTAGGAGCTTCAAAGATAAATCCCTAGATTTTAGGATCCCACTCTGAGTTATGTGAGTGCCACCTTTAGTTCACCCTCACATGAGTGGATTTATGCTTCGATGGGACACCTTCAGTTCACTCTCAGTTAGCTAATGCACCTTGTTTCATGATTTGATGATAAAAATTCCTTCACTCGCCTACTAAGGTCAGTTAACTAATTGTTAACTATTTCAATTGTCTGAAGTTGCACTAGTGTGTCTACAGTGGTTTTTTTCCAAATTTAGTCATTTATGAAGTTATGGATTTGAATCACTCCTAGAGGATTCAAATTTCCTTCTTTGTATTATCAATTGTTTATACACAGACTAATGAATATTATGTCCAACTATTGTTGTCAATTGAGTGTTCCTTCTCTCCTTAATTTCATTATGCACGTTTATCAATTATAACATTGCAATTCATCCTCCTTCATACTTCTTTCATTGTAAGGTACTATTTAGCCCGATGATATCCTGTAATCGATAAATTTACATGGTATTAGAGCTCTACAGAGCTATTTTATCTTTGATTTGATAGTTTTATACAGGTTTTGTGAAGAATTTAATAAATTATGTTGTTTCTATAGTTGTAAAAGTTGATAAATCAACTCTTTTGACACCAAGAATCCTCACACCTTTCAAGTACCCATATTGGAGGGTAGATATGCATCTAGTCTTGTGCACCAAGAGTCTGTATAGGATCAAAATGGGAAAGGATATCGAAACCTAGGTAGCCATTAAGAAATCAAAGTCCCTGAACAAATTAGATGAATATTTTGGTTTTATGTGTATTCAGATCTCCTGAGAATTGATTTTCCATCTTGAAGGAATAAAAAATCCAAGGGAAATCTGGCTGAATATCGAATCACTATTTTGAAAGCAGGATGAGCTGAGAGGCCAAAATTTGGAGAATTAATTAATTTCTCTTCAACCCAGCAGTTTCGAAACTATCCAATAGTTTTTCCCTAAATTCAAGTCTTTGGTGATGTAGTGCAAACAATGTGGAATTGACAAGAAGGATGAGTGTTGAAATTATTCAAATAACTGAGGGGGGGGGTGAATTAGTTATTTCTAAAGCTTAAACCATTTTTTAATATTTAAAGCATTATTATTGATTACAGATTTACAGTTATGATAATGAAACAAGTACAACAAAAGAGATGATGATCATCAATCACACACACATGATAGAGATAAGCAAATATTCATCTTTATTTGAGCACCTACTCAAATAAGGCTACAACCTGTGTTTACAAATTCCTTCTTGTGGATAGCAACAACCCTCATGTTTTTCTAGCACCAACTAAAACAACATTATCCAGGTACAACTAGGTGGAAGCACCAACTTCCACTTGTACAGGCTCCAACTTGTACCAAAAAAAACATGTTTTTCCTAGCACCACCCTACCACCCTTTTTTCTTAGATTTAAACATGTTCATTACAAATATGTAGAAAAAAAATATAACAATGCATACTAGATTTGTTATGATATACTTATGGATTTGGTTATGCACCTTGGTTCCCCTCATCGTCTCTGTTCTATATATTCTTGAAAGAACTTAAGTCCTCTGTCATTTTTCAATCCCCACTTTGACGACGATCTATGCACCAACTCTCTATCTGCAGAGGGCACATATTTCTCTTTTTATCTCCCATACTTTTATAAATGTCAATCTGTAACTCCTTTAACTGTTCATGTGCTTGGTGGTTCATTTCCATAACTGATCAAACCATTCAATGACTTATGGCAAACAAGGAGTCCAATAATTGAGTAATCATGAGTTTTTGCAATGCATCTTCACCATTTGGATTCTTCTGCTATTGTCATTTTATGCAACTCTACTTATTTCACACATCTTCTTTTTCCACAAATCAAAGTTTTCGTAGTCCAGGTTCTGTAATTTTGGTTCCACAGTACTGGTTCCGCACCAATCATTCCACACCATTGATATTCTTCGAGCTCTCCGTGACCGTTGATATGCAAATAAAATTAGATATTGGATATGAGATTTTTTCCAGATATCATTCCATGATTTCCACTTTTTTCCTTCTGCATATCCTTTTTAGCATGACTTCTTCCGCACCATCCATTTCATGCAGCCTCTCTACTGACCATTGATATGAAATAAAACACTTGCTTCTGCACATCCTTTTCTACAAATTCAATCCTCGTCTTCGATTTCTTGTGCAATATTTCCCGATTGTCGATCTTAGATCTGGTGTGGGTTGCAGATCCCATTTTTTCAAAGTTTGTTTAAACAACTTCAACAATTTCCACTTTCCTCCTTCCTCCTGCAAAACTCCTTCCACGCCATTTATTTATTGTGCATCCTTTCTAGACTGTCGATCTTAGATCTATCGTGGGTTGCAAATCCTAGATTTTCAACATTTGTTAAAATAACTTCCATGCTTTCCACTTTCTGCCATCCTCCTGCAGAACTCATTTTGTTCCATCGTTTTCTTGTGCAGGTTCACTCCTAACTGTCAGATATTTTCATTATATTATCTTTCAAACTTTGCGTATTTTCTCCCGATCGTTGATTTATTTTGAGGGTTCATACCTGACCATTGGATCTATCCATCACAATAATTTCGCATCCATCCACTGTGTTAACTCACCTCCTATTTGAATGAGAGAAATGATTGATAACCCTTGGATATAGGTACAAAAATATCTAAGACATAATCCAAATGTTATAGAGCATATTACATTAAAATTTTGCTCCCAACCTAATTGTTAACTATGATACTAGTTGAGTCCATGGAATCATTGAGGACCGTCAGATCTAGATCGACGGTGGAATTCAAATACCATAAGGCAGACTTCATACAAATTATGTGCACATCAGAATTTTATTAATCCGCACTAGTTCTCCCAGTGAAATCCCTGTCATCCATTGATCTGCTTCCACGATCAACCTCGTTCGTTGATCATGATCTCCTTCTTGGCTATTAGTTTCCAATTTCACAACTCAACGCATGTTTATCCTCCTCGCTCTTCCAATGAGTGAATTTTTTTTTGTCCATTGATGTTCACATAAGCCATGGATTCTTGTGAGTCCTCTGCATATCTGGATCATATGCCTGGAACTTTGTTTCCATCAATGACAACCAAATCACACTCTCATCTGTTTCCATATGACTGCAAAACCTACAACAATCTCCCCCTTTGTAATTAATGGAAATATTCAACTTTTGGATGCATGTTGTACTAGTAATCATCAATATATTTATCATCTGTACCAAACAACTTTTCCCCCTTTGACATCAAAGTCAAAGAAGACTCTATATAACAGCTCCCCCTCCAGGTCTGCCAGTGTGTGAATCATCCAGAGTATTTGTGTACAACAGGTGGCAACAACAATGTATTCAAATTTTGTAGTGGATAAAGATATTGAGCCTTTCTTTTTACTCAGCCATGCAACTAAAGAATCACCTAAGAATAATGCACCTCCACTTATGCTCTTTATTTCATCTAATTTGTTTTTCTAATCAGTATATGAATATGCAGTTAACTGAAGATTCTTATTTCTAGGATACCAACGACCATAAGTCATTGTGCCCTTCAAATATTTAAATATCCCGTTAATAGCCACCAAATGACTTTTCTTAGGAGTAGACTGAAATCTACCTACCATTCCAATAGTTTGCATTATATCAGGACAAGATGTTTTGATGTATAAGAGACTTCCTATCATTGACTGATATGTTATTTGATCAACATCAGGTGATGGATCATCCTTACTAAGTTTACAACCAACAACCATAGTTGTACTAACAGATGATGCATATTCCATCTAAAATTTCTTTGGACATATCCTTCAAATACTTTTCTTGGGAGAGAAATAAACCTTCATAACTTTGAATAATGCCAAGACTAAGAAACAATGACAATTCTTTGTTCTTGAATCCTTTGTCCTATAGATATTTATCCAGTATATAATAGTAGGCTCTTGGTGCTTGTTTCATTCCATATAGAGCCTTATTCAGTTTGCATACATTGTCAGGATTGTCTATCAGTCGGAACCATTCATGTTGTTATATATAAACTTCTTCTTCTAGATCTCCATTGAGAAAAGCTGACTTAACATCCATATAATACACTTTGAATTTTTTATGAGTAGCATAGGCAAGAAATATTCTGATAGCTTCCAATATTTCTACGAGTGCAAAAGTTTCATCAGAATCTTGTCCCTCAACTTGGGCATACCCTTTACAGACCAATCAAGCTTTATTCCTCACAATTTGTCTTTGTTCATTCATCTTGTTTGTAAACACCCACTTGGAGCCTATTACATTTTTATCTGTAAGTCTAGGAACCAACTCCCAAGTGTTATTTTTCTCAATTTGATCAAGCTCTTCATTCATGGATTTAACCCAATCTTCATCCTCACTAGTCTCTTCAAAATTCTTAGGTTCCATCATATATAGGAAAGCAATCTAAGATTGTTCTGAATATTTTATTAACTTTCTTCTTGTCTGCACTCCTTTATTCTTGTCACCAATTATTTGACTTTCAGGATGATTCTTCTGAACAATTATGGAAGGTGCTTTTGTTTCTTTCTGTTTTCTTGAATCTGTCTGAGTGTTTGTACTTTCATCATCTAACTCTGAATATTCTTTTTCTGATTCTTGGACATGTTCTTCCTTAAATTCAACTGTATATTTTGTGTCGGGTTCAACATTGCTTATTTGAATATCTTTTACAGGTATTCCTTCATCGATTTTAATGTCAATACAATCAACCAATCTATGCATCCTCTTATTATAACATGTGTACCCTTTATGATTTGCAACATATCCTAAGAATATAACTTCATCATCCCTATCATCATATTTCCCAATATGCTCATCATTATTTTTAATATAGAATTTACTTCCAAATACTTTAAAGTGTTTGATAGAAACAGGTCTTCCAAACCATAATTCATAAGGAGTCCTATCACTGTTCGACCTTACGTGAGATTTGTTAAGAATATGAACAGTTGTGTGAATTGCCTCTGCCAAGTATGTTTGAGAAATATTCCTTTCATTCATCATTGATCTTGCCATCTGTTGTACTGACCTATTTTGTCTCTCAACTGCTCCATTTTGTTGTGCGGTCCCTGGAATAATGTATTCTCTTTTAATTCCATGTTTATCACAAAACTCCTTGAACTGAACTCTCCTCCTCTATTAGATCTTACTACCTTCATTGTTCACAAGCTTGATTATATGACCAAAGTTTAAATGTCCAAGTCTTGTATGAGAAAGAAAAATTTCATCATACTTGCTTAGATGAAATTCTTCTTTTCCTTCTTTCAAGACATAGACATTGTTTTCAGTTCTTATAGCTTTTGGAACCAACTTTCCTGATGGTATGTATTTTATCTTGCAATTTTTAGAAGTGAAAACAAATTCACATTCTCTATCAAAAACCTGACTGACACTAAGAATAATATGTTTTAGTCCATCTATAAACAACACATCTTGGGATTTCCATTTTCCATTACTCATTTTTACCATTCCTTTTCCTTTTATTTTCCCTGGAGCATCATTTCCAAAAGTTTTATTTCCTGATTTATTTTCACTTAGAGACATAAACTTACTTTTATCACCAGTCATGTGTTTGAACATCCACTGTGAATATACCAGGGGCCTTTTTTTCCTTTGAACAGAAAGCACTAAGCCACACTTGTCATTTTCTTTCTTGCATCAAGTTCTTTGAAAGATAACCTGGATAATAAATTCATAGACCCCCCCTGAGTATATGATCCCTTCTAAGGCTAATTTCATGGTTCTCTTCTAGGTCATGAGAAACCTTTTTATAAAAGGAATCCACCATTATATTCTTCTTCATCATATTTGGAAACTTCACTTACATTTGAATTGTTTGTTTCTTCTGAGTATTTGTAACCTAACTTTATTCTCCACCTATTTCCATGAGTTACCCTACTTACTGACCTTCTATCATCTGATGTGTTTATGTCTTGTTTCCTTCTCAGACTTTGATCTTTTGCCTTAGTTCTGTAATCAGCAGCCTTGTGACCAAACTTATGACAACAATGGAAATATACGAATAATTCCTTTTAATCTTTCTGATGACTGGATTTAGTCTTCTTGAAATTCTTCTTATAGTCCCAAACCTTCCCATATGCTTTGCAATTTAGGGATTTATGTCCAAAGTTATTATAGGAGTAGCAATGACCCAGGAATATTTGCTAATATCTACTTGGAATTGGTATTCTAGGAATCATATCTATTCTTTGTAAGGGAGGAGAAGTTTTCATACTTTATTTCTTCTTAAGTGCAACAACATAGCTTCTTTCATCTTGTTTTGTGAAAGAGGAATATTCTGGCTTCTTTTCTTTGTCATATCCTAATCCATATTTATCACTTGATGGTCTTTGGCTACTTAAGATATCATCTAAAGTCCTTGAGTTTTTCTCAAATTTTGATTGAACTTATTTCTCATCAAGCTTCTTTCTAAGTTGCATAATCTCTTCTTCAAGCCTTTCAGATTCTTGGATTCTCCTTTTGAGATGCAAATCTAGGTCTTCTTCAATCTTCTTGGCCTCTTGAAGTTGGTTCTTTAAATCGATAATAATTTGACTTGACTCTTTATCTTTTGATTTCTGCTCTTCTTAGCATTTTGACAACTTTTCTTCCAAAGAATTGTTCTTCATTCAGTTTTTTTAATTCTTCAAGAGAACTCATGAGTTCTTCCTTTAGGTCCACAACTCCTTCCATTTGTGAATGATATTCTAAAGTTACTATCTCCATGAATAGTTTTTCTTCATATTTATTAAATTTTTCTTTGTATATGGTTGTACTCTTTTTATTTTCCTTAAGACTGCAAGATTCTCCATCATCACTTTCATTCTCGAAAATAGGAGAGCTTGTTTCGGTTCTTTGTTCAACTGAGTAAAGTTTCTCCAATTTGACCCATAATTCTTTAGCTGAGAGACATGACCCTATATTTTCCTTTATAGGTTGAGGTAATCCATCAAATATAGCCTCCATTTCCCTTGAGTTGTTTTGTTTGGATTATTTCTGAGATGTATTCCTTATTCTTCTTGGTGGGATTTAATAAGAGATTACTGAATTCCATACTTCATATCCTAATGACTATAAGTATACTCTTATTCTTGTGCTCCATAATGCATATCCTTCTTAATTAAGTATTCGAGCTTTGTTGGAGGCAATCCCTTCATCACTTGTCTTTTTTAAGCTTACAGATCTACCTTTAAATAAAAGGAACCCACTCTAATACCAATTGTTTAAATTATTCAAATAACTGAGAGGGGGGGGGGGTGAATAAGTTATTTCTAAATATTAAACCATTTTCAATATTTAAATCATTATTATTGATTACATATTTATAGTTGTGATAATGCAGCAAGTACAACATAAGATATGATTATCATCAATCACACACACATGATAGAGATAGACAAATATTCATCTTTATTTGAGCACCTACTCAAATGAGGCTGCAACCTCTGTTTACAAAATCCTTCTCGTGGAGAGCACCAACCCTCATGTTTTTCTAGCACCAACTAAAATAACATTCTCCAACTAAAACTGGGTGGAAGCACCAACTTCCACTTGTACAGGCTCCAACTTGTACAGAAAAAGAAAAATGTTTTTCCTAGCACCACCCTACCACCCTTGTTTCTTAGATTTAAACATGTTCATTACAAATATGTAGAAAAATAGATATAACAATGCATACCAACTCTGTTATGGTCTACTTCTAGATTTTCGTATGCACCTTGGTTCTCCGCATTGTCTCGATTCTGTATATTCTTGAAAGAACTTAGAGTCCTCTGTCATTCTACAATCTCCACTTTGACGATGATCCATGCACCAACTCTCTTTCTACAGAGGGTGCATATTTCTATTCTTATCTCTCATCCTTTTATAAATGTCAATCTGTTACTCATTTACCTGTTTGTACACCTGACAGTCCATTTCCATAACTGATCAAACCGTTCGATGCCTTATGGCAGACAAGGAGTCCAATCGTTGAGTAATCATGAGTTTTTGCAACGCATCTTCACCATTTGGCTCCTTCCGCTATTGTCATTTTCTACAACTCAGATTCTTTTACACTTTTTCTTTTTCTAAAAATCAAAGTTTCAATAGTCCTGGTTCTGTAGTTCTGGTTTCGCAGTACTAGTTCTGCACCATTGATCTTATTCAAGTTGTCCGTGACCATTGATCTAAGAAGAAAATCGGATATCGGATATGTGATCTTTTGTAGATATCATTCCATGATTTCCTCTTTCCGCCTTCTGCACATCCTTTTCCACATGACTTCTTCTGCATCGTCGATTTCATGAGGCCTGTCAACTAGCTGTTGATATGAAATCAAACACCTACTTCCGCACATCCTTTTTTGCAAATTCAATCCACATCATCGATTTCTTATGAAACATTTCCCAATCGTCGATCTTAGATCTAGTGCGGGTTGCAGATCCTGGATTTTCAAAGTTTGTTTAAACAACTTCAACAATTTTTTCTTTCTTCCTTCCACCTATAAAACTCCTTTCGCGCCATTGATTTCTTATGCACCCTTTCTCAACCGTCGATCTTAGATACAGTGTGGGTTTCGGATCCCGGGTTTTCAACAATTGTTTAAACAACTTCCATGCTTTCCACTTTCCTCCTTCCGCCAGTAGAACTCCTTTCGCGTTGTCGATTTCTTATGTGTGTCCACTCTTGACCATCAAATTATCTTTCAAACTCTGCGTATTTTCTCCCGACCGTTGATTTCTTTTGCGGGTTCATAATTGACCATCAGATCTATCCATCACAATAATATTGAATCTTGTTAGTTTTTCATCATATAAGCTAGCATTATGATCTTAGGATCTTTTCACTGAGAGAATAACAAGCACAGCAATAAAACATAAGCACATCAAAAGAGACAAGAGACACAAAGATTTTTTCTCGAGGAAACCATAAAAGAGAAAACCCCACAACTTCCTCAGAGATAGAATCAGCACCAAAATAGTAAAATCCCAAAACAGTAAGATGCACTCCCGACAGCAGTAGTCTTCTTCTTGTCTAGTCCCAGTGTATTTCCTTCCTCAATAATGCGCCACACTTGAGTGAGTGAGTGATGTGTGTTGCAAGTGATAAATAGAGAGGCTCTCACTCTCTATTTATATTCTTCCATTCACTTGAAGTGCACTCCAACATGTCGTCCTCACTTAACAATTAATTACTAGAGCCGACATCTCTAGGAGTGTCTAATAACCCTAGTGACCCACCACTTGTGGGGACTTTGCCTCCTCCGACCAATAGGAGGGTAACACAATGGTGGTGACTATTTCCCTGACTTACAATGACTCACCTAGGGTCGACTTCACTGGGATAGTCTAATAACCCAAGGACCCCACAACTGTGGAGACTTTAACCCTTGACCAATAGGAGGGTTACCCACAATGACTTGACATGAATTTCTCATTATAGAAACTTCCCGATCGAAACATTGGGTTATAACATGACTCAAATACATTACAATACATCCTGGAATAAACATCGGGTTACAATAGATAAGAAATACAAGTGAATACATTCCGAAGTTACAATTACATCAACACTCCCTCTTAACTAGGAAGGTATTCTCTCGACACAATTTATCAGCACAAGTCTTCTTCTCTATATCATCTGGGTCATCGTCAGGTCTTTGTTATCTTCAAAGTCATCTTTATCTTCAAGTCATCTTCATCTGTAAGTCATCTTCATTTGGATCTGGATCATCACTCGATCTGGATCATCATCGTTGAATCTAGGTCATCACTCGATCTGGATCATCACTGGACATCATCACTGGATCTGGATCATCACTCGATCTGGATCATCACTGGAGATCATCATCAGATCTAGATCATCACTGGATCTGGATCATCACTGGACATCATCATCGGATCTAGATCATCACTGAAGCATCATCTCTAGATCTGGATCATCTCTGGAGTATCATCTCAGGATATGGATCATCACTCGATCTGGATCATCACTGCTGGATCATCATTACTGGATCTAGATCCTCACTCGATCTGGATCAGTATCACAGGTGCTATCTCATGATTCTTCTTGTCACAGGAAGTTCTACAGAGCCAGCCCTTTTTCATGCTGGTTGTAGGCCTAGCCATCATGTAGATCTTCTCCCAACACTTACATCTGACCTACTTGTCAGAAAGGCACACCCAACACTTACATCTGACCTACTCGTCAGAAAGGCACGCCCAGCACTCACATCTGATCATATAGGAACTAATCCTATAATCACATCAGAAAGACCCAGCACTTATATCTGAGTACGTGGGAACACATCCCTTAGTCACATTAGAAAGGCTCTGCACTTACAACTGAGCACGTGGGAACACATCCCTTAGTCGCATCAGAAAGGCCCCTGCACTTACATCTGAGCACGTGGGAACACATCCCTCAGTCGCATCAGAAAGGCTCCTGCACTTACTTCTGAGCACATGGGAACACATCCCTCAGTCGCATCAGAAAGGCTCTACACTTACATCTGAGCACGTGGGAACACATCCCTCAATCACTCCAGAAAGGCTCTGCACTTACATCTGAGCACATGGGAACACATCCCTCAGTCGCTCCAGAAAAGATCTGCACTTACATCCATCCAGGTGGGAACACATCCTGCTCATAGTGATGGAAGGGATTACACTCACATCTGATCCTACGAGAACACATCCAAGCAGTCATATCAGAATGGCCCCCAGTCCTCCTTGACTGAGCTACCTGGTAACTGACTAGGCACCTCCATTCTCCTAGAGAATGGCAGTTGCACTTATATCTGACCTGCTCGTCGAAATGGCCAACACTCACATCTGACATGGAAGGAACTTAATCCTTTAGCCATGACAGAATGGTTCAGCCCTTACATCTAATCAAGTGGGAACACATCCCTCTATCACATCAGAATGGCTACTCAGTTCTTACACTGAGTTTTCTTGGTAACTGACCAGGTGCCTCCATTCCTAGAATGGCAATTTCCCTTACATCTGTCCTACTCGACAGAATGGCCATCACTCATATCTGACATGGAAGGGAGAAACCCTATCACCATGACAGAATGGCTTAGCCCTTACGTCTGACCATGGAAGGAACCAATCCTCTCACCATGTCAGAATGGCTATGGGTCTCATCACTTTCGCTTGGAGGGAACCTCGATCTGGAGAACACCAAGTCTCTACCTGAAGTACTCGAACTTCAGCCTAGCCAATGGCTTCATCAATACATCAGCTATCTGTTCCTCCGTCCCAACATACTAGAGCTTCATTGCTCCTCTCTGCACCATATCCCTGATATAGTGATACTTGATCTCGATATGCTTCGACTTGTCATGGAACACTGGATTCTATGACAACTTCACGCAAATCTGGTTGTCACAATGTATACAAGTAGCATCCAACTGGAGATCAAATATATCAAACAGTAGCTTCCGCAGCCATACTGCCTCACAACTAGCTGAACAAGCTGCGACATACTCTGCTTCAGCTATACTCAGTGCCACACAGGATTGCTTCCTACTAAACCAAGAGATCACACCTGATCCCATACTGAAGCAACATCCGGAAGTACTCTTCCTGTCGATGGCACTGCCTGCCCAATCTGAATCAACATAACCTTCTAGGTTAATCTTTTGATTCACATCGTACTTGAGCCCATAATCAACTGTACCCTTCAGGTACCTCAGAATATGCTTTGCAGCAATCAAGTGAACACTTCTCGGATCTGTCAAGAACTGGCTCAAGGTGTTCACAACAAAGCAAATGTCTAGTCTCATGTTCATCAGGTACATCAAGGACCCAATCATCTAACGATACATCGTAGAATCAACCATCTCTGATGAATCATCACTTAACAACTTCAGGTTTGATGCCATAGGTGTGGTCATGCAGTCCATCATCCTAAACCTATTCAGGATCTCTAGTGCATACTTCCCTTGTCCACACTTCCATGCCTAGAACAATAGTGCATCGACACATAACAAGAGCATCACTGGTCTTCCATCTTCAACCTTGAGGAAAAGGTTGGAATCCACTTTACTCTCAGTAAAGCCTAGAGTCATCATTAATCTATCCATCCTGTCGTACCATGTCAAACCTCAAGATCTTCTGCAGTCACTCCCCTTGAAGCGGAGCATCATACTCCCTCTGTCTTTCGTACTCTATGCACTAAAACATTCTGTACTGGAATGACAAGTAGTATCCATCTAGGATCATTGGATACCAAGATCCTCTATTTTGAACTTTTTCAAAAGTTCTTCTCACATCCATCTGTGAGCTTGCCATCCTTTATCGACCTTGTAGCAAAGGTTAAGATATTCATTAAGCTCATCATGTATGTGTTATCCCATGGGTGTCTTCTAAAATCGTACAAGGCCTTCTTTCATTTACACATGATTATGCATGTCATGTGACTTCACTTCCAGTAGCTGTAAATGTTTCTTCTTAGTTTATGTCTTCTTTTCCTGAGAAACCTCGTGCTACGAATCTTGCTTTGTATCCCACGATGTTTCCATCTACTACATGATGGAACTACGAATTTCTCTTCAGGTGTCGATACTGCATCCTAGACATCATTCTTCTTGAACTGGTCTTCTTGGTTACTTCTTCATAGTTGGAAGATTCTGCATCAATGATTTCGTTGCATTCATCATATTATTCTTCATCTTGAACTGTCGTCACTTGTTCTTCGGAACAAGTTTCATCCTTCTTTGCTTGCAGGCGATTATGTATGTGATCTTTCCTACAAGTCAAATGCATTTGTATGGTTAGAACATTTCATAAGGAATATTTATATTGGCAATTTCTTATGCATAAATATATGATCATGCAACTACTTTAGCCAATACAACATTCATCCTTATCTCACTAAAACTTTCTAGATGCCTTCCATCTCTACCAGGACAACATTGAGATTTTGCACTAATCCAATATGTCGGCAAAGAGGTTCCATTCTAGATAAGTAGAAATGGAGAGTTGTATAGAACCATGAGCTACTTACCCATCACATACATATTAGTAGTATACTGTCGTTAATGCCAACATCCTATCATGCATAGTACATCAACTGAATATAACAAATGCATAACAAAACAATATCATGAAATGACAATTGAATACTTATCTTTATTTGTTTCGTGGGTAGACTTCTTGAGCCTTCAACTTCATCGTCTTCTTCATACATGATAGCATCATTTCTTATCCAAATGCTAAGGTGGATAAGAAGTTCTTCAAGAGTTGAGTTGTTCATATTCCTCATCGATTGAGGGATCTTCTTTGGATGGTGAGAGCTTGATCTCCAGTTTCTTCGATCTTCCCTTCTCTTCTTATGAATCAAGCTTCTTCTTCTTCTCAAAGTCTCCTGAAATTAATCACTTCCTTCTGGATCAGATTCCTCGCATGAATGAATCACATGATCCTAGGAGTCCATTCAAGGTGTCCATCACCACTTCTGTATTCTTCACTTCTTCTTTTACCGCTTCAAGTTGTTCTTGATTTGAGAGACTCTTATGACTGCGTGGTCTCTGCATTCTAGATCTTCACATTCTTCAACTGGTTTCTTAAGGTCATATTCTGATTTCTGTTCTTCCCTTCAAATAGCTTGGTTAAGGAATCAAAACTCATCGGTGTCTTTAGGGTTGATTTGTGACTGAATCATCAATGATCTTCTGGGCTTTGACCAAGTTCTTCTTGTGAAAGGATTCTAGCGTCATCTCCCTCTGAAACTAGAACCTCTCTACTCATGTAGGTGTCCAATCCATTTTCTTCAGAGAGATCAAATACTTCTATGCTTGGAATTTGTCAACTTCACCAAGCTTATCATCAATCTGATGTGATAGATCACTTTGAAATAAGAACCTCAAATGGAAATAGCAAAATATTAGATCTTACCGTTTTGAGGTGTCTGTCCTGGTTCCGGAGCTAGCTGATCTAGGGTTTGTCACAGAAACCCTAATTTTAAAAACTTGGAATATTTCAGATCTGATTATATAGACAGAGAGATCTCCTCAAATGGAGCTGTCCAATGTACTCCTTTTCTGAAAATAGTGGAGGGAAGCTCCCGGAACAGGAAGCCCTAGATTTCCAATTTCTTCTGCAGAAATGCCTGTTACTGTTTCTGTTATATCTACGTAATTACTGATCCTTTGTGTCTGAAATTTCGCACTGAGGTAACCTCACATGTCCTTGGTCTAAAACCGTAGGTTTCATCAGAATTTATTTCCCGATTTGGGATTTATGATCCTTTTCCAAGGGTGACCTGTTACAGGACTGCTCAGAACAGCAAAGTTGTACAGAATTCCACATGTCACAATTTCATCTTCTAAGTCTGATATTTGGACCAGAGAAAGTACAGTCCATTTCCTTTCTGGAACATCTTTAGGAATTTCATTTGGACCTCTGTATCCCAATATAGTGCAATTCTCCCCAGGTGTCCTGTTTAGGGATGAATTTTGGAAGAGGCTGGAATCCTAACTTGGAGGGATCATATCTCCCATAATATAGCAAATATGACATTTAATTTTGGATAAATTGTACATCCAGATTTTATCTTTGGGCCCTTCAATTTTCAGCACTTGAGACTTCTCCAATCTCTGGATATAGGGAATGTACCAAAACTTAGCAGTTTTAGTATTTAGGGTTTTTCTAGCTCAGGATCAAACTAGGGTTTGAATTTCCCTAAGTTTCACCCAACCAAATTTCTTGATCCAGGTCTCTAAAATTTTGTTTTGATGAGGAGAAAAATCCTATGGTGGTCTCACTCAAAAATTCCTCTTCTGTAGAAATCCCTAATTTCCGCATCGAAAACTGAAAATGCTCGGAATCGAATTCCATTTCGACAGAAATATGCACCCTTCAATGGAGAGTCATCCTAGCATACTTTTACTGATGGATTATGGAGAGAGACCCAAAAAATAAGAAGCCATAGCTTCTGCAGCTGCACAATGTCTTCTTCTCAGGTTAGCTCTGATACCATGTTAGTTTTTCATCATATAAGCTAGCATTATGATCTTAGGATCTTTTCACTGAGAGAATAACAAGCATAGCAATAAAACATAAGCACATCACAAGAGACAAGAGACACAAAGAGTTTTTCTCGAGGAAACCATAAAGGAGAAAACCCCACAACTTCCTCAGAGATAGAATCAACACCAAAATAGTAAAATCCCAAAACAGTAAGATGCACTCCCGACAACAGTAGTCTTCTTCTTGTATAGTCCCAATGTATTTTATTCCTCACTAATGCACAACACTTGAGTGAGTGAGTGATGTGTGTTGCAAGTGATAAATAGAGAGGCTCTCACTCTCTATTTATATTCTTCCATTCAGTTGAAGTGCACTCCAACATGTCGTCCTCACTTAACAATTACTTACTAGAGCTGACATCTCTAGGAGTGTCTAATAACCCTAGTGCCCCACCACTTGTGGGGACTTTGCCTCCTCCGACCAATAGGAGGGTAACACAATGGTGGGGACTATTGCCCTGACTTACAATGACTCACCTAGGGTCGAATTCACTGGGATAGTCTAATAACCCAAGGACCCCACAACTGTGGGCACTTTAACCCTTGACCAATAGGAGGGTTACCCACAATGACTTGACATGACTTTCTCATTATAGAAACTTCTCGATCGAAACATTGGGTTATGACATGACTCAAATACATTACAATACATCCCGAAATAAACATCGGGTTACAATAGATAAGAAATACAAGTGAATACATTCCGAAGTTACAATTACATTAACAAATCTAGGCTCTGTGTTAACTCACCTCCTATTTCAATGAGTGAAAGGATTGATAACCCTTGGATCTAGGTCCACATATATCTGTGGTGGACTCTAAATTTTATAGAGCATATTACATTAAAATTTCACTCCCAACCTGATTATTAACTCACGTACTAGTTGAGTCCGCGAAATTGTTGAGTACTATCAAATCTAGATCGACGGTGGACTTCAAATACCATAAGGCAGACTTCATATAAATTTCATGCACATAATAATTTCCTTGATCAATCTCTTCCATTGATCATGATCTCTTTCTTGGCAATTAGTTTCTGATTTCGCAACTTAATGCCTGTTTATCCTCCTCACTCTTTCAACCATCAAAATTTCTTCTATCCGTTGATCTTCGCACAAGCCATGGATTCTTCTGAGTCCTCTGCTTATCTGGATCATATTCTTGGAACTATATTTCCATCAATGAAAACCAAATCACACTCTGATATGTTTCCATATGACTTCAAAACCTCCAACAATGAGCAGCTGGTGCTATCCATTCTGAGTAAGCTTGGCCCTAAATTTTCAGTTTTTGTGTCCACCTTCCACTCTAGGATATTGACAAACCCAAGCTGTTGAATTCCTTCACTTGATGAATTCATTGAATTCCTGATCCAAGAACAATATAAGTTGATCCAAATGGGGCACTAAAATCCTCCAAGAATCAAGATCTTTTTCCTGGGGAGTCAAAGAATGTGTAAGAAAAAAGGAATCATAAGGGAAAGGACAAGAGAAAAACTAAATCCAAACCAAAGGAGAAGCCTAATCCATCAGATGCAGCCTCAAGTTCCAAGAAATATAAGCATACTAGGTTTGAAAAGAAAAAGTGACCCTATTGCAAGAGAGGAAACAATCCCGATAGTCTATGTATGAAGAAAACTATAGATCAAATGGATAGAATTATTGAGAAGAATAGCATTTCCCTCCCATAAGGTGCAAGGAAGATTGATTTTTGAATCAAGACCGATGATCAGAAGAGATTCCATGCATTAAAGGATGGATTTTCACAATCTCAAGATTTCCTCATTAATTATGGAGCCTCCAACCACACGGTTGCCTCCAAAGAGTCATTTTCTTATCTAGATCTTACTAATAGTTGTATCATTCACATGGGATATTATTCTCAAATACTAGCTATTGGGAAGGGATCAATTCAATTTTAGCATGGAGTGTTCAACAATGTCTTGTATGTGCCATCCTTAGCAGTAAACTTGTTGTCTGTTTATCTGATGACCCAAAATGGCTCACCAAAGAGATTTTTTTTTTAACCTGACATAGTTGAGATCTTAGATATCTCTACTGGGAAGATGATAGCTGAAGGTGTTGCAAACCATGCCTCCAAGGCATATGAGTTCTCACATTTTTTTCCATACTCACTTCAAAGTGTCCTATTTACACATGCCAATGAGACAAGTAGAGTATGGACTGAGATATTTGACCATATGAAATTCGATTATTTGGGGAAGCTACAAAATGAATAAATGGTTGAAGGATTGGCCCTCATAAAATCCTCTCAAGGTACCTACACAGGATGCTTGGTAGGGAAGCATCTGGAGTGAGAGTATGATATTGGGAAAGAAAAAAATATGCCTCCACACTTTATTTGACACATAGTTATTTCTTAGGACCAATTCCTATAACATCTATGAATAGATCTATATAATTTCTGACTTTCATAGATGACTATTCCAGGTTCTGTTGAATATATTTTCTTAAGCATAAGTTTGAGGTGTTTCATACTTTCAAACTTTTCAAGGCCTTAGTTGAGAACATTGTTGGGAAGAATATAAAAGCACTCAGATAAGATAATGGAGGGGAGTACATCAAAAGAGAGTTTCAACATATTTGTGCTTCATAAGGCATTCAAATGCAACATTGAGTCCCATACACACCATAACAAAATGGTGTAGTTGAGACGAAGAACTGATCATTGAAAGAGATGGCCACATGTCTACTTGAAGCAAGGGGTTTCCACCATATATCTAGGGTGAAGCAATTAAATTTTCTTCATACATTTAGAATAGGGTACCTCACAAGTTAATTTCTAGGGTCACTCCATTCAAAGCACTAATGGGACATAAGTATAACGTCTCACATCTAGGGGTTTTTGGCTCCAAGGCATGGGCCATAATCCCACATAACAAAATAAAATATCTTCAACCCCAAAGTAGTGAATGCGTTTTGTTGGGATATGTAGAAGATGCAAAGGCTTACAAGTTGATGGAGATTGCAACCAGGAGATGATTCATAGAGTGAATTTTCCAATTCAATGAAGATCCATTGCAAGATCTACAACCAATTGAAGAGGAAGGTATAATTTCTCTACCTACACCATTTGTATATGATGATTTTTCTTCTGATGATTTATATTTAGAATCCAAAGATGAGGACCAAGTTGATTTAGATATTGATGTTGAGAATCAAGATCAATCAGATCCAGATCCAGATCCAACACCTTCTCCCAACCCTAGGCATAGGCTCAAAAAATCATTGAAGCTATTGGGAACATTGTTGGGGATCCATCTAGTTGAAGGAGAACCAGATCTCAATTTCAAGATGTAAAATGTGCATCATGCCATACAAATCTACTTGTCCCAGAGAGGTTCTACTTGATGATGGGGTATGATCCACATTACTACAAAAATTATTTCCATTATCCAATGTGGTAGGAAACCATGGATGAGGAATATGAATCACTTCATAACAACAATACATGGGATCTTGTCTACCTACCTTCAGGGAGAAATTTTTTTCCAGTGCAAAAGGATTTACGAAACAAAAAATGCATCTGATGGATCTACAACAAAGTACACGGCTTGGTTAGTTGCAAAGGGGTACTCACAACTTCATGGTTTGGAATACAATGCAACATTCACCCCTGTTGCAAGAATAGATTCCATAAGGAAAGTTTTGTCCATTGCAACTTCAAAACAATTGGAGGTACATCAAATGGATGTGAAGAGTGCCTTCCTACATGGTAACTTGGAAGAATATATCTACATGAGACAACACTTGGGGTACATTGAATTGTTAGAATAATAAACCCATAGTTACCCATATTTGACATTAATTAATCATTTTTGTCTTATTCCTAGATTCTTAGATTCCTCTCTATGCTAGTTGGCTTCCACATGCACCTAGAAGTCAATACTTGCTAAAATGGATCACGGAGCATTTTGGAATCATCTTGGAAACTATTTTAGCAAGTCTTCTTTTATTTCTGGTTCTGAAAAGGGTAGTTCTCCTTTTTATGAAAGCTGCCTTGCTTTACAACAGTTTTAAGGCATAAAGGAAAAGCTAGTATAGGAGAACTTGCCTTGTTTTTTTACCACGTCATCCTCCTTCCTTTTATCTAAAAAAAAAAATTAATGAATTGTATTTCCATCACTTATTATCTTGACCACTTTCTTTAGCCAATTCATGAGCATCTTCATAGATTTGGAAAGTATTTCTTGCACTTATGGGGGATTTGACTAGTTTTATTAAGCCCTCTTTTTGACCAATTCGAATAGCAACCTTGTGATTTTGAATATATAATGTAATTATATATTTGAGCAGCCTATTTATTCAAATGGTTGGATGATGTACACTTATTCAATACAATATTAAGTTATGCTCCAATTTCAGTCTCCTTTTGTATGAATTTTGCATGTTTGATTAGAAATATTGTGTGTAATTGATCTATCACTTGGGTTCAATTTCCACATGGTATCAGAGCCTTTGTAGATCAATTTATCTCCTCCCAAATTGTTATTTTAGGTGCAATCTCACTGACTGGGAGCGCATTTTGCTGACTTGAGGGCATAGGAGCTGAGATATGGACCAATCTCAAAGGATCATCTTGACTCCATTCAATTTCTTTGAATGGAAAGATGAGATGTAGATATTGTTGAGAGAAAAAGGTATCTATAGGTTTATCATGGCTACTGAGGTAGAGCCCAATGCAGCTGCAGAGAAAATTAAATTGCATAATAGGAGGGATGAGGCCTATGGTCTCTTGTGTCTGAGCATTTCAAGAGACCTCCTCTCTCAATTTGTTTGAATGGAAAGATGAGACGGAGATATTGTTGAGAGAAAAATTTCTCTACAGGGTTACCATGGCTACTGAGGCAGAGCCCAATGTAGCTACAGAGAAAATTAAATAGCACAATAGGAGGGATGAGGCCTATGGTCTCTTATGTCTAATAATTTCAGGAGACCTCCTCTTTCATCTTGATTCATTGACATCACCTAATGAGGGTTGGGAGAAGATTGAAGAGATTTTTGGAAAGACAGATGAGATGAGAGGACATCAAATCGAGAATGAATTGATCTCCTTGAGTCCCAGTAGCTTCAAATCATTGCAACTCTATTTTTCCAAGTTTGAGGCCCTTGTTTTGCAACTAAAACAATGTGGGATTGAAAAGAAGGAAGAGAAACTAGTTTTGACCATTCTCTCTAAGCTTGGTATTGACTATTCAATGTTTTTTTTTACCTTCCATGACACCAAATTGACAGCTCAAAATTGGAAGATTCCTAAGCTTGCTAAGTACATGGAATCCCTCACCCAGGAGAAAGATAAATTGGTAATGATGGGAACCCTCAAACCTTCCAAAGACCAAGATTTGGTTGCTGGAGATTCAAAGGTGGATTCAAAAAGAAAGAAAAAAGCTAAAAATCCACCTGAGCAATAGATACACAAGTCAAAGTCTCAAGAGGAGCCCTTGGGTGCCAAGAAGAACTTCCAGAAGAAGAAGAACAAAGAATAAATGAGCAAGTGCGTATACTGTAGTAAGGGCTATCATCCTGAGAGCTCTTATATGAAAAATAAAATTGAAATGTTGACCCAACTCTTGGAGAAGAACAACATCTCCCTTCCTGATTGCTCAAAGAACAGGGAAGGAGGATCAAATTCAGAAGACAAGGAGAGAGTACATGCTTTGGTTGTTGGCACATCAAGCTCACCTTGCTTCATCATTGATTCTGGAGCTTCCAAACATATGGTTTCGACAAAGGAGATATTTTCCTCTCTTAACATGTCGAAAGGTACACCAATAGTTTTGGGAGATACCTCTCTGACTGACAGTATGGGGAAGGGTAGGATTGATATTGACCATGGTAATTTCAATAATGTTTTGTATGTTCCAGCTCTTGCCTCTAATCTCTGATCAGTGTATCATATCACTCACACTGGGTCTCCAAATAAATTCATCTTCTCCCCCAATGAAGTTGAAATCATAGATATTTCGAATGGTAAAGTCATAGCAAAAGGTGTTGTTGATCACTCTTCGAAGGTATACAGGTTTTCCCATTTTATACCCTACTAAAAACCCTCTACTCTTATTACTCATGCTAATGAAGCAAGCAATATTTGGCATGAAATATTTGGCCATCTTAACTACAAGTATCTTTCTGATTTGGGTGACAAGGATATGATCATAGGGTTACCAAAGATCAAGGTTTCTAAGGGAGTATGTCAAGGTTGTATCCTAGGAAAACACCCAAATCACAAGTATGAGAGAGCTAGTCATGAGAGAACCTCTACACCTCTTGAGTTAATCCATAGTGACATCACTGGTCCATTCCCTCATATGTCCATGAGTCAAGCCAAATATGCACTCACCTTCATAGATGATTTTTCCAGGTATTGTTGGGTTTACTTCCTAAAGCATAAGTCTAAATTTTTTAACCTTTTCAAAGTCTTTAGAGCCTTGGTTGAGAACCAGTCTGGGAGGAAACTCAATATCCTCAGAGTTCATCCAGTGATGCAAAGATGCAGGTATCTAAATGCAACATTCTATTCCTTACACACCACAACAAAATAGTGTTGCTGAGAGAAACAATAGATCGCTAAAGGAGATGGAAACTTGCATCATGGAGGCTAAAAATTTGCAACCAAAGTTTTGGGCCAAGGCTATAAAATGTGCATCCTATATCTAGAATAGGGTGCCACATAATAATTTTTATGGTATTACTCCTTTCGAATCTTGGAGTGGGCACAAGCCAGATGTGACCCATTTCAAGATTTTTGGCTCAAAGGCTTGGGCTAGAATTCCAACTAAAAAGGGGAAGGATTTGCAGCTCCAAAGTCAAGAGTGCCTATTTTTTAGGTATTATAATACTCAAAAGGGTACAATATTATCAAATTGAGCACTAACAAATCCTTCATTTAAAGGAGTGTTCAATTCGAAGAAGAGCCTTTAACAGCAGTTGAAGTTGGAGACTCCTCTTGACCACCACAGCCATTGATTGTAAGTGAAGAGATAATGAGTTTGTTGATTATGATATGTATGATAA
The DNA here is from genome assembly GCA_001517045.1 of Pseudotsuga menziesii. Lineage (NCBI taxonomy): Eukaryota > Viridiplantae > Streptophyta > Pinopsida > Pinales > Pinaceae > Pseudotsuga > Pseudotsuga menziesii. The sequence continues at coordinate 1,569,455 of LPNX011155342.1, forward strand.
TGATGATTTAATTTCATATCCTAAAATCCATACAAGACCAAATTGGGAAGCAAGGACCATTCATGCAACTGGGGAACTAACTGGAAATCCTAGCGACATTAGGAGGACTAGATCTCAATTTGAGAGTGCCCTTTGTGTGAAAGATCCACTCTTTTTTGAGAAGTGTTATTTGATGGTTGATTCCGATCCTCAAACATATGAATATGCATCACATGATCCAATATGTAAAACGGCCATGAAAGAAGAAATTAGCTCGCTCCAGAAGAACAACACATGGGAACTAGTTGATCTCCCCCCATGGAGAAAGCTAGTGAAGTGTAAGTGGGTCTTTAAAACTAAATTTACTGCTGATGGTTCAACTTTGAAATATAAGGAAGGATTGGTATCTAAGGGATACTCTCAAGTACATGGTATTGATTACAATGAGACCTTTGCACCAGTGGCAAATATGGACTCCATAAGGCTAGCTCTAGCCATTGCAGCTTCGAAGCAATGGGAAGTACATCACATGGATTTGAAGTGTGATTTTATAAATGGAGATATTAATGAAGATATTTATATGCATCAACTTTAAGGTTTTGTGTCTAATCCATCTTTAGTGTGCAGGTTAAAAAAATCATTGTATGGGCTCAAGCAAGCCCCCAGGGCTTGGTATGCCAAGATTGATGGCTTTCTGTTGTCACTGAGTTTTGTTCGATGCAATTATGATCCTAATGTCTATTTGAAGTTGATTCATGGTTCTTTAATGATTTTTTTTTATATGTGGATGACCTACTGATTACAGGAAGTTAAAAAGTAAATAAATTTCCTCCTTGAAGGATGCAATGAACCATGCATTTTCCATGACAGATTTGGGATTGTTGAGCCAATTCTTGGGTCTCGAAATTGCTAAATCCCAACATGGAATCAAAGTTCATCAGTCCAATAATGCTTCAGATCTACTCAACAAGTTTAGTATGAAATATTGCAATCCAAGAAAGACTCCATTCCTTTCAGGAGTTGAGCTTGAGGAAGTAGGTTCTTCTCCTTTGGTAAATAATACACTATATAGGAAGTTGAGTGGGTATTTTTCTTTATCTTACACAAAATCGACATGAATTATATTATGTTGTTAGTGTGGATTAAATATACATGTATCAGGCTCAAGATATCCATTGGAGAGCAGCCAAGATGATCCTAAACTCTGTTCAGGGAACAAGGACTCATGGGATTTTCTATAAAGCCAAATATGACTTAAAGCTAGTTGGATTTACTGACAGTGATTGGGAAGGTGAAAAAACAGATCAAAAGTATACCTCAGGATATGTGTTCATGATTGAATAAGGACCAATCAGCTAGTTAAGTAAGAAGCAGTGTGCCATATCACTCTCATCTACAGAGGCAGAGTATAGAGGAGTTGTGAATGCAGCTACTCAATGTTTGTGGTTGCAGGGGATACTTGGAGAATGTAGTTTTGAATCAGATTTTTCAATAGTCATATATTGTGAAAATGAAAGCACCATTCAAATCTCCACTGATCCAATTCAAAGACAAATAACCAATCACATTCAGATCCATATGCACTATATCAGGGAGCTTGTGCATGATGGTACCATTCCTCTACTATAATGCGCATCTTCAGAACAAGTAGCAGATATATTCACCAAAGTATTACATGATAAGACCTTCAGTAATCTCAAATAATTTCTGGGGATTTATGATCATGTGGTGAAGTGTGATTGATAACAATATTTCCCAAATTTTGTTTCATGTCCATGTTTAAGGGAGTTTTTTCCCACTGGGTTTTTTCCTCTTTCCTTGGTTGTATGGAAATGTAGTATGTAAAGGGTGACAAAGCCTTGTTGCTAGGCCCTATATTTTTCTAATATTTACTCATAAATTCAAGCTTAAGGGNCACATGCACCTAGAAGTCAATACTTGCTAAAATGGGTCATGGACCACTTTGGAATCACCATGGAAACTATTTTAGCAAGTCTTATTTTATTCTTGGTTCCTAAAAGTGCAGTTCTATTTTTTTTGAAAGTTGCATTGCTTTACAACAGTTTTAAGGCATAAAGGAAAAGCTAGTCTAGGGGAACTTGCCTTGTCTTTTTCCCACATCATCCTCCTTCCTTTTCTAAAAAAAAAACATGAATGAGTTTTCTTTCCATCACTTATTATCTTTACCACTTGCTTTATCCAATTCGTGAGAATCTTCATAGATTTGGAAAGTCTTTCTTGCACCTATGGGGGATTTGACTAGTTTTAGTAAGCCTTCTTTTTGACCAATTCGAATAGCAACCTTGTGATTTAAAGTATATGATGTAATTATATATTTTAGAAGCCTATTAATTCAAATGTTTGGCTGATGTACACTTATTCAATACAGGATTAAGTTATGCTCCAATTTCAGTCTCCTTTTCTATGAATTTTGCATCTTTGATTAGCAATTTTGGGAGTGTAATTGATCTATCACTTCAGTTCAATTTCCACATGAATATTCTTCCCTGGTATGAAAAATAAGGAAATAATTGTATGGGATTAAGAAATATGCAAGTTAATGGTATTCCAAAATGAATTCCTTCTTACTGTCACAGAGGTTTGAAAGGTGCAAGTATCACTATAATGTCTACATGCAACGGAAGGGAGGTTGCTTACTATTGATTTTATTGTATATGGATGACTTACTCATCACCGATGGTTTAGTTTCTGGATTGAGGAACATCAAGTCCTCCTTGATCAATGTATTCTCCATGACATATCTATGGATAATGAGGGAGTTCATTGGCCTTGAAGTGAATAAAAAGATGAATGGATCATGATTTATTAGTCCAGATATGTAGTTGAATTGATAAAAAGGATCCACATGAATGATTGCAAAGAAACAAATTTCCTTTTCCTATATGGAATCAAATTGGAAGAAGGTGGTTACACTCCCCTGTTTGATAGCACTCTCTACAAGCAGCTGATTTGTAGCTTATTGTACTTGACTCATTTGAGACCAGACTTGTCAGATGTTGCTAATGCTATTTCTATATTCATGCAGGAGCCACATGAGATGCATTGGAGGGTATCAAAGTGTCGAATATGGTTGTCATTGATGTCAAAGGAGTTCAGTAATGACAAAGGAATAACAACATACTGTTGATTAAATTGACATTGTTGTCAACATAAGATCATAAGGAAACATTGATGAAATAGTCCAAAGAGATTTGCGGAAGTCTAAATAACACAATTGGCCAAGTGGATTCGGAAGAATTATAATGCTAAGTTTCTATGAAGTGAATATTTGGAAGGACTAGATCATAAGAGAGAGAAAGATCAATGGTCTTGAATATTTTCCACAATGCCAAGGTGCAAGCTTGTTAAAACTGCGGGAAGACTATCGCGAAAGTCATGTTTGAGAATTTATGAAAATCAGACATGCAAACCGTAACATGCAATTGCAAAAGACAATTTGCGGAAGGAGTTTCATGAAAATTCGAAAATCAGATCCATAATCCACAACCCCACTATGGAAAGAACATTGTGGACGCATAATTATGGAAGTAATTTTTGGAATTTGGGAAATGCATATCTGCAATCCACAATTGAAGAAAGATAAATGCAGAAAGATAGATAGTTGTAGAAAGGAAAATGCGGAAGGATTTATATGACGGAAATGTCGTTGCAAAAAAGAAACTTTATGAAAATATAAATGCAGAAAGATCGTTGCGGAAGGTTAATTGCAGAAGCAGAAAGACAGGTCGCAGAAATATAGTTGCGGAAATGAAATTGCAAAAGGATTTATACTGTGAAAAGGTCATTGCAGAAAGGCAATTACAGAAGTCATTTTTGAGAAATTTTTCTAAGTGTTAAATGCAAGAGGTTGAAAGGGTATTTTCAAATGCCCACCAAAGGTTCTCCTTATGCCAACAAATTTGTCAAAAGGATTGTGAAGAATTCCCACACAAATGGTTTGGGTATACCCACACAAGGAAGCAATGGCGTTCATGTATACATCCACAAAGGAAGTACTGATGTAGATAAAAACAAAATAAAGGATGACATGAAAGCTACAGGTAGTGAAGAAACTATTTGTAAATTAAACATGGAAGCTATAGGAAAAAACAACGAATTATATCTGCAAGAATGTTATTGGTTAAAGAATGCTAGATTTGTTAAAATAAGATAATGAATGTAAAAAATAGAGTGTATTATTTATTTAATAAACAAAATTAAAGGGGATGACTGACAAACTAAACACAGAGTTATAAACATAATTAGATTGATGAAGAGATCTATTTAGTGAAGTGTTACTTGTAGGAGAATATATTATTAACTAAAGCTGAGTATAAACATAAATTTAATTAGTGAAAGGGTGTGATAGTAAAAGTCATTTTCCAAAATGAAGAGGCATGTTTTATGAAGGGATGTGTTTGATGCTGAAGAGACATGAAGATTAGATGAATGTTGTTACTAATAAAATATATAAAAGCATATGCCTGAATTGGAAGTAAAGTCTCTCTACAGTTTGGATCCATGTAGATCTGGAAGTTTGATAAAAACATATTAGGGTGGAAGGGTGGTGCTAGTGTAGGCTACATTCATGCAAGGGGTTTGTAGCCTCCTTCCATTGGTAGTTGGTAAATAGGGTGTCATATCATCCTTTGAGAAGTAAGTGATAAACCATGGGGTTGTAGCCTCCTTCTAGTGGTAAATGATAAATGGGGTGGTGTAGCATCCTTTCAGTAGTAGTTGATAAACCAGGGGGTCATAGCCTCCTTCTAGTGGTAGCTGGTAAATAGGGTGGTGTAGAATCCTTTCAGTAGTAGTTGATAAAACCAGGGGGTCATAGCCTCCTTCGAGTAGTAGTTGGTAAATATGGTGTCATAGCATCCTTTCAATAGCAGTTGATAAAACCAGGGGGTCGTAGCATCCTTCCAATAGTAGTTGGTAAATAGGGTGTCATAGCATCATTTCAGTAGAAGCTGATAAAACCAGAGGGTCATAGCCTCCTTCCATTAGTAGCTGGTAAATAGGGTGTCGTAGAATCCTTTCAATAGGAGATGATAAAATTAGGGGGTCGTAGCCACCATATAGTAGTTGCTAGTAAATTGGGTGTTGTAACATCCTGTCAGTCGTAGCTGAAAAAACTATTGTAAATATAATTTTATAGTAATAGAAAGTGTTGGTGGTTTTCCCAATTGGGATTCCATGATAAAATTTGTGTTTCTTGTGTCTTGTTGATCATATTTGTTAATGAATAAGTTAAAAGTGGTTTTAATTGTTAAAATTTATCAATACTGATTCGGCCCCCCCTCTGAATATTGTCCAATATTCCAACAATTGTTATTAGAGTGGGTTCCTTCACTAAAGTCTAAACCACTGGAAGGAAGATCCTATTAAAAAGCACTATCGATCAACAAGAAGGTATTTCCTCCAACATAGCCCCAATAATTAATAAAGAAGGATATGCATTATGAAGCATAAGAATGAGAGTGTATTTACAGGCATTAGGATACAGACTATGGAATTCAGTAATCTCTGATTACATCCCACCAAAAAAATAAGGACTACATCTCAGAAATAATCCAAGAAAAATATCTCAAGGGAAATGGAGGCCATACTTGATGGATTACCTCAACCCGTCAAAGAGAGGACAAGACAATGTATCTGAGCTAAGGAAATCTGGGTCAAATTGGAGAAAATTTACTCAGTTGAACAAAAAGTAGAAGCAAGGCTTGGTATTTTTGAGAATGATAGTGATGATGAAGAACCCTTCATCCATAAGGAAGATCAAAGGAGTAAAACCATAAACAAGAACAAATTTAATAAAAATAAGAAAAACTTCTACTCCATGGAAGATAATGAAGATGAAGAGGTAAGTCAAGATGAATAAAGTCTATTCATAGAGATAGTAACTTTATAAGATGATTTAGATGTGGAAGGAGAGATGGAACTAAAGGCAGAACTCATGAATTCCATTAAAGAATTGAGAAAGAGTAGAATGAATAACAATTCTTTGAAAGAAATTTTTTAATAGTACCTAGAAGAGAAGAAATCAAAAGAAGAGGAAGACAAGACCCTCCAAGAAGAGGTACACAATTCAATACAATGTTAAGAAATACTTAACATGTACAAGATGAATATGAAATCTCGATGTACCATTTTTAAAAGTTTTAGTATCAAATTCGCTATAATATAGGATATATGATTCCTCCAACTTAGGGTTCCATCCTATCCCAGGATTCATCCTTAAACAGGTGACCTAGGGAGAATTGCTATATCTCAGTCTAGAAAGGTCCAAAACAAATTTCTAAAGATGTTGTAGATATATAAAAGACTTTAGTTTCTCTGGTAAAGGTTTCAGACCCTGAAGGTGAAACAGTGACATGTGGAAGTTTGTACAAGTTCTTTATGTTGAAAAATCCTGAAATAAGTAACATTGTGAAAATTTGCATAAGTCCCAACTGGTGAAACCAGTTTTTCTATAACCTATGGGGTTGGAAAGAATACAAACCATGCTACCTCATTTTAAAATTTTAGACTCATCGGAGTAGGAATTTCATAGATGCATAAAAAACAAGATCAGGCAATTCTGCCGAAGAAATTGAAGAAAACTAGGGCATTAGATATTTTGCATTTCTCATCACAATTTTGGGAAAATGAGTATGCTTCTCAGCTCGCCTTGAGGAGGCACATATTTCTATCCAATAATATCTAAAATATACCCAGTTAAAAAATTAAGGTTTCTCTGTTAAACCCTAGTTCCATCAAAAGAAGTCTCCCAGAAAAGCTTTCAAGCAAGCATCATATTGAAGCAGTCTCATTGGTTAAAGAAGAAGCTGCAGATCCATAAGGAGATGAACACAAAGCACAAGAATGAATCTACCAAACAAACACAAATAAGTATTTGAATTGTCTTTCTTATATATGTTGTGTAGTATGCATGATAGAATGTTTACATTAATGACAATGTACTACTAATATGCACGTTATGGGTAAGTAGCCCATGGTGCTATACAATACTCCATTGCTACTTATCTAGAATGCAACCTCTTTGCTGACATATTGGATTAGTGAACAATATTAATGATGTCATGGTAGAGATGGAAGGAATATGGAAAGTTTCTGTGATATGGATGAATGTTTTATTGGCTAAAATAGTTGCATGATTGTATCATTATGCATAATAATTTTTCATTATGCATATGTCCAATGAAATGTTTCTGACAATGCAACTAGTGCATTTGACTTGTAGGAAATATTGCATACAATTGCCTATAAGATATAGATGAAACTTGTTTTGAAGAACAAGTGATGACAATTCAATATTCACTCCAATAAATATACATAAAGATGAGCCTGAAGCTCCCAGGGTCAAAGACACCGTGACGGAAGAAAGAGATTCAGAAGAATATAAGAGAGCAGTAGATTGACCTAGAGAGATGAATACCACATTGGGCATGCTAATATAACTTAATATGAACAAAAACATGATGAGACTTCCAACCAAAGTAAGAGGCATTGGGTACACTCTAGTTATGTGGCACAATTAAGTGACATCATTGATGCAAACCCTTCCAACTATGGAATAAGCTATGATCAAAGAGTACCAGTTGATCACGGGGAATGATGTCTAGGATATGGTTCTGAGACCTGAAGGGAAGTATGTAGTGTATTCCATGTGGATATACAAGAACAAGTATATAAAGCAAGGTTAGTATTTTGTCTCAGAAAGAGGGAATAGACTATTGAATGGCATACTCTACTGACCAGACACACTCCTGCAGTGAAGTAGAAGTATATATCAAGCAAAGAACCGCCTGTGCAAAATAAGATTTGTATGCACTCAGAAGGAATCCATAGATAAGCACATCTAGTTACATACGGATATTGAAGATCACCTAGAGTGATGAATATCTTAACCTTTGCTACAAGGTTGAAGATGGAAACCTATAGAAGAAAACAAGCTCACAGATGGGTGCAAGAGGAACTTTTCAACAATGTTCAAGATAAAGGATATTGGTATATAGTAACCTAATATGGATACATATAAGATCGGTATCATTAGGATGCTACTTGTCACTCTAGTATAGAATGTAGAGGGAGGATGATACTCCACTTTAGGGGGAGTGACTGCAGAAGGTCTCCGAGTTCGACATGGTACGACAGGATGGACAACTTCCTAATGGACTAAGAATTTACTAAGAGTAAAGTGGGTTCCAACATTCAAGGTTGAATGTGGAACACTGGGGATATGTCGATGACCTGACAAGATGAACTCATGGTAGAAGCAATGATGGAAGAATACAATTCATGTTTGGGATATATTACCCAAACCAGAAAGCAAAAGTGTGGTATCTTCCAAGTGGATTTGTAAGGTAAAACATGTTGTTGATGGAAGTATGGCAATATTTGTGGCTATAGGATTCTCTCAAGAGAGAGGGAATTTATGATGAAGAGACATTTTCCCCAGTAGCAAGGTACACTTCCATCAGAACCATCATGGAACTTGCTTCCATGATGAAGTGGGATCTACACTAGATGGATGTAAATACAACCTTCTTAAATGATATGATTGAGGAAGAGGTTTACATCGAACAACCAGAAGGATTTGAATTCAAAGACATAGTAACTCATGTATAAGGCTATGTATGGACTAAAGAAAGCTCCTAGAGCTTGGTATGGAAGAATAGATAGCTTCTTAACAATATTGGTATTTACCAAAAGTAAATATGATCCTAACCTTTACCTTAAGGTTATGGTGATGAACCTATCATACTATTGACGTATTAGGATGATCTATTTCTAACAGGAAATGAGAAACATACCACAGAAAGCAAGAAGAAGTTAGCTGAATAATTTGAGATTAAAGATCTTGGATTGATGTATTATTTCCTTGGGCTAGAAGTGTGGAAAATCCCAGAAGGAATCTTTCTGAACCAAGGAAAGTATGCTCTGGAAATATTAAAGGGATTTGATATGTTGGATTGTAAATCCATGGCCACACCCATGGATACCAACCTGAAGTTGTTATCTGATCAATCATCAGAATTAGTGGATATGACTCGGTACAGACATATTATTGATTCGTTGATGTATCTGACGAATACAAGGCTAGATATATGCTTTGTTGTGAACACCTTGAGTCAGTATCTAGTTAAACCTAGATGGGTTCACCTGATAGCTACAAAGCATGTGATGAGGTACCTAAAAGGTATGATAGACTTGGGACTTTACTATGGTAGAGATCATGACTATAGATTATATGGATATATGGATTCATATTGAGAAGGAAGTACCGTAGAAAGGAAGAGCACCTCAAGTGGATGTTATTGTCTGGGATCTTCCATGATCTCATGGTTTAGTAAGAAACAACAGTGTTTCTCTCAGCACAGCTGAAGCAGAGTACATAATAGCTTGATCTACTAGTTGTGAAGCGATATGGCATCGAAAACTGATGTCAAGACTAATTGACATGGAGCTGGATACCATAGTGATTCTTTGTGACAACCAGAGTTTCATAAAGATGACAGAGAATCATGTGTTCCATAAGGGATATGGTACTTAAGGGAGACATAAAACTCTAGTATGTGAGTACCAATGAGCAAGTTGCTGATATGTTGACCAAAACTCCATGAAAATCTTGGTGTAGTTCAAAAAGACTTTCCTCGTAAGGAGGAACAGTGATGTTGATATATATATTTCCTTGTAAGGAGGAATGATGAAGATATGGACCCTTCTAGGAAAGAAGAAATAGGTCAAAGATATGGACCCTTCTAGGAAAGGAGAAACGGATCGAATATATGGACCCTTATCGAAAAAGAGAAACATGTCAAAGATATGGAACCTTCTCAGAAAGGAGAAACATGTCGAAGATATGGACCCTTCTCAGAAAGGAGAAACAGGTCGAAGATATGGACCCATCTCAGAAAGGAGAAACATGTCGAAGATATGGACCCTTCTTGGAAAGGAGAAATAGTTTGAAGATATGGACTCTCTTCAGGAAGGAGGAACAAGTTGAATATATGGATTATCCTCAAAAAGGAATAACAGGTCAAAGATATGAACCCTCCTCAACCAAAGGGGGAGTAGGTTGATAATATGGATCCTCCCAGGAAAGGGGGAGTGATAATAAGATTGACATTGATGATGGGATGATAATGATTCTCTAGTATGAAAGAGGTCAAGTGTGCCTGAAGATGCTAATAAGGTCCGAAATTCACTTTTGGATGATAGTATCCTCTCTTGAGGATTGCAGGTATAACACTTTGTTCATGAGAGTGGTCCTTACTAGATAAGGATTGGCCCTGCAGATGTTACTTTCACATGGAGAGTACTCACATTTACTTGTGGATACTATAGAATAACACTCACTTGGGAGTGGTCCTATCCTTAGTGGCAAGGATTCTCTATGATGAGTCCTTACAGATGAGAGCCCTGGAATTTACATGCGGTCAAGATCTACTTTGTAGACATTACTCTTGTATGGAGAGTATACCTACATTTATATGTAGATTCCATAGAATAAAACTCGCTTGGGAGTGGTCCTTGCCTTAGTGGAAAGGATTCTCTATTATGAGTCCTCATGAACGTCGTATTATAACACTCACATGGAGTTGTCCTAGCTCTAACATGTTGAGGATGTCCTACGATGAGAGACAACACCTAGGTGTGGTCAAGATCTGCTCTGCACACAATACTCTTGTATGGAGAGTATGCCTACATGTATATGTAGATGTCATAGTATAACACTTCTTAGGAGTGGTCCTAGATTTGAAGCTAAGGATTTTCTACGATGAGTCCTTACAAATGACAAGGCCTACATCTAGGTGTGATCGAGATCTACATTTAATTCGTCGATACTATGGACCCTCCTCGTTAAGAGGGAGTAGGATGATGGATGATTACATCATCCTTGGACTTATGTCCTAAAGTGATAGGGACTGATCATCCCATAAATATATCATGTGTATTGCAGGTAGCATGGTGATGAAGGAACAAGAAGATCAAAGTGATGCAACAAAGGATCAAGAAGATCAAAGTGTGACTGCAAAGGATCAAGAAGATCGAAGTGCTGCTACAAAGGATCAAGAATATAAAAGTGTTGCTGCAAAGGCTCGAGAAGATCAAAGTGTTGTTACAAAGGATCAAGAAGATCAAAGTGATGCTGAAAAGGATAGAGAAGATAGAGGTGTTTCTACAAAGGATAAAGAAGATAGAAGTGCTGTTGTAAAGGATAGAGGAGATCAAAGTGTTGCTGCAAAGTATCAAGAAGATCAAAGTGCTGCTACAAGGGATCGAAATATCGAAGTGTTGCTACAAAGGATCAAGTGATAAAGTGCTGCAAAAGATAAAGACTCAGGTTTGTAGAAGATGATGTTCCATTACTGAATACATTGAAGAGTAACTATTCTAGTTAATGATTATTCCTAAAAACTTCCTATGACATATAGACATATCGCCTTGATGATGCTGCAGATGCTCTCTCTCTCGTTAATCCTATAGTTGATGATGATGTTGTCATTAGAATACCCTTCTTGTTAACATTGTAACTTCAAAGGATATTATAAATGTATTTTACTAATGTACCCCAAGGGAGATGTTATTATTCCTCAATCGGTATGTTACTATTGTATTTGATCATCATAGAGTCATGAGGTAAAGCCTCCATTGTAAGTTGGTTCAATAGTACCCTAATGAATATAATATAATATTGTATTGGGTATTCCTATGTGAAGTCGGCCTAGTTAGTTAAGTGGGGCCGACTTGTTAGGTTAAAATTCAAGTGACAAAAAGAGTATAAATAAAGGAGCTGTGTTCCTCATTTGAGCACACACTCACTTATATATAGCGCATAGCAGACAGAGAGAGAGAGAGACAGAGAGAGATACATGTTGGAAGAATGCGCACCTATCCGGGGTCTTGTCTTGTACTTTGATACATCTTATACAAAGGAAGTTTTGTTGGGTTTTCTTCCCCATGAGGGTTTCCCAAGACAAATATTTGTGTTCTTTTGTGTGGTTGTACTTGTCTATATTTCAGTGATCCTTTTACATATGGTTATGATGTTTAATGCTAAATGTTATCATATCTGGTATAACCATTAAAACTTAACAGTTTTAACTACAAAATTGTTAACAGTGGAAGAAAACTCAAGGCTGATATGAAAGATAAGGGTGCAGTTTATTGAGAAAGTGCCAGGATGAGTAAACGTAGCAGTAAATATTACGAAGGAACAATTGGTATTCAAACACATATTAATTTGATAAAGTTATTTCTAAATTTGTATCTCAGAAGCATGTTTATGAACCTGTAGCAAATCTTGTTGGTGCAAGGTGTGAAAGAAGAATATAGTATCAATAAAGATAGTTAAACCTTGGTCAATGTCTAAAGGAACAAGGAAATATGGATAATAAATTACTTTCATGGCATTAAAGACTCCTTAAGAAGAGCAAGTTACATGATACATTCTTATAAGTTTATTGAATAAAACTAATGTTGAGTGTAAACTCTGTCACAAAATGTAGAAAACATTGACAAAGGGGAGGAACATTGAAAGCGGGAGTCTATGAACTAATCATCCAGGTTCTACTTAAAAAAAAACTCGCTATAAGAAGGTAAATGAGGATGTTAACCAAATCATAACACAATTATTAGTATTTAGTCCAGTTAACAAGAGGAGGAGAAGCAAAGAGAAAAATTTCTTATAAGAGGATATGTATTGGCAAGGGAAGTTGTCAAAAAGAAGAAAAATAGGAAATTCTCTATCAAGATGGTTACAACAAGGGCATAGGAGGTTATCCTTTGTCATTGTTGTTAAAGGGGAAGAATGTTTAGATTTTTCCATCAATTCCAAAGGGGGGGAATGTTTATATTTTTCCATCAATTCCAAAGGGGGAGAATGTTGAATATGGTTGTCATTGATGTCAAAGGAGTTCAATAATGACAAAGGAATAACAAAAGAATGTTGATTAAATTGACATTGTCGTCAACATAATATGATTAGGAAACATTGATGAAACAATCCAAAGAGATTTGCAGAAGCCAAAATAACATAGTTGACCAAGCAGAGTCGGAAGCATTGTAAATCTAAGTTTCTATGAAGTGAATATTTGGACGACCCAAATCATACGAGAGAGAAAGATCAATGTTCTGGAATAGTTTCTGCAATTCCAAGGTGCAAGATTGTTAAAAATGTGGGAAGACTATTGCAAAAGAGATTTGCAGAATTCATGTTTGAGAATTTATGAAAATCAGACCCTCAATATGCAATACGCAATCCGCAATTGTAGAAGAATTTTTATGGAAGACGAATTGCGGAAGCAGTTTCGTGAAAAGTCAAAAAGCGGATCTGTAATCCGCAACCTGACTGCGGAAATAGCATTGCGACAGCATAATTACGGAAGTCATTTTTTGAATTTGGGAAATGCATACCAACAATCCACAATCCTCAATTGCGGAAGTCATTTTTGGAATTTGGGAAATGCATACCCGTAATCCACAATCCACAATTGCAGAAAGATAAATGCCGAAATATAGTTGTGGAAAGGCAATTGCAGAAGGATTTCTATCACGAAAAGGTCATTGCTGAAAAGAAAATTCACAGAAATATAAAAGTGAAAAGATCATTGCGGAAAGGTAATTGCGGAAGTGGAAAGACATGCTACAAAAAGATAGTTGTGGACAGGAAATTGCAAAAGGATTTATATTGTGGAAAGGTCATTTCGAAAAGGAAATTGAGGAAGTAATTTTTGAGAAATATGTCTAATTGTTAAATGTAGGTTGTTGAAAGGGAATTTTCAAATGCCCGCCAAAGGTTCTCCTTATGCGAATAAATTTTTCAAAAGGATTGTGAATAATTCCCACACAAATGGTTTGGGTATACCCATACAAGGAAGCAATGGAGTTCTTGTCTACTTGTACAAAGGAATTATTGATGTAGATAACATCAAAATAAAGGATGACATGAGAGCCACAGGTAGAGAAGAAACAATTTGTAATATAAACATGGAATCTACAAGAACAAACAATGAATTATATCTTCAAGAATGCTATTGGTTAAAGAATGCCAGATTTGTTAAAATAAGATAATGACTGTAAAAAATAGAGTGTATTACTTATTTAATAAACATAATTAAAGGTTGTGTTTGACAAACAAAACAGAGCATTATAAAGAGAATTAGATTGATGAAGAGATGTATTTATTGAAGCGTTAGTTGTAACAGAGTATATTAGTAACTGAAGCTGAGTATAAACAAAAAGTTAATTAGTGAAAGGGTGTGATAGTTAAAAGTCATGTTCCAGAATGAAGAGGCACATTTTATGAAGGGATTTGCTTGATGATGAAGAGACATGAAGACTAGATGGATGTTTTTACTAATAAAATATATAAAAGAAGATTCTTGAATTGGAAGTAAAGTGTCTCTGCACTCTGGATCCATGTAGATTTGGAATTTTGATAAAAAACATATTAGGGTGGCAGGGTGGTGCTAGGGTAGGCTACATGCCTACAAGGGGGATGTATCCTCTTTCCAATGGTAGTTAATAAATAGGGTGTCGAAGCATCCTTTAAGTAGTAGCTTATAAACCAGGGGATCGTAGCCTTCTTCCAGTGGTAACTAGTAAATAGGGTGTCATAGCATCATTTTAGTAGTAGCTCATAAACCAGGAGGGAGAAGCATCCTTCCAGTGGTATTTGGTAAATAGGGTGTCATAGAATACTATTAGTGGAAACTAATAAAACCAGGGGTTCGTAGCCTCCTTCCAGTAGTAGTTGGTAAATAGGGTGTCATAGCATCCTTTTAGTAGCATCTGATAAAACTAAGGGTTTGGGGCCTCCTTCCAATAATACCTGGTAAATAGGGTTTCATAGCATCCTTTCAGTAGTAGTTGATAAAACCAGGGGTTTGCAGACTCCTTCTAACTGTAGCTAGTAAATAGGGTATCATAGCATCCTTTCATTACCAGTTGATAAAACCAGGGGGTCGTAGCCTCCTTTCGGTAGCTACTGGTAAATAGGGTGTTGTAACATCTTGTCAATCGTAGCTGACAAAACTATTGTAAATATAAATTTGAAGTAATAGAAAGTGTTGGTGGTTTTCCCAATTGGGATTCCATGATAAAAGTTGTGTTCACTGTGTGTTTTTGATCATGTGTGTTAATGAATAAGTTAAAAGTGGTTTTAATTGTTAAAATTTATCAATATTGATTCACCCTGCCTCTCAGTATTTTCCATTATTCCAACACAAAATACATCTTGCACTATGTGCAAGGTACTAGAGTGTTCAAGATTCTCTATTCTAATCATTGCTTAGTTAGACTCTGGTTGGTTTTACTGATTTAGACTAGGCTGGAGATAGTACTGACAAAAAACATACTTCATGTTTTTTGTTCATGTTGGGATCAATACCAATCTACTGGTCAAGAAAGAAGTAAGCAACTCTTGCATTCTCTTTAGCTGAAAGAGAGTATATGGGGGTTGTGAATGTTATTATTCATGCAATTTGCTTACATGTGATTCTGGAAAAGTTTTCAATTCACACTTATCCTTTAGTAGGCATTTTCTGTAATAATCAAAGTGCAATTAAAATTTCCAATGATCCAGTATAGAAGCAATGGACTAAACACATAGAAGTCCACATGCACTATATTAGGGAACTAGTGCACAACTGGACCATCACAATGCATTACTTCCCTACAGAGAAGTAGGTTGTAGACATTTTACAAAGTATTTAATTGAAAATATATTTGTTTATCTCAGATCTCTACTTAGTGTGAAGGCTTGATTCAGTCCCCTACTATTCATTTTGAGGTGGGGGGTGGGGTTTCCCATGAGTTTATCCTCATTTCTGTAATTTACTGAGAATTTATTTTATTATTATTATTGTATGGGTGACCTTTGGTCTCATTTTTCAAGGCCTAGGTTGTCCACGTTTTGATTAAGGGGGGGTGTTAGGATAATTATAATCCTCCCTTGCCCACCTTAGTTATTTTATCACTTTCCTAGGTTAGGATGATATTATCACTTTCATTAGTGCATGCATATTTTATATAGGGCCTTATAGCCACTTGATGCACCCTCATGCATGATTTTAGGATATCCAAAGATCAATGCATATATTTTTGGATCCCACTTTGAGTTATGGGAGTCCCACCTTCAGTTCACCCTCACATAAGTGGAGTGATTCTCTGATGGTCCACCTTCAGTTCACTCTCAGTTAGATAATGTGCTTCTCTTACATGATTTGAGGATAAAGGAGCCTTCACTCACCTACCAAGGTCACTTAACTGATTGTTAATTGTTTCAGTTGTCTGGAGTTGCACCAGTGTGTCTATAGTGGTGATTTTCCCCAATTTAGTCATGTATGAATTCAGAGATTTGAATCAATCCTAGAGGATTCATATTTCCTTCTTTTTATTATGGATTGATTACACAGATTAATGAATATTATGTCCATTTATTTTTTCCAATTACGTGTTCCTTCTCTACTTAATTTCACTATGCATGTTTATCAATTTTAACGCTGTAATTCATCCTCCTTCATACATATTTCACTGTAAGGTACTATTCATCCCGATGATCTCCCATAATTGATAATTTTTATGTGTATTCACATATACATAGGATTCTCTTCCATAATGAAGGATTAAAAACTCAAAGGGAAGTCTGGTTGAAGCTCGAACCACTGGTTAGCAAGTAGGATGAGCTGAATGGCCACGTTTTGGAGAATGAATTAATTTCTATTCAACCCAATAGTTTCAAAACCATCCAACAAATTTTAACTAAATTCAAGTATTTGGTGACGCAATGAAAACAATGTGGAATTGACAAGATGGATTAGTAGTTGTTTATATCCATTTTGAGTAAGGTTGGACCTGAATTTTTTAGTTTTTGTGTCCACCTTCCAGTCTGGGAGACTAACAACCCCAAACTAGAGAATTCCTTCACTTGATGCATTCATCGAATTCATGATCCAAGAACAATATAAATTGATCCAAATGGGTGCACTAAAATCCTCCAAGAATCAATCTCTTTTGGCCGGAGATTCAAAAAATGCACTAGAAAAAGGGAAGCAGAATAAAAAGGGCAAGAAAAACACTGAATCCAAACCAAAGGAGAATACTAATCCATTAGATGGAGCCTCAGGTTCCAAGAAGAATAAGCATAAGAGGTTTGAAAATACCAAGTGTCCCTATTGCAAGGGAGGAAACCATTCAGAGAATCTATGTATGAATAAAACTATAGATCAAATGGTCGAACTTCTTGAGCAGAATAACATTTCCCTCCAAAAGGTGCAACTAAGATTGGTTATGGAAGTAAGAATGATGATCATGAGAGATGACATGCACTGAAGGATGTATTTTCACAATCTCAAGATTTCGTCATTGATTCTAGAGCCTACAACCACATGGTTTCCTCCAAAGAGTCATTTTATTCTCTAGATCTCACTAGTGGCCTGACCATCATATGCACAAAGAGTGATAGAGGATGGTGCTAAATTAGGAGAGACCAATTTTTCCACACATTGGAAGACATTACACACATGGATGCGCCTTCAGTGGCAATGCATCAATGGATAATAATGTTTTTTACTATGAACGACACTTGAAATGAAACTTATGAGGGTATTCGTAGTTCACCTGTATCGAGGTCAAACTGTCATGATATTTACGTCAGAATGATCAATACTTCCTAGTGCATTAAAAAATGCCTTTCATTGGGAAGGGCATGATTGAAGTACCTCGAGGGTCGACATGGTGGTTGTTGATTATGACAGATCATCTACAATATTGTAGTTATGTGCAACCTTCAGGTGGGGGTTATGAGGAGTACACCTTAATTGTACTTTAAGTATACTCAGAATTTACTTCATGGTAGGGCAGAGATCTGTAAAGAACCTCCTAATGGAGTGGAAGTTACTTTGATGATGAGTGAGGTTTCATCATTAGTTTACTCCTTATTGTGAATTCATAGGTTAACTAACGCTTGGGTCATGTAGATGTTTTGGAACAATCCATCGCCTAGGGGATGGGGGTCGAGCTGTTGTGTAACCACCCCTTGATTGGAAAAGGGTTTTTTTGAAATGACTTGGTGTGGTTGTTGTGTAGGAGGTGTTTGAGAAGGGTTTGCAGGTGTATGTGGTTGTGCTCCCAACATCTTTTAGAAGTCAAGGATATGCTGATAGTGTGAGTGTAGTGACTATACTCACCACATATTATGTAAGGGAAACTTGTCCTCAAATTAGCATTCTTACCTTGTTTAGGGGGACTTCCCTATTATGGGGCTTGGTTACCCTAGTTTACATTCTATTGTGAGGTTTGATTTTCCCCTTGCCCTTGTTTTTAAGGATGCTTGTTCTTCCTTTATTCTTCTACTGATTCTATGGATTCAAAGGATTGAAAATATTCAGCTGCTCAAATTTTTGAGTTTGTTGTTGCATGGAAGGCTGAACAAATGTGACTATGATATGAGGCCTGGATGCGGTATTGCGAGGACATGGATATGGATAATAGGGATTATATATCGGGGGTGAGACATAAGTAGGTTGCACTGGATATGATGTGCATGTCGATACAGGTGGTTCCATTAGAGGTTGAGGAACCGACTGTACTTGGATTGTACTAGGATAAAAATGGTTCTATGTTCCATACTGATACTGGCCAAATGAAGGATTTGGTGTAGTATCAGTGGGATCTAATAAACAGGGATGGGTGGGTGAAGCATGACTAGTGGTGGTGGTGTAGGATTTGTTTGTGGGGGGCCTTACTTTGGGAATAAATGGATCCAATAATCCCATCTGTAGAACGTGACATCCCTACTCAGGGAGGATCCAATGATCTATTCCTAGGGACATATGGTAGTACAATGTACAAATACCCTGATTAGGCATATATAAGGTCAAAGTGTTGGGATTTGTGATTAGGATATTTGTAATCATTGACTTATCATTTGGATTGTTTGGTTAAAAGAGCATGAATGCGTAAATGTGCACCTAAAAATGAAGAAACACATAAAATATACATTCACCATTAAAACACAAGAACCACTTGATAACATAGCTCATCCTAATGGGACTACATATCCGGGCCTTCTTTTCAATGGGGAGGTTGTTTGTTTTATAATCCCAACAAAAATATCAAGTACATGGAAAATGTGGCTTTATACCTCAAGTTTGGAAGTGAACTGCAAATAGGCTTCTCAAATAAGAAAACAAATTCCACCACTATGATAAGAAGGCTTGTACGATGAGGAATGACATAAAACACTCTATACCTATGTGTTGTAATTGTTGTTGAAAATTCACCCTCAAAAAATATAAATAACCCACTTCTGCCATGTGTTAGTTCATACAGACATACAGACATACAATCATACATATGTATAGTCATACAAATGTACATTCATGTATGGATACATAGTATAATAAATGCATTGTATGCACCTTGTGATGCGTGCTAGTCCTTTGGCCCTCTCATCCTTAATATCCTTAGGCGTGGTCGCATGATCCTTAGTTGCATTTGGGAAATTAGTGGCCTTAAATACAATGGGGATGGGGTCTAGGAAAGACCCACCCTACTTGTATCGTTGGAATTGAAGGCGAGAGACATGGGGTCAAACCCTAGAGGCTCCCCCCTTTTGGTGTGCTCCCGTGTGTTTGGTTAGACTGGAGGCTATACTTGGTGTTGGTTTTTTATATTTGGAGTGTGGTTAA
>LPNX011155342.1:1589322-1628590 GCA_001517045.1 Pseudotsuga menziesii
TTATAGTTAACAAGGAACACAGTTAGCATGATGATGAAGACATTGGTGTAGCTATGTGAGGTCATGGGTTTGATCCCACTGGAGGATAATTCTAGTTACCCAACCAATTTTAACCTATCTAGAAGTGACACGTGTCATTCCAATTTTGGGATACGTGTCACCTCTAGATTGGTCCACCTATTGCCTCTAGATTGGGCCACATGTCAGAACATCATAACTTTTTCATACAATTTATATTTTGAGTGAAACAAATGTTGTTGGATTCATATTGACAATATCTTTGCTTTGACATTGGTTCCACTACATTCTGCTCAGTTTGAAAAATGACCCATTCATAGATCCTCCTAGATCATACCTCCCCATTAGAAGGCTTTTGGCCTCCAAACACATTATAATCCAATGGTTAAATGAGGGAAATTCTCCCTCACATTTCTCTTCTCGACCCAACATGCTTTACTTGGATGAGTGCCTTTCATTCCAACTCGAAGATATTCCACATCACCCTTTCTTGAAGTCCTTGTTCTTTTGTCAAGGATGACATCTTATTTAAGATTTTCCAAGTATACAGGTGCAAATTCATCCATTGTTGGGACTAAAAAATTCTCCCTTAGATACATGATCATTGGAGGCTCATAAATATTTAAGTTCTCCACATTTACAACTGGATAAATTTGCATGTAATATGGTAGATCTAAGTGAAAGGCATTGGTTCCAATCTTCTCCAATATAGTGAAAATACCATATCTGATAGGATTGAGTTTCTTTCCTTCAGCTTTCAATATATCTTTACTGATGTGCAACCAAAATTTATTCCCAACTTGAAATTGGTGATAAACTTGATGCTTGTCATGTCAAGCCTTATACTGTGCTTGAATATTCTCCAATTTCTCTTGCACTGCCTGGTGCACCTGTTGAATATTCTAATTGAACTTACATGCCTTTTCTTCATATTTTGAAACATTTGAATCAATATATTTCCCATATTTCAAGTCCAATGGATTTTTAGGAAAATAATCAAAGCATGTTTCAAATGGATAAATCTGAGTGGAAGATTGCAAGGCTCGGTTGTAGGCATGTTGAATGTACAAAATCCGATCATCCCACAACTTAGGATGCTTGTTGCAGTAACCTCGAAGAAAATGAACCATGGTTCTGTTTACCACCTCAGTCTATCTGTTAATATATGGATGGAAATACATACTCCTCTTCAACTTGGTATCCATCATTCTCCACAGACAAGTCCAAAATTCACCAAGGAATCGAGAGTTCCAATCCGAGATGGTGGAAGTGGGTAGCCCAAAATGGACCCATACATGCCGAAAGAAAAAATGAGTAGTTTTCTCAACATTGATTTGATTTTTACATGGAATCAAGACACACACATTTTTTAACCTATCCACTACCACATACAAATAGTCATTACCCCTTTTAGACATAAGACCCCCCCCTACAAAATCCATGGAGTTTCTCTCCCAAGTACGTGAAGGAACAAGAAGCGGTGAGTACAACCCCAATTTTCTATTAGTGGGATTACAAGTAAATCACATCACACACCGCTTTACATATTTGGTTAAAATTTCTTTCATTCGAGGAAAATACACAAGCCTTTGCAAATGACCCAAATTTTTTACTACAACAAAATTTCTAGATACAAGAGAAGTATGTGCTTCTCAGATTACATGAGCTCTCTCACTGGCAGAATACATAGCTTGCCAAGATGGTAGAGTAACTTATCCTGTAAGTAATATTCATCTACTTGTCCACCATCGTTTATCTTCTCATAAACATATTTAAAATATTCATCATAAGCATATTGTTCAATATAGCTATCATGAGAAAGATAATCATTTTTCAAAACAATGGATGCAACAATAAGAGGTCTAGAAAAAATATATGCTACTTTGTTGCTTTAGCCTTTCTTGTACTTCATTATCAAATGAAACTGTTGAAGGAACCCCATCCACCTGTAGTGACGAGATTATTGCAGCTTGGTTTGTGACTGGATGTAGTGTAAATTATGGTGATTTTTATGGATGATAGTCTCTTTTCCCATCAAATAATGTTTCCATTTCTTAACACCTTGAACCAAAGCATACAACCCTTTTCATATGTGGGTTAATTAGCCACATCTTGTGAAAAAGTTTTTGAATGGTAAGAAATAGGATTATAATGCTTCATCAACACTTGTCCCATGTCATAACTACTAGAATCAGTCTCATACTCAAATGGATACTGAAGGTTAGGAAAAGTAAGCACTGGTGTGGTGCTAATATTTCATTTCAATGTATCAAAATATTTATGCTCTTTACCTCCACATTGGAAGGATTTCTTCACGCTTTTCAAGGCATGCAAAGGATATGCATTGAAAGAGAAGTTGAATATGAAATTCCTCCAATATTGAAAATAAGCTAATAATTTTCTTACTTCTGTTGTAGATGTAGGGTTAGGACAATTTAAGGTTACATAAACTTTGGAAGGATCAATTTTCAATTGTCTTCCTCCTACAATATGACCAAAGTACACTAAATACAACTTTGACAATTTTACATACAACTTCTCCTTTTTCAAACTATCCAAAACAAATCTTACATGCCTTACATGTTATTCTCAAGATTTGGTAAAGACAAGAATATCATTTGAGTATACAATCACAAACTAATATATGAATGGCTTGAATACATCATTCATCACACACATAAAAGTATATGGATCATTACAAAGTCCAAAAGGCATCACTAACCATTAAAAAATACCTTTCTTTGTTTTGAAAGAAGTTTTCCACACATTTCTTTCTGCAATTATAATGTGATGGTAAACATTGTGCAAATCCAACTTAGTGAAATGAGAAACATATTTTAATTAATTAATTAAATCATCTATGCGAGGAAGAGGATACCTATTTTTCACCGTGATATTGTTGAGAGCTTGATAATCCACTCACATCCTCCATGTGCCATATTTCTTGAACACTGACACAATAAGTGAACCACATGGGGATGGGTTAGGCTTGGAAACTTCTTGGTCCAACAAGTCTTGTACCTAAATTTTAATCTCAACCATTTCCATAGTTGGCATCCTTCACATGCCCACATTTTGAAGAGGGGCATCTTGTTGAAGATGAATCTCATGTTGAATCTCCCTCTTGGGAGGCAAGCCACTTGGTTCTTTAAATATATCATCATAGTTAGAAATAATATCAATCATAGATTTATTATAGGAAGGATTGCACCTTTGGAAAGCCTCAGATTCCTCAACATATTTTTCTCTTAAAAAATAAGCATGCATATCTTATTAGTAGTAATGAGTCTCTTCATTTTTCCCACACTAACAAGAGTAGAGTTAACCTTCATTTTGTGATATCTTACAACATATTCTACACCATCCTTTGTGATATAGTACTTATCCTCATGCCTGAAGAAGACTGTTTTTCGATTGTAAAGGTAAGGGATTCCCAAAACTATACCACATATGTCAAGAGGCACAAAATCCATTTCAACCTCATCAATCAACTTTAATGCAGTAGAAAATATGACCCTGCACTGCTTGGTGACATTCATCTTGTCATTATCACATATCCAACCAAGATTATAGGCTTGAGGATGAGGTTTGGTCTCTAAACCCATATTCATAACCACTGATTTACAAATTAAGTTAAGTTGAGAACCTAAATCAAAAAGAATTTCAATATTTGTATGTTTTGCAACAACTCTTATATGAAATAATTCACTTCTTCTTTTATCAAAATCATGAGATGAATTAGAAGAGCTTATACCAATACGAAGGGAAGTGTTACCTTGTACATCAACAACTGCAATTTGTGTTTCATCCCTTGAGTCAGATCCCAATTCTTTATAAATTGTTTCTAATGTCTTCTCCTTTCCTTTGCCTCTATACGTTTTAGGCTTGATCTCAGGATGTAAATTCCAACGGTGATCTCGGTCATGCCCATATTTGTCACAATTTGTGCAATGGAGTGTTTCTCCCTCTTTATTCATTATAGTTGTCTTCTTTTCCTTTCCTTTGCCTTTGAACTTGTTGTTCAAAAACTTTTGGTTCTTCTTCGGATGATCTTCTTGAACATGCTTTCCACTGCTTTCAATATGAGTAGCTTTCACGCTAGCCCATCTATATTAGTAGGATTCAATACAACAAAGTATGATGAATGTAATTGGGAAGTGCACCAACATACTTCATGCGAGTTTATGAAGAAACTAAAGGAATGCTAAATTCAAGTTCTCTATTCCTAAAATATTATGTAAAGATTTGTAGATTTTGACCTTTATTCAATATTAAATTCTACCATTCCATCATGGATTTCTATACATAACCTAATGGATAAAATTTATTTTGTAAAGCATAAGTGAATGCAAACCAATATGAAAGGAGCTTACCATTATGTTTAGTCCCTTTCTGCAATTTTCTCTCCCACCAAAAAAGACCAGTGTCTAACAAATGAAGAGATTCTAATTGTACCTTTACCTCTTCTTCCTTGATATATTGAACTTAGAAATATATTTCAGTCTTCCTGATCCAAATTTTCAACTTCTCCTCATTTGATTCTTCATTAAACATGGGAAAATTGAACGTCACATCCAACTTTAACAATGGCTTCTTAGAAGCCCCTAGTTAAACAAAAAATGGACTGATAAGAGCATGAGGAGGAGGAAGAACTCAAACTGGAGGAGGGAGATGGAGGCTCTGAAATCCCTTCTCCATCTTCTTGATTCATCGATCCTGCATCCTCCTCTTTCTCATTCTTCTTCTTTCTCTCTGTCTTTGTTATCCTTTGTTGGTATTTTGTAAAAATTTACTCCACTTGATCTACCATATGATAAAAGGCCTTGTGGAAAAAAATTTCAAGCTATATGCAGACCTTTGCTTCTGTCATCTTCTTCTTCCATCGTACATGACCAATATCAGGGTCATAAGGTACCAGTTCACCTTTTCATTCCTTGATTTTTCCCCTATTTAACATGCACACACAACAATAAAAAAAGTCACAGATCCCTGCTCTGATACCACGTGATAATGGACTTATCATTTTTATTCTTTGGTTAAAAGAGGATGAATGTGTAAAAGTGGACATAAAAAGGAAGAAACACATTAAAGAGACATACACCATAAAAACAAAAGAACCAATTGATAATGAATATTGTCCCCAATGGGACTACGTCCCCAGGCCTGGTCTTCAAAGGGGAGGCCATTTTCTTTTTAATCTCAAAAAAATATCAAGTACAAGGAAAATGTGGATTTATACCTCAATTCTGAAAGTGACCTGCAAATCAGATGCTCAAATCATAAAATGAACTACACCATTGCGTTTAGAGAACTTGGATGATGAGGAATGACATAAAACACTCTATACTTATGTGTTGTTGAAAATTCACCCCTTAGAAAATCCCAATAGCCCCCTTCTTCCATGTGTTAGTATGTACAATCGTACAATCGTACGATCATGTGTGGATCTGTACTGCAATAACTATTTCATATGTTCCTTGTGATGTGTTTCCATACTTTGGCACTCTTGGACTTAGTCTCCTTGGGCATGGCCACGTGGTTCTTCCCCGCCTTTGGGCAATTCATGGCCTTAAATACAATGGGGGCTAGTTCTGGGAAAAATCTTCCCTTCTTGTCTCATTGGTTAGGCCATTGGACTCGAGAGTAGGAAACTCAGGTTTAAACCCCATGGAATCCCCCCTTTTGTTGTGCTCCTGTGTGTTTGGTTGGACTGCCTGTTATTCTTGGTGTTGGTTTTTTATATTTGGTGGGTGGTTAATATATATATATATATATATATATATACTGCTTATTATACTTAATGTTGTTTTTTTATATTTGGTGGGTGGTTAATATATATATATATGGCATGATTTACTGGCCCTCTTTTACCCTCCATTTATAACAACTTCAAACTTAAAACCAATATCCATCATTATAGTTAACAAGGAACATGGTTGGCATGACGATGAAGTAGTTGGCATGGCTATGTGAGGTCACGGGTTCAATCCCACCGAAGGAGAATTTGGGTTCCCCAACCAATTTTATCCTCTCTAGGAGTGACATGTTTCACTCCCATATTGGGCCACATGTCGGCTCTAGATTGCTCCACCTGTTGCCAAGTCAAATGCCACATCGACACCTAGTCATTTGCCACATCAAAAGTCAGTGACTTTCCATGTCAACGTATCCTTCCATGTGTCACCCTATGGAGGTTCCACATCATCGTACATATGCTACGTGTCAACCTTGTAGTGGTTCTGTGTGGCATCTTTTTTCCCAAGTTTGCATAAAAAATATTGTTTTACCGAAAATTGAGATCATCATAAATTTTCCATACAGAGTCTGTTTTGAGTGAAACATATGCTATTGGAATCATATCATTGATAGATTTGCCTTGATGTTGTTTCCATTTCATTTTGTTGAGTTTTAAAATTGACACATTCAAATATACTCCTAGACTACTTTGAGAATAACCTATTCCTTTGTGTGTGGCATGGAGGTAGCCACGTCCTTTGTGATAGCTGGTTGGAGTGATTTGAGGAATCAATCAAAGAGGAAGGGAGCTTGAATGTTGATTTTTCATAGTGCATGATGTCTATGCCATTTGTGGATATGATCTTGCATATGTGTGGATGTGTTTTGTTGAAACTCCATGAGAATTTCGAGGCCAATATAATGTCTTATAGGTAACTGAAAAATATGATAGAAATGATGTGGCAATAGTCTAAAATGTGGAATGAGATGTGGTCTCCAAAATGACATACCATTTTGTAGCTGCACCAGTTAGGGTACTTTGGAAGAGACAAATGCAGACCGAATATTCCACTATGTTTAGAGGAATTCCATAGATGGAAAGACATAATGTGGTTGGCAAGATCATCTCCCTGTTTTCCTTCAAACTTAAGGATATCTAAAGGCAAATTTCTCGGCATATCTGACCAAGTCGTGTTGTGAGATATGGGATCATTTAAAAACTTGGATAGATTAGGGACGTTCAAACTTGCCTTGAATGGTAAGTTCAGATTGGGATTGGGGGTTTCCATGTTATTATGTATATGGTTTCCTCGAGGGAGAGACCTTGGAATATGTGGCAGTGATATTTGTCTTCTAAGAGAAGATGCATATGTAGTGTTACTTCCTCCTGATGTGGGGGGGGGGCTAAGGTGATGTAATCCTGCGTGGAGGAGTGAACCTATCCCTGGAGAAGAGGATGGGAAAAGATCAACGCTATCTTTTAAGGTAGAGATTCAACTAAGGTGTATCCTCGTCTATATGGCCCAATAAAAGTGGTCTACGAGTGGCCTCAAGTTGGTGATATTCCTCGCATGTCAGGTGGAGATAATGGAAAAACACCCCTTAAGAGAGGGGAAAGGCCTTGCATTCTGCAGGACTGCCTTAGGTAGAGGGGGGGGGTTGTTCCTCAATGGGGTAATTCTAGTATTTTTCAAGTTAGAGTGATTGGTGATGAATAAACACAATATAGATAAATGGAAAAATATGTCAATCACAACAGATGCAATATTGTGCAATATGTGAGTGATATGTGCAAATCTGACTTATTGTAATGGTGTCCATATGTTGGTTCTTTTTAAATTAAAAACTTAATGAGATTGTATTTAAAAATTAAAATCAAGTGTAAATTCCCTAAAAAGACCTAACATCCTTCCTCTAAATTATAACTGCCCCACCCAAACGCACAATTGATGGTGATAGTGGAATCCACACACTAATTGACTAGTGGAGGTAACAAAGAGATTTATACTAATGGTGGGACCAATGTTTCAATAAAGAAGACTTGGAAATGCCCCCCCATGGAAATAGCTAACTTCAGGAATCACTTGCACTCCTAAGTTTGGCCACTATGGTTACCTTGTGTCAAGTGTGGATCGGTAGTGAGGCCTAGGTGGTATACTGTTGTCTCCCTAAAAAAACGGTGAGTTCCTTGTAGGGGAGAGAAAGTAAACCATACCTCAAATTTTACGTCCTTGGTCATGGTACACGTATCCGATCTGGGATTTATTACAATTTCTTGTAACAATATTTTAAGTACCCTAGAAGACAACAATGCTATGTTTCAAAATTATGCCTAATGAAACTAAGTTGTAGGGTATTATTTGGATTCCTAACCCAATCATCCTACCAAGCTAAAATATTGTTGTGTGACCTCCTTTGGAGGATCTCTAGTTGGTTATCATCTTATAATCATTGCTTTTAAGTATTTTGTTGTGAATTGAATGGGTGTAAGGGAGGTATTTCACTCATTCCTTCCTTTTTTATTCACAAAAATCATGAAGAGCATACTTGGTTGGATAAAGTATTTAGGTCCCGACTCCCTTGGTGTGTTCTAGTGGCTATACACATGTGATGAAGGAAAATAATATTGTATCAATTAAGTGAAGTTCTCAAAGCAAAATGATTGTCAATTGAGCTCTAAACAAACTAGTGATGCTTGCAAAACATTAAATGTTATGTATGCATAGGAGGTAACCCTTCATTTCTTGTTCTAATTCACATATATCGCGAAGAGAATAATTGGGAAGGAAAGGGGATTTACGTCCTTTCTTGTGTGCATATAGTGGATGCTACACTACTTTAAAATAATGATGTTCAAAGTAAAAACAACAATCTTATATCATCCTGAAAACTAGTGATAACAATGAGGTCCTTGGGGAGCCTCAAAGTTGGTTACCTAAGTTAATTTCTAGGGGGAATGACCCCTTTACTTCCTAATATTAGTCTAGGTGGGATAATTACTAATAGATAAGTAACCATTGTCATTAAATTATTTCTTTAGTCAATTAGTGAGGAGATATTGGGATGCAGATTGTTGAACAAACTGATAAAAATAAAATATATGAGCAACAACGCAAACATAAATTTTACAGCTTCTTTGCAATGCAGCAGAAAGACTCACTAGAGAAATATAGAGTGGGAAAAATGAGGAAAGGTTACGCTAACTTGTGACATAGAAACCACATGAGCGAAAGACTATTAAATCGCACTAATCAACGTGATTGTCGATAGACTAGTCGTTCTACAACAACCCAAAAATGACGAGATTCACGCTACTATGTAGAATTATTGGAACGACCAAATGGAGGTCGAATTTATAGAATGGAGGGTAATATCCTCATCACACATAAGACACAAGTTACTAGAAATTAACTATACTTCAAGAAACAACATAAACAAATAAAAATGAACAAGAATAGTGGAGCCCCCATTAATATTGTTGTGGGAAATAATGCATAAGAGTGCTTCCCACTTTTTTCTTATGGGGCTCGGCCTTATAGGTTGTAGCAAGGCCTCAGTATAAATCCCCTTTTTTTTTTGGGGGGGGGGGGTTAATGTGAGGTTGGATGGCCCCAAGTGATCCTGCAAGAGATTATCAGAAGCAAGCAAAGAAAAAACAAAATAGAAATGGTAAAAATTGCATGAAATAACAAAGAAGGTGAGACTATGCAAACTTCAACAATCACAATGTGCTAAACCACTTGTATATTTCCCAATGGTTAGGATAATATAAACACCTTGGATAGGTGAGCTCAAAATGGAGTTAAACACTATTCCTAATGGAGGCCCTCCTTGTCCAACAAAATACTTGAAGTATGGTTAATGAACCAATGTAAAATGGGAAGAACACTTCCTCCTTGAAGGAAGGAGGAAAGGAAGCTCTAGAAATGCTTGGCAAGTGAGGGAAAAGGGTGAGCAAAATGAGAGCTCAAGAAAAATTCTTGCAACATAAATTTGCTTCCAAATATTCTTACAAATGGAATGCCCATGGATTTATTTTATAGGCCAAGAGGAGGCCAAGAAATGACAAGAACACAATGTGAACCCATTAATTCATGGTTTCAGCTCCCAAGTACACCAAGAGGCCATTTGAGGCAACCAAGTGTGTGAAAGGCCAAATTCAAATTCAAATGGGTAAGTGGATCTTTCATGATCCATCAATGCGCCATTGGTGTATGAGATACCTTCATTTGTGTCAATATCTTGGGAATCGAAGGACATTACACAATACAGTGTTGTTCTGGGGCTTATGTTACAGTGCTAGTAACCAAAGTTTAACCAACAATGTTTTTAGTTTTTGTCTATTTTGAGGATATCTTGGGTTCATTATGCTCTTTAGACCTTGTGAAGGTGTCTTTGGCTTGTGTGTGTTGTATGTCGATGACGCTTTACCATGTGAATCATGAAATTTGTGCAAGTGTGCAAGTTTTTCATGATAACGTTGAATTTAAACTTATGGTTCAACTCTTCATAAAGAGTTGGAAATGATGCAAACACATTTAACTAAATTTAAACAGAAAGCTTGTGAATTTCAATCATTGTGGTAGAAGGTCCATTCTCTCTCAACTATACTTAACAGAAAGGTAATTTTTTCCCTTATCCTACTGGGGAGGGTAAGGGATCATGAAATGTGTGTTCGGGTTGGAATATCATGACCGTTTCATATTCAAATGAAATATTTACTATTTGGAACGAATTCAAGTGAATGCAAAAAATTGTCAGATAAATGTACAAACCAACTAAAATAGAATCATTGCAAGCTTTAGTACACTTCTTCAAAATTGTAGTGCTTAAAATTTTCTTTCTTCTTTGGATCATTGGTTTGTTGGAAAACTTATTGTTGTTAATACATAGGATGGTCATAAGTGATACAAGTTATAGATCTAAGATAGAATTGTGAACAAGACTTAAAGTTAATTTCGGAGATGTATGGTGAGGAAACCACATATTCTAGGTATAAATGGAATATTTTTTTATTTTATTTTATGTTTTTGGACTTGATTAATGTTTTTACAATATCTATATCTTGTTGTTTTCCATAGATAGACAGTACTCACTCCCTTATCTCATTTATTTCTTTTGTTTTTTTAGTGTGCGGTTCTTTACACAATAGTGTTTGACTTACGAAGAATATGGGTTACAACTCTTTCTCTTCTATGTACTAGTCTGTTGAGGTGCAATATTTTCCATGGGGATGACCTAAATTATCAGTTTACTTATTTCTTGAAATAATGTAAGATGGGGTTTTGTCTAGATAAAAGTAGGTAGATGCATGATAACATTTTTTACAACTATCTTTTCTAGTCATTGTTTTACATTGAAACTTGATGCTAGGATAAAACATCACTACAAAAAGCACGCAAATATGTTGTTTTGATGTTATCTAGTTTCATTTTTTCCTTTGTATCATGTATGTTTTTTCCATGATATTCTTCAATGAGAAGTACATGATCATCAATTTATTTCTCTTTTTTGCAATTGGGAATGAAATCTCTACTACCACTTGCTCAAGTAAGAGAACAAATGACATGCCTTTTTGTTAGCATTCTTCATACATATCACAAATTTTGTGCAACTGCTTCATCCTCTAGAAAACTTATTCTTCCAGAGGATATCAAGCTTTTACCACTTTATACACTAGTACATGCTACAAAATCATTGACCATGGAAAAAATGATCCATTTCATAGTTCTATTGTTACTTTTCTTCTTTTATTTTTGAAGCTACAAAAAGATTGCAAATATGTTGTTTTGATATTTTCTAGTTTCATTTTTTCATTTGTATCATGAATGTTTCTTCGATGATATTCTTCAATCAGAAGTACCTGATCATCAGTGTCTCTTTTTTGTAGCTACAAATTAAATCTCAACTAGACCACTTGCTCAAGTAAGAGAACAAATGACAGGCCTTTGTGTTAGCATTCTTCATACATATCACAAATTTTGTGCAATTGCTTCATCCCCTGGACAACTTATTCTTCCACAGGCTCTCAATCGTTTACCACTTTATATACTAGGTACATGCTACAAAAACCATCAACCATGGGAAAAATGATCCATTTCATAGTTCTTTTGTTGATTTTCTTCTTTTATTTTTGAGATGATGTACTCTTTTGATGCTACAAAAAGCATGCAAATATGTTGTTTTGATGTTATCTAGTTTCATTTTTCCTTTGTATCATGTATATTTTTACCATGATATTCTTCAATGAGAAGTACTTTATCAGTGCAGGGGAGGCAAGTGCGGGTGGGATCATCTTTGATCTTGGAAGAAATAAAGTATTGACTTATGCCTGGGGTCTTGGTCGAAAAACCAACAATGAGGCTGAATGGCTTGTGCTCCTCTTTGAGATGGAACATATAAAGCACAACAAAAACACTAAATTTACAGTCCTGGGTGACTCCACACAAGTTATTCGCAAAATTTTATCTGGGTACAACAAAGGAGTATTTAAAATCCGAAGGATCTATGATCAGATTAGGAAAACCTCTATAAACATTCATACCTCCTTCTTTCACATGATGAGAAGTAATAATTCGAAGGCCGACACCTTAGAAAAATAAGGGGCCAAGTTAAAAATTGGAATTTCAAGGGTGAATGGAACTTCAACAACTCCAAGGTATGTTCCCTAGAGATAATTTCAAAATGAGGTGGCCTCAAAGGGGGCTCTTGGGTGACCTAGTACCTAGCGCCCTACATTTGAAAACACCAATTAATATAAGGTGGAATCCACCTCTCCACCTTTTTCCTGCAGTCACAAGATTCTACACTACATCTAGTAGGTTGTACAATTCATGATGACCAGCTGGTGGGCATGCACCTCCATCGCCATCACCCATGTGAAGGATTTTAATGCTGGGGTTGTCTCTCCCAAGCAAATTAGATGCATGGAATGAACTATGAAGGTGATAACCTTCATCTCCCAGCTCGGTTCTTGGACCATTCTGGTCGTAGTGCAATGCTAGTTTCACCCTCTACAAATTTCTTGAACTCCTCAACTCGACTCTCTGTCTTCCCAGTCTTGAGGATAAGGGAAGCTCTCCCTTTGCGCAAGCGATGAAAACTTCTTTATCGATTCATGTGGGCTTGGATATCTTTGTAGAGATGGTTGGAAATGATAAAAAGGTAACACTGAATGATTTGTAATTTGTAGGCATCACTGAAGGAAATTAAGCAGTACCTTTGCTGGCTCTACGATGTGGTGAACAAGGGGGAAAAGAAGGAACTTCTATAGCTATAGAAGTCAAGTGGATGGCCAGGAAAATGGGAAACCATGATGCTAGGATTGAAGATAAACACAAATATCTCTATGAGCTTATGGAAACCATTGGATATATGAAGGATGACTTGCACAAGTTAATCGGCATGAATCAGTTTAGCCATTGTCAAACCTCTCTAGCAAGAGATCATCCAATGGAGGAGACCTTAGTAGCCCAGCTTGGAAAAGCTCCACTGGATAAGTAGCAGCAGTAGTCCTAATATAATGGTATCTTATGTTTTTTTGTCTTTTAATATTAGGCTAGTACGTTCGTATCTACCCTTCGAAGGGCTTCAGCAAACATTTTTTGAACAATAGTAATGCTTTGGTTTTAGCTTACAGTTTCAGTAGCTTAGGCATTTTTGTTACAAATTGTTTGAATTTCAGAGCCTTGTCTCTTCTTTTGTAAGTCTGTTTGCATGTAGTATTTTACATAATACAATATATTCTCGGTTCTTATTAAAAAAAAAAAAGTACTTAATCAGTGTCTTTAATGTTTTTGCAAATGGGAATGAAATCTCAACTAGACCACTTGCTCAAGTAAGTGAACAAATGGCAGGCCTTTATGTTAGCATTCTTCATACATGTCACAACTTTTGTGCAACTACTTCATCCTCTAAACAACTTATTCTTCTAGAGGCTCTCAAGGTTTTACCACTTTATATACTGGGTACATGATGCAGAAATCAACGTCCATGGGAAAAATGATCCATTTCATAGTTCTCTTATTGCTTTTCTTATTTTATTTTTTAAATGATGTACTCTTTTGATGCTACAAAAAACATACAAATATGTTGTTTTGATGTTATCTAGTTTCATTTTTTCCTTTGTATCATGTATATTTTTTCCATGATATTCTTTAATGAGAAGTACCTGATCATCAATGTCTTTCTCTTTTTCGCAGCTGGGAATGAAACCTCAACTACACCACTTGTTCAACTAAGAGAACAAATGACAAGACTTTTTGTTAGCATTATTCATATGTATTGCAAATTTTGTGCAACTGCTTCATCATATGGATAGCTTATTCCTCCAAAGACTCTCAAGATTTTACCACTTTATACACAGATAGGTACATGCTCCATAAATCATCAACCATGGGGAAAATTACCTATTTCATAGTTCTCTTGTTGATTTTCTTATTTTATTTTTGAAATGACATACTCTTTTGATGTTTAAATAATCATTTGAAAGTTTTCTTAAATTTGTAGCATCGATTACATAGGTCTCTTCAAAATCTAAGAATCCGGATTTTATTGGAAGTCAATCCTAAAAAGTGTAGACTAGTCAAGCTGAATTATTATGAGGCTGTTGGAAGAAGGACTAAAATTTCATTAGATATCATTACCAAATATTAAGATGAGCTTAGCCATAATAACCAAATTCAAGATTTTGTTAAAAAATAAGATTGCAATTAGGCCTAGGTCATCATTAGGCAACTTAAGATGTGGGAACTTGAATTTTTTAAGTGGATGCTACTTAGATATTTTAGGAGCTTAGGAGTGAATTTGGTTACAACTACCTAAAGGATGGGAACTTATTGACACATTTTCTATTAAGTGATTGATTTATATTGTTTTTCCATTTTATTTAAGTAGTTTAACTCATTGCAAAAATTTGTAACTTGTTTTTTATGTTCTTGCCAATTGTCTTGATTCTTCAAACGTTATCATTGATTAAATTTTTTATGCTTATTTTTTCTTTCAGGGAATGTGCCAAGATGATGTAGGTGAATTATCATTGACAAAAGGCAGTAGACCAAGATTCAATCAGTGGCCATTATAATATTTTGAAAATTAGTCATCAATATTGTAGATTATTTTAATGTAAAGTATAGAGACAACTTTCGTTATGGTCCAGTATTAGTCCATTATTGGATATTCAGTTGGAAACTCATATTTATTGTAATACTTGACATTTCATATAATAATTACAAGGTTAAAACTTATATGTTAGTACTTGATTATTATGTAGTGTTGCAATAAATTAATATTGTGACTTTGCATGATTCACATGTGTATTAGACGAACATGATTATTATATAATGTTTTTTAATTTAGACATAATATAAATATTACTAAAAATTTATGTTGATTAATATAATATTAGACACCATTAAAATTACTAATAAACAATGAACACCTATGAATGACTAAATTGGTATTTTATATTGATTAACAATGGCCACAAATAAAATGACTAGAAATGACCAAAAGAGATAAATGACCACTAAAAGAGATAAATGTTCACTACAAATATGAGAGATAAGTGACTAAAAAACGACCAAAATTTTCA
This sequence comes from Pseudotsuga menziesii, assembly GCA_001517045.1. NCBI lineage: Eukaryota > Viridiplantae > Streptophyta > Pinopsida > Pinales > Pinaceae > Pseudotsuga > Pseudotsuga menziesii. Next base: position 1,604,669 of record LPNX011155342.1, read on the forward strand.
TATAAATGACAAAAAGGCGACCAATGGTGGAAAATTAGCGGTCATTGATCACACAACCAAACATGTGGCCATATTTATCTTGGTTGTTTATAACATATCTTGTGGTTGTATTGGGTTATATATTATGTCATTAATTTGGTCGTATATTTGGTCATTAACCGTGACAATTAATGACCAAATATATGACCACATGAAAAATCTATAAATGACCAAGTTAAGTATGACCACTTTTTTTGTGAACAATGACCACTAATTTTCCACCTGTGGTCGCCAAACTAAAAAAGGTAATTTGTATGCGTATTTTGGTCATTTTTTTTTCATTTATCTCTCATTTTTAATGAGTGTTTGTTCATTTCTCATTAACTAGGTTGTTATTTTCTAAATAGCTAATTCTGGGTTATTGTCCTTAGTAGGAGATTAGGTCCATACACTCCTTTCCTAGGAATCAAAATTTTGGGCTATAATTTTTGTTTACAAAGTTGCATAGATCATGGGCCACGGCTCCCCAGGAACATTACTTGTGCAAATTTTCTTTTGGCAGTCGCACTACCCACACATTTTAGTGGACCTATTCCCATGCGGTAATTTTCTCTCTACTCATGTGGTTATGCCATGTTGTAATTACGCTATAGCATATTTGTAACTCAAAAAAACCATTCTAATGTCTTTTTTTATCCATTTTGCACAAATCTTGAAATCCCAATGACTGCTCACTAATGAATCAAAATTAAATAACTTGCAATAATTGTGATTTTCTTTAGTAATTATCCCACTTAACCCAAGATTAGGAAGTAAAGAGGTCTTCGCTCGAAAACTTCTTAGGTAACAAACTTTAAGGCTTTCAACGAGCCTCTTAGTTGTCACTAGTATTCAATATATCTTATGTTCTTTTCCCACGTTTCATGTTTTAGAAAAGTTAGAGGAAATCACTTTTGCACACAAGCAAGGGCCTAAAGACTATAATCTATTGAAGTATTCTCTTCACCTCACTCTCATTGTGAACTTGGTGAATAAGAAAATGGGGAGAAGTGTGAAATACCTCCATTGAACACTTTTACTTTCATAAAAGCATTATTGATCAAAATTGTTAGTTGCAAGCAACTTTAGTGTCTTTATGAGTTAAAAGTTCAAATCACATTTGCATTTACTTTTGATATCTTTTAATTTAATTACAAAAATCGATGTCATTATGATCTCCCTCAAGCACCTTGTGTGACATGGATGGATCAGAAAAAAGTAAGATTGTGAAATACCTCTCTTACACACCTTAATCAAATTTGGACTCTCAAAATTATCAGTTATAATTATCAACCAAGTAAACTCCTCCATATTAGGTCACAAGAAAATTTTTAGTTTGATTAGGATTGATTGGGATATCCATCCAAATAATTCCCACCAATTTAGTTTCATTAATTTTTTGAAACATAATATTGTTGACTTATAGGGCATTATCCAATCTTGCTACGAGAAAGTGTCAAAAGAAAACCTGAATAATAAGGTGTGGTGCCCAAGAATGTGAATTTTGAGGTATAGATTCCTTGATCCCCCCAAAGATGATCTCAATTTTTTGTGGGGATGACAATATACCGCTTAGGCTGAACCACTTATCCACACTTAATGTTAGTATCTTAGAGGCCAAAACTTAGGATATCGCCAATGGTTAATTGTGAGTGAAATTGACTCTTGAATTCAAATATTTCCATTGGGAAGTGTTTCCAACTCTTTCAAAACATAGCCCCATCGCCGATATAACTGTCTCTTTGTTATCTTCTCTAGTCAATCATCGGTAGGATCCCATTACCACCAACGATTGTTCTTTTGGAAGGCCCAATTACATTTAATAGCAATGAAGTTAGGTATTTAGTAAATTTACATTTATTTTATTTTTAACAAAAAGTTCACATAACTCATAATTAAAAAGAACGTACATGTGGGATCACTTGCACTATATTGACATAGCACATATCAATCACTTTGCACCATTTTACATTTGTTGTAGTTGGCATGCTTTTGCATTTGTTCAATTTTCATCATTCTCATTTTTCACACAATACTTCCACCATTGAGGAACAAATCACCTAAGGTAGTCTCGTATACTGCAAGGCCTTTCCCCTCTCTCAAGGGGTGTTTTCTCGCTCTCTCTCCATGGTTCACTAGGCGTATACTCTACCTGAGGCCACTCCTAGGAAACATTGATAAGATATCCTGGGCAAGGAATATCCTTGTTTGATTTATTTTCTCCCATCAAATATAATTTAGATCCTTTTTCTTCATCCTATCATGGACGAGGTGAACCTTTATTTCCAACCCTCGAAGGGAATTCACCCTTTTCTTCTCTTTCTTCAAGAGAAGGGCACATAGAATCCTTATCCTCACATTATATATATATAAATTACCACCTCATAATCCTTGTTTTCCTCCTCAAGAGAATAATACACAATGTACAATGGAAGTTCTCAATGCCATTCTATCTTTCATGGCTAGATTGAATATCCCTAATCTAGATAAGTTGATCAATGGTCCCATAGCACATGATCCAACAAAGCCAAATATGCTCGATAAGATGCCCTCATACATCCCTAAATTTGAAGGGAAACAAGGAGATGATACTACAAACCATGTCATGCATTTTCACTTTTTTTGTTCCTCTAATATCACAGTGGACGATTCATTGAGGATTTGACTCTTCTAGCGAAACCTTATAGGAAAAACTGCAAAGTGGTATGTGATTTTACTGAGGGAAACCCATGCCACCATCGGGATAATAGCCACTACCATTCTCACCTACTTTCATCTATCCATATGTCATGACCTTGGTATTGATATTAACATATAATTTCAGCATAATACCTCTACCCACATAGATCACCACATCCATAAGTGGCATAGACGTCATGCATTGTGCAAAATATACATACAAACTCAATTTTTATTGGATCGGTTCATCAAATCACTCCAACCTATTATTTCAAAATATGTGACAGCCTTATTTCTCGAGACTGAGGAAGAGGCCATCCTAAAGGCCGAACACTTTTATCTCATTTATGAATAACCAGGTTACTTATACACCATCCTACCAGATTCCCCTCGGCATCGATATTTGGAACCCCTTAATATGGAGTTGTCACATTCAGTTGATGGGCTTATAGGGTCCATTAATTAGTATGGAAAATTTATCCCTCACCTGAATTCTATGCCATCCAATACAGAAGTGTAGTACCCACCCATGACACCAATGCCAACACCTCTATAACTATACCAAACTCCCAGTTTGGCTAGTTGCAATATCTATAGTCCCACCTATCCCAATGCAATCCAAGCAGTATCGATACCTCCACCACAAATTGCACAACAAACTCCTACATCCACATCATATGGATTGCAAAACAAATATATCCCACCATAGGGGTATAATCTGTATTACCTATTTCTATGTCCTACTAGTTCTTCCCCCATGCCACACGTGGGAGTCAATTTAGTACAACCTTATTTCGCACAACAAGATCAACAATTTGAACAATTGAACATCACTAATCCATAGAATCCTTAAAATTATGGGAAGAAGAAATGCAAGAACAAGTAAAACTAGCAATAGGGACAAGGGAGAAACCTCCCTCCCCAACATAATCCAAATTAAGGTAACCAAAATGTAGGGGTTAATAACCCCCCCCACCAAACAAGGAAAAATACTAATATGAGTACCAACTATTCCTACTCTATTTGTGGAGAGTATAGTCACTATACTCGCCATTGTTTACTCACCAACATTTGGTGGAAGCAAAGAAAAAGACAACAACCAATCCCCCATAGGCACCCAATGCACCACAACCCAACAAGATGTCTTGCAACAACCCTTTTCCAATCAAGAGGTATTTACCCAACAACCAAAATCACCCCCCCTAGGCGAGAAATCCTTTAAAAACCTCTACATGAACATGAAATATGTCAATCTTCAAACTCAATCCAAAAGCTATTGCGGGCCTAAACCACCACCAGGGGAGGATCTACCTATTCCATCAGGAGGCCCTTTACAAATACCACACCCAAGCAGTGAAAAAATCCCATTAATCCCAAAAGGTATCACTTATATACACCCTTCATAATCCTCATAAAAGTCGCCTACAACTATAGTATTATGGATGACTTAGCTCAATCCCTAGCTACCATGTCCATGATAGAAGTGCTCCAGTCATTCCCAACCCAAAGGAAGGAATTACTTAAGGTGCTTGGATTTGTTGACCCTTCAAACTCATGCCTTATGAATTTTTCTCTCGATAAAGGTGAACCATAACTACCATCGTTAATCACATTCTAAGTTCCAATTATAGTTAAAAAATTATGATCCATCGATGCATTATCGATGAGGGCACATCCACATGTATAATGTCATCTAACATTTGGAAAAGATTAGGATCACCTGACTTAGTACCATCATCTATCTCACTTCACACATATGATGGGATACCATCACAACCAGGACGACTGTACCAGAATTTTCCAATTGAGATAGGGGACAAGATGGTAATGATCAATACTGAAGTAGTCGATGGACAAATCGACTGTAATATCATTTTGGGTCATAGTTATATACATGCCATGAAGGTTATTCCTTTTTGATATTCTACATCATGATGTTTTCCTTCAATGGGAAGATAGTCACCCTTGACCAACTCAATTACTATGACCCTCATACCAATACCAACCCCGAAAACGTCCTACCCACTACAAGAAAAGTGACGCAACCCAGTTACGTTGTATATTCCAGGGTGTGTACAAAGATTTTGATATACTAATAGCATATTCACGTCCTCCTCCTGAAATCCCTACATCCACATATGGCCTCATGTGCACTATTTTCACCTTTGAAAATGAACCTCCAACCCTATATGTATCATCATCCAAACAGTCAACGAGTCATGTAATTGAATAGACATTGAGTCCATCAGTCCCTCCCATATTCCAGATACCATTGTTGTACCCCACATAGGCATGCAAGGGATTTCAGTCATAGATGAACTAACTCTACCTGGGATTACTTTGGGAATACTTATTGTTGGGCACTCCATATACCTATTAATTTCTTAACAAGCAGAGTGTTCAATATTTAATTGTCAAGCCAAGGAAGTTTGTTTATTTCAAAGGAATTTAGAAAAGTATATGCAAAAACATTTTCAGTATTTGATAAGTAAAATGCAAATAACTCAATTCTTATCACTGTTCATCCAACTCAGCTCCTTGTAAGGAATCAAATAAAATTATCAATATAGGAATTGAAAATAAATTATGTTTCCAATCATATAAATATTAAGGTTTATAATCTAAAGATAAATCAACCTGAAATTACTCTTGTAGAAAGTTGAAGTCTATATTACCAAACCAAAACAATCACTAATTATTAATCAAACAACAAATTCATCAAAGAAAATGACTATCTAATCTGGAAAACTCTAAGAAAGATAAGTAACACACCACATAGGAGCTGAGTGAGTCTGTAACAGCTATCAACACATTTCTACATAAAAGAAAGAATTAACTACACAGTCGACTGTCACACCACACTACTACAGCAAGCCAAATAAAAAATTATAACACAACTACTTAGTGAATGGAGTTTCAGCTAACTATATAAATATGTCAAACTAAAATCCCACACTGAACAAAAGTAAATAAACTAAAACATCTAAAAATGCCAGTAACTCTGTAAGAAGGCGGGCCTTGGCCTTTGAACAGAGATCTTGTCGAAATATCACAAATTCTACAACAGAGATACGCTGAGAATGCCACTCCTTTATTAAGTTGATAAAGGTATAGTTACAGTCCCTGTGCTACAAACTCTTACAAATTGTGAACCCTTGGCTCTCCTCATCTTTGTGTACTTCTACAAGAGTGAGTCTATCTAGTTACATAAATTTTGGGAAGCCATGAAGATCTATGATCTTCAAGATTCCAAATTAAATCAGAACAGTTACAACTATCAATTCACTACATAAGATTAGCTCGGGACCAAATGGACTTTTACTTCGAGTTGCTTCATGAACTGACATTCCCACCTAATTGTGGAATATTCTCGGGGAGTTTCGGTTGCATGCATGAAAGAGCATCCGAGATTCCTTCGCCGGTAATGTTGATCGGGTCATTGAGCAGGTAACCGACGCCAAGTGGTACTAACTTCTGAATATGATGAGTTGTTTTAGTTGAGCCACCTGGTGATTCTGAGCCCTTCTTTTAAATCATGGAAAGCTCAACACAAATGAAAGGTAAAATCCATGATTGTAAGTAAAACCAAGCATAAAACGAAATAAGAAATAATGATTTATACCTGGGATCTTCATGCTTGCTTGTATGGAAAATATAAGGATTTAGCTGCAAAATAGGGACAAGAATAGGGATAAAGGGTGAAACAGAGTAGAGTAAAAAGGGGTAAAATATTCAGGACCCAACAGCTCCCCCTAGCTATCTGATTGCATGTCCTCCTACAACAATTTTAACTATTTTGAGTCTGAATCAGACTCAAGACTCTTTCTATGAAAATTTGTGAGGTTAAATGAATATTTTGGTACCTCCATTCGTTGAAAAAATCCATTACTTATGATCAAAGCACCCCAATAGTCTCTTTCAACTTTCTTTGTCATCCTATAAGTGCCCTTGTAGTTCTTGTCTGGCCACCAAATAAGAGGAAATATAAACTTCAAACCCAACCAGCTTGGACCACAAGACTCCATACATTTGACATAACCAGACACTCTAGACAAGGCATATTTGAAATTTTCAAAACAAAACGGGTCCTTTGCGCTTATGGCTATAAGGGAAAATCCCCATCTCTGACTGCTTCCTTGCAAGGAAATGTTATGTTGCCGAGATATCAAATCAACACAAGTGGAGATGATTTTCTGTTGAAATACAACCAACTGATTGAATTTCTCCAGAGACGAAAGATATTTCATGTTCCTAGCAATCATAAGGACAAGGGCTCTAGGTTCTCCACGAATCCATTGAGTGGATTTGTCCTCATTTCTTTGAATGGTTTGTGAGGCACTTCCCCAACACACCCGATTGGTGACAAAAGAGGTGAATAATATTAAATGAATATCTCTAATATAGGGATTTGTACTAGCTTGAGTATCCATTAAACATGTCATCTCATGCAGATATAGCTCACATAACAAATTCTGCTCAGAAAATTCACTATGGGTGAAAGTTTTCAAGAACTAAGAAGGTGTTACCACCTTCCAAGGCCTTCCTTCTTTTAAATCCTTAATCTTGAACAGATTCATATATTCAAATAAAAATAAAGGATAGGATGGGGAGGGGGATCTATAGCTCAATAATTCATGTGTTAAGGTGAGCATATATTCCTTGTCTTTCTCCATAGACTCGTATTTCCTTAACTCCTTTGATTTATCCTGCATCTTTTCCCATCGAATTTTTTGAAAGAATATATCTTCGTCCCATTGTTCCCTTAATTCTTGAATGATGGTTTTTTTGCTCAGTAAAGGAAATCATTCCTTCATCAAATTGACTTGCATGATGCTTCCATTTTACTCGCCTCAAACTTTAAAAATGATACCTCTTCTATTAATTCTTGATTATTCCTGTTTTTGGATGGCTCCTAAAATTATGCAACCTCCACCTATGTTGTTTCTTCTTGTGTTTGAAAATTTAAAATATAGGTTGTTGCTTCTCGAGTGTCAGTATGAACTGCTACTTCTTGAGTTTTAGTAGTTTCAATCTCAGTCTTAACTGCTACTTCTTGAGTTTCTACAGTTTCAGTTTGAACTGATGTTTCTTGAGTGTCAGCAGTTTCAATCTCAGTCTGAACTTCTACCTCTTGAGTTTCGACAGTTTCAGTTTGGAATATTGTTTCAACAAATGTTTTTCAGAAACGTTGGTTCTTATGTAGCAACGTCTAATTCCTTCAATTTTAATTTAGCAGCTTCAACAACCAAATTAAAAGACACTAGTTCTTGTGTAATAGTGTCATGTTCTATCTCCGTATCTTTAGGCTGTTGGACTCCATCCTGCACAATATCTGTATCAATCGAATTTTGCTCCTGGTCTGGAAGTGAGTTAAATTCCCTAGAACTTCTTTCAGAAGGAAGAAATTCAGTATTTCCTAAATGTTGAGGTTGCAATGCCTCATTTTCTTGTACTTCCTACTTAGGAACCAAATCCACTTCCAACCTTGACTCCTTTATTGGTTCCTCATTTGGTGTCTCATTTATTTCTTGGCCTGAATGTGCCAATCTCAAGGCTGCTATCTCCACTTTATCAACCTTATATCTTGCCAATTTAAATAAAACCCCACATTCAGGGCATAACAACTCTTCTTTCTCCTGGCTAGAAAGCAGAATTTCAAATTGACTGGCAGCTTCTTCCAAGGTTTCTAAGCCTAATGTTGCTTTATTTTTGCTCGCTTCCTTCCATATCTCCAGCTCCTTTCTGAGTACTCACGCATACTCCTTCAATAGTTCATTTTCATACTGCAAAATTTCTAACTGGGGCTAGCCTTTAGCAGGTTCTGTGTAGCAGTGGCTCCCAGAGGTAAATTTCCCACTTGTTCTTGTGTTTCAGTAGGTAACCTAGGTCTTAAAATGGGAATTTCAATACTCACCACTTCTTCTTCCCAAGACTCCCTAGTTCTTCTCTTCCTAGATGATTCTCCTCGTTTTTCAGTAGGTTCTTGTGTAACAGTGGCTTCCATCGGTAAATTTCCCACTGGTTCTTGTGTTTCAGTGGGTAAAATAGAAATTTAAATGCTCACCACTTTTGTTTTCCAAGAAGCCATGGTTCTTCATCTTCTAGATGATTTTCCCTTAATACTCGATCTTTTCCTCTTTCTCTGTAGTGTAAGAAAGGAAAAAATTCTTTGGTTTCTGCTAATGGTTCCTCGTTCTCGATTATAGTTCCTCTTATCTCCAAGGAAGTTTCAATATCAATAATTTGATGTCTTGTTTCCCTAGTTTCTGCAACTTCTCCTTCTTCTATTACCACATCCACAACTCCAGCTTCCGTTATCGCTGCTTCTGCAGTTGTTCCACTTCTATTTCTACTATTGTTGCTCCCTCAATTACTAATGGTCGGATTCTTCTATTACTAACATCGATCCAACCATTTCCTCCATAGGATTCTTTGTTAGTGCAGATATCCCTGAATTTTCCTCTTGCTCATCTTCACCTCCTTCCAACTCTTCATCCCTCCCCCTAGATGAACCTAAGGATCTATGTTCAACCTCTCTATCCCCAATGTGTGCTACTTCAGGTGCTCGGTGCACCCCAACTCCAACAAATTGTTCCCATGTTAAGTTATTTTGTGCCAAAGATATTTGCACCAATAACTTAATCAACCCATGGTTTGTGATAGAAGAGAGTGGGTGTCCACATTTCTTAATATAATGTGCCATGTTTTGTAAAGTGAGTGAAAGATAGAATGACATATTTATAAGTCTTCCATGGCATAAGTGCGAGAATAGGACAAAATCATAAATGTACACAACTCTATATCTTCCTTCACATGTAATGTACTTTTTTAAGAAGATAGCGACCTGGTCCCAGGGTCTTGGAAATGTCTCTAGTGCTACTCCTCTATCCCTTTTCTACACTTGCTCCCCTGCTGCTAGAAATTCTTCGACTGCTGTCAAATTGTGCCTCTTTCGGAAGAACCAAAGATTTTCAATCCGAAGAAAGTCTCGTGGCTTCTACTACAACCCATTCTGATCCATCTATTCTTAGCCCTCTGATCTCTGAGTATTCTCTAGTCAAGTTCATATCGAACTAGAGTGATGTTTCCTCATGGAAACCATTCAAACTTTAGAAATAGACAATCCATCCAGCTTCATGAAAAATGGCAAAGGCCTCTCTATTTGAATACAGAGCTTCTAAATTGCTAGGTTCATACCGGGTTGGAGGACCCATAGTGTGTTTCCTTAACTGGTTGTGATAGGAAGATGTAGTAGCTGGCAAAATCAGTCATTCAAGTTCCAACAATCGAACACAGTAACTAGATAGCAAAGGTCTGAGTGGGTGTTTTGAATATTTGGCGAAATTAGAAATAGAATGGCTTACATATTATCAGAGATAGGAAGATGGTTGTTTAAAAGTGCAGGAGGATTGATTTTAAAAAGAGAATTAACAGGTTATGGAGGAATGTCAGGGATTGAAAAGGTATAATCATTATTCCTATATCATTTCAAACTTTATTATACTCGTAATCAGAATTCATACATAATCATCGTCACTAAAGCCGTCAATTCTCCAGTGATTTCCTTTTGATACCGAATAATCACGAGGGATATAATTACACGTGCAATTTCAAAATAAATTGGTTGTCAAACATCAATCCGGTTGAGCACATTCGTGTTAGCATTGATTTCTGGAGCGTGTAAAGGGACTGTAACGGATCTCATTATGACATGATAATATTTAGTTGGAAATCCTTCCAAGACATGGTGAAATTTCAGTGAGGCTTTCAGCAGAAAATGGCCAACTTCAATGAAAAAAATAGCGGAGTTCCAATGAAGAATGGTCAAATTTACTGGGAAAAATAACAATTGCAGCAGGATTTGGCCAAAAATAGCGGAAAATTAGCAGATTTGTAGCAGAAATTGGCCAAAAATAGCGGAAAATTAGTGAAGTTGCAGCGGAAATTGGCAAAAAATAGTGGAAAAATTAGCGGAGTTGCAGCAGAAATTGGCCAAAAATAGCAGAGTTGCAGCGGGACTTGGCCAAAAATAGCGGAGTTGTAGCAGAGTTACAACGGATAAAAATTAAGCATTTAACAAAATTTATGCCCAGAAAAATTTGACAGAGCTTGATAAAAATATGGGAAATGATAAATTTCCCGTCATAGGTCTGGAATCTTGTTCACTTGTTCTTTCAAGGAGTCCTATCAATGAAGAAGGATGGTTTAGGATTCTGCAATCTCTTGGCCCGTCACAATTGCTTCTTCTGCATGAACCTTCTCGCAAATTTCTGTTCAGAATTCAAAAAAAACAACACCTAATCATAGCTTAAAAAAGAAAAACGAATAGCGAAAAATCAAACAATTTTATTTATATACAATTTTTGTGTGGAATTTGCAGTAGACTTAAAATATTTTAGAAACAAGGGAAAAAACTTATTCCTATACCAATTGATAGTCTGTATCAGCTACAACCTGAGAGATAAATGCATCCTTCAAGATAGGTTTATGATAAAGTCGTAATCGATGACCATTTGCAAACAGGGGTGTCTGGTTTTCATCAATAGTGGTCAAACGAATGGTCCCATTGTCAAATACCTTATCTATTCTGTAAGGTCCCTTCCATCTTGTGCATAGCTTGCCTTTAAAATCCCTTTTAAATTGTGAATCATACAACAAAGCCCAATCTCCTTCGCAAAATACCTTTTCTTTATGAATCTATCGTGCCATTTGGAGCGCTGTTGTTGAATTAATGTTGTGTAATGTACAACAGCTTTCATCTAGTTCATTTAGTTGATTCAACCGGTTCTTCTGAGCCTCTGTTAAGTCTAGGTTTTCCTCTATGGTTGTTCTTAGGGTTTTAATTTTGAATTTAATTAGGAAAACAACGCTCTTTCCATACACCAGTTCATATGGGGAGAATCCTGTAGTATTGCGCCATGTTGTATGGTAGGCCCAAAGTGCTTCTGGAAGCCTTTCAACCCAATCCTTGTGATGACTCTTCACATTTTTTGTAAGGATTGACTCGATCACCTTGTTCATTCTTTCCATCTGGTCATTGGCCTATGGATGATATGGAGAGGTTACTCAATGCTAAATGCAATACTTATGAAACAAGGCCTCTGTCTTATGAGACGCAAACTATGGTCCCTATCTGTTGCAATCTCTCTGGGTACTCCAAAGTGGGTGAAGATATCTGCATATAAAAAATCTATTACAACTTGATCATTGGATTTTACCAAAATCCACAACTTCCACCCACTTGATCATATAATCAGTGAAAACCAAAATTTAAACCTTTTGTCTTGATGGAGGTTTGATATGTCCTACAAAATCCAAAGCCCATCTATCAAAGGGTTCAACCACTAACTGTTGCTGAAGTGGAATTTTATCTAATCTGTTTGGCTGGCCCATTCTCTAGTAGCTGTCATAGGCCTGAACATATTTCCTCGCATCCTAAAACATAGTTAGCCAAAAATATCCCATCCTTAGTGCTTTATGGCCAGTTCTTTTACTAGCAAAATCCCCCCCACGGGGCTCATTATGGCAGGCCTTCAAAATGTTGTGGATCTCATCCTCCCTCACACACCGCCTTATTTCGAAATCAGGCATTGTGTAGAAGAGGTGGCCTTCGATCCAACAGTATCTTGCACTTTGTTGCGCGATCCTTCTCTTCTCTCGTTTGGATAAGTGCGATGGAAGTCTACCTGCAACCAAGTAATTAGCAATGTCGACGTACCACAGGGAAAAGGCTGAGACTGTGAATAAATGTTCATCAGGAAAGGAATCTTCGACTAGTATATTATCATCGTTGTTAGTTATACGAGAATGGAAATCTGCAACCGCATTCTCCTTCCTTGGTCTGTCAACAATAGTTATGTCAAATTCCTGAAGTAACAGCAACCACCTAGTCACTTTAGAATTAGTAATGGGTTTATTCATCAAATATATAATAGCTGAGTGGTCAGTATGCACAAAAGTGGAATATCCAGTAATATAATGCCTAAATTTATTAATGGCATAAACGATGGCAAGGGATTCTTTCTATAATATCATATAGTTCAACTCAATAGGAGCCATATTCTTATTAACATAGTAGATACTGTACGGGTTGTGACCTTCCTGTTGTCCCAGAACTACTCCAATGGTTGTATCTAAAGCATCGGAAGAGATATGAAAAGGAAGGGCCCAATTAGGCCCTCTCAAGATGGGTGTTGTAGATAGCCTTTTCTTCAATTCTGAAAATGTTGCCTGGCATGCATTTTTCCAAACAAATTGTGCATCTTTCATCAGTAAAGTAAATAAAGGGGATGCCAATCTAAAATTCTATGAATATCCTATAATAACCAACATGGCCAAGAAAAATTCTTACCCATTTCTGTGACCTAGGAATAGGAATATTTGAAATTACCTTTATATTGGCTAGATCTACCTAGATTCCTGTAGCAGAGATAAAATGTCCCAGAACTACACCTTCTCTCATAATCATGTGACACTTTTCGGTGCTCAAGGATAGGTGTGTCTGTTCACAGTGTTTCAAAACTTTTTCCAAGTTCTCCAGAGCTTCATCAAAACTGTTTCCATATGGAGTGAAGTCATCAATAAAAACTTCCATGCAATCATTTACCATTTCATAGAAAATCCCAATTACATCCCATCCCAGTTTCTTTAAAGTCTCAATGGTCATAACGTTTATTGAAGCGCCTAAGTCGACCAAAACATTAGAAATTTGGATCTTCCCAATACATACTGTGACACTGGGGTTACCTGTGTCAATGTATTTGGCCAGTGGGACTTTCCCCATCATTAGCTCAGATAAATTCCCCACTACATGCACTGTAGGAGAATCGTTAGGCTTCCTTCATTGTTTCTTTACAACCAGGTCTCTAATATTTTTGGCATAAATAGGTACGTTATGTATGTTAGACCTCTGAATCCTAAGTTTTATAGTCTAGGTATTTTCTAGTATTATATTAAACGAATAAATTAGTTTAATGTGCAAGTAGATTTTGAATATGATTGTTTCTTTGTAAATGGCACCTATCATTTCCATGTGATTATATGATTGGTTGTCATCCTACTTCTTAGTATAGGTTTGAGCTATATAAACAAGCTCTCTTCTCTATGAGAGGTTAAGAGAGTCTTGTGAGATTTTTTGTATTGTTCTTTTCCTTATTAATAAAATTGTGTGTCTGAGGACACTTCTTCATCAATTGGTATCAGAGCCATGATGAATTGATGTTGGATTGAAAAAGGGTGCTAGTCTTCACAACATCGATGTGGTGACAACAACGTTTTTTGGGAGGTAACTTTTGTCATCAAAATTGATAAGGAAAAGCTAGTTGTGATAAATTGATTATCGCAGATTTATTCATTGTCAGTTTTTAATGTTGTTATAGATCTTTTAATTCAACAAACTTTTAAAATCTATGGTGAATACTGGTGTGTACTGGGCTTGATTTGTAAAAAAATATTTCCTTTAGATTTATGAAAGTCTGGCAATTTTTTTTAGAGTTATTATGTTTCAATCTTGATCCATAAAATTATGGATTTTGCTATCATTTTGTTTTGAGATCTGAGTTTAAAAAAACTAATTTTTTCCTTCCACCAGCGACTCCCTCTGCATTTTACATTAGCCGGAGACTCCAAAGCCTAAATTCTACCAAAGTGATCTGGAAATCACGATCTGCCAATTCAGTGTCCTCTTCATCTGCAATTCGATCATTTTTCCTAATCAATATGCGATTCTCAACGAATTGCAAATGCCCCATCAGCGAATTTCCTATCCCCCATCAGCGAATTGCAAACCCCCCATCACTGAATTTCCTATTCATTCTTCAATTGCAAATCCTCAATAGCGATTTTCCAATCAATTCGATCAGTGTATCAATTCGATCTGTCAATCTCAGCGTATCAGCGTATCAATTCGATCTGGTTTTCAACATCCTCTTCATCGATCTTGTTTTCAGCAAATTGTTTGCAATTTCAACCATACCATCTTTTCTCTGTGATTCAACCTCTTTAGATCGACTCCCTTGAAGTGCTGGGTTCGATTCGTTCCCATGATTTTCAGGCCAATCGATTTCTGTCTATGAAATTTGGCTTAAAATAGGCCCTGCAAAGTTTTTCTAGCTTTTCCTGGGTAACGGTAGCTTGTCGTGTCGAATTAAGCTATCTTTGTAAAATAAAAGATTTGAACTATTTTTTTGTTCACTTAAAAAAAAGGGAGATAAGTTATATTTTGAAAGTATAACATCTTTGTAACTTTTGGAGATATAATGGAGATATGTGATTTTAAAAGGCGAATGTGAGAAGAGTAAGTAAAATACTCTCTCATATTTATTTATTTTTACGAGGCTTTTTAGAGGGTCAAGGCCAAATCCCTAAAAAGAACTCTCTTGAGTGTTTTTTATTTGTATTCTTTTTTTGCTGCTTACAATCATGTCGAAGATAGTCAATCTCTTCACCGATTCAGATAAACTTGATGGAGTAAAGAATTATAAGTCATGGCAACATCATATGAAAAATAATCTAGTTTATAATGAGCTATGGCGAAGAATTTGTGACATGGATCCAACTTCAACTAAGCCTACTGATGCTACTGCTTTAGCAAAATGGGAACTTCAAAATGAAAAGGCACTTTCCTTAATTCATTCATCGCTTTCTAATAATTTATGTATTCACATTGAAAATACTTCCTCAGCATGGACTGCATGGGAACAGTTTAAAAACTTTTTGATACTCCACCTGCTTTTCATGGAATTGACTTACAAATGAAATTATTAAGTCAAAAATTAGGAGAGAAAGATGATGTATTATAATACATTTCTAGAGTTAAAAATATTCACCTATATATTATTAAGGGAGGATATGGTAAACTTGAAGATAGTTTTCTAATTTCAATTTTGATAAATGGATTACCAGAATCCTATCGACAATTCATTGAAACTCTACAAATTGATGATAAGTTAACATCTGCCACTTTTGATTCTTTTAGTGAGATGTTAACTCAACATAGTAAAATTTTTGGAAAACAAAAGCAATATGGTGAAGATGTTCTCTTTACTAGCTCTAGTAAAGGAGAAAACTCAAGAGGAAGAGGAAGAGGTACTAATTAGTCTTCATTTAGAGGTCATGGCAGAGGACGAAGTCAAGGAAGAAGCAACAATTTTCAAGGGTCAAATTTTCAACAAGGATCAAATTTCTTAAGACGCAGTCAGTCAGAGAGACCACAAAACCAAAATAATCAAATAGGAAGGGATATGAGTCAAATCACTTGTAAAATATGTAATAGAGTTGGTCATTTTGTTGCCGACTGTAGAACATCAAATAACAAGCTTCCAAAGTATAAACAACGTTCAAATTCAACACATCATGCAAATGACAGTAATCAAGGGAAACATGAAGATGAAAGTGGTTTTGAGTTTGTTTTTTCCGCTCTCCAACCGTCACAAGCTTTATTATCTACTAATAGTGATTTTGAATATGCTTTGTTGTTAGATACAGGGGAAACTCAACAAATGACCTTTAGAAAAGATTTATTTTGGTCTTTCAATGAATGTAAGCTCAATTCATTCTTTTTAGCTGATGACACTGTACATACACCTCAGGGAAAAGGTTGTGTGAAATTTTATCTTTCTGATAATGGTGAAATTCTAATATCAAATATCTGGTGTGTTCCAACTTTCAAGAAGAACTTATTATCATTAGTAACAATACGACGAGCAGGTCATACATTTTCAATGAGAGATGGGTTAATTAAAATTCACTCAATCAAACATAATTATAAAATTGTCATGATAGTGTATGAAGATGGAAAGCTTCTTAGATTGAAAGGAATTGTCATACCTCGAAAGCATGATTTCACAACTATAGTAGAGTCAGAGAAATCTCCTATAAGATTATGGCATGCTAGATATGGACACTTAAATTTTGACAGTCTCTCTCAACTTCAAAAGAAAGAAATGGTGAAAGGGTTTCCCACTTTCAAAAAGATAAATGCAATATGTAAACTTGCATCTATGGAAAACAAAGTAGAGAATCATTTCCTACTTCATCTTGGCGAGCAAACAAATGTTTACAACTTATTCATAGTGATATTTGTGGGCCTTTGGAAACTTCTCTAGGAGGTTGTAAATATTTCTTACTCTTTATTGATGATTTTACCTGCATGACTTGGCTATACTTTCTGAAAGCAAAATCTGAAGCTTTTGAAAAGTTTAAAGAATTTCAAAACTTGGTTGAAATAGAAACTAAAGAGAAGATTGGAACTCTAAGAACGACAGGGATGATTTTAAGGGCGAATTTTAGCCCAATGGCGAATTTTAAGGGTTACCCAAAAAAAAGTGGGCGATTTTTTATATTAAAATGTTATTATTTTATTTAATAAATTCGCCCATTGTTTATTTTGTATATAGCTGCCCCAAGGTAAATCGCATTCATCTCGATTTAGGGAAAAACTGGAAAATGAATATTAGCCCAAGAAAATATTGATTTTTGCCCACATTCGCCCAAATGTTTTCGACTGGGAGGAGATTTTTGCCCAAATTCGCCTGATTTTTTTCGATTGGGAGGAGAAATGAAGGTGGTTCACCAAATTTATGGATAATAGCTTGAAAAATTGGTATTTCACCCAAGATTTATGGATAATACGATTAAAAATTTGGTATTTCGCCCAGACTTATGAATATTTCGGTAAACTGGTCTTACTTCAACCTTGATTAGGGTAAATTGGACATAGTTCGTCTTGGATTTGGATTTGTGGACAATTATTTGAGTAAAATGTGGAGATTTAATCAATTGGGGAAGTTTTTTCACTGGATTTGGTTCATATTTGAGCAAAAAATGGATAAATTTAGTCAAGTTTGGAAGTTTTTTACCTATATATAATGGTGCAAGAGTCAGGACTCAGGCTCAACATCAAGCTTGGTTTCTATTGCAAATCATTCTTTACAGTGGCTGTGTGGATTCGTGGAAAGCAATTTCACAAAGTTTCTTCTATCTGCAGGCTTTTTACAGGTTAGTTTCTTGAATCTTCTTCTATCTGTAGGATTTTTACAGGTTAGTTGCTGTGAGCACTCAACCTTGTTTGTGTTATAAATGGTGTGGATTTTTTTTCTTTTGTTTTTAGGGACATCTGCAACAAACTTGGATGGAGACGCTCTTTTGGCATTCAAAAATGGCCTGGATGACCCAGACAACATTGCCGATTGGAGTAACGATTCTTCCCCTTGTCAGTGGAAAGGGGTGGAGTGCAATGGAGCAGTTGTGGTCTCTATCTCACTCCCGAATATAGGATTACGAGGCAAAATCTCTCCACAACTTGGGTTTCTTATGCATCTAGAGACTCTAAACCTCACAAGCAACCTTCTTTATGGTACCATTCCACCTCAAATCTGGAGTCTTAAAAATCTGAAGCGCTTGGATTTGAGTTTTAATCAGTTATCTGGAGCAATTGATTCTAATATCAAACAGCTAAGTGACCTGGAATAACTGATATTGGGCACTAATGCATTATGTGGCAATGTAATTCGAGAGTTGGGTTCCTTGAGTGGCTTACGAGTGCTAGACATGAGTGTTAATTCTTTCAGTGGGAAAATTCCTATAGAGTTAGGCAATCTTGCTGATTTGGAGTACCTAGATGTTGGAGGTAACAGTCTATCGGGCACCATACCAGCACATTTGGGTAATCTGTCAAAGTTAATAGTGCTTGGCCTTGGGAATGGGTTTTTGTCTATAAATCTCCCTGCCGAGCTTGGTAAGCTCATAAATTTGCAATATTTAGATGTATCAAATAACTCTCTTTCAGGAAACATCCCTTCGTATATTGGAGCCATGGTGAAATTAGTAGACCTCAGCCTAGGAATCAATAAATTTTTTGGCCCTTTGCCTTTAGAAATTGGCAATCTTGTCAATCTGGTAAATCTTTATTCCCCTTCCTGCTTGCTAAGAGGACTGATACCTAAAGAGATTGGCAATATGAGAAGCTTAGAAAAATTAGACCTGTCAAACAATCCTCTGCACTCTCCCATCCCAAACTCCATTGGAAATCTGCAGAACCTTACAATTTTGAATCTTGTGAATGTTGAGATCAATGGTTCAATCCCTGCAGAGCTTGGTAATTGTAGAAATTTAAGGACTGTGGTGTTAACCTTCAATTCTCTCACAGGTTCTCTTCCAGATACACTTGCAGATCTCTCCCTTTTTCCATTCTTCACAGAACAAAATCAATTGATTGGAACTCTGCCTTCTTGGTTGGGAAGGTGGCAGAAAGCTGACTACATTCTACTTGCTTCAAATCATTTTAGTGGCCACATTCCTCCAGAGCTTGGAAATTGCTCCTCGATGACTCATTTGAGTCTAAGCAACAATCAATTGACAGGCTATATACCTCCACAGCTGTGTAATGCAAAATTTCTAAGTGAAATTGACTTGGAGAATAATATGCTTCTGGGTACTATTGAAAATACATTTATCAATTGCAAAAACTTGACCTAGTTGATCCTGAATCATAACCAGATTACTGGCAAGATTCCTGGATATTTTGGTGAGCTTCATGTCCTCCTACTTGAGATGGATCACAACAATTCAAGTGGTGAAATACCTGAAAAGATATGGAGTTCAACAACCCTCTTGGAATTTAGTGTTGCTTACAACTTCCTTGGAGGCAAGCTCTCTACTAAAATGGGTAAGTCCACAATACTAAAACGTTTGATTCTCAATGACAATAAGTTGGAAGGAGAAATACCAAAGGAAATTGGTAGATTGTCAAGCTTGTCTATGCTTTATTTGAATGGCAATCGTTTGGAAGGAAGAATTCCAACTGAGTTGTTTCAATGTATCAATCTAACTACTTTAGACCTTGGGAAAAATCATCTAAATGGAACCATTCCGAAGGATATTGGCATGTTAGTGTAGCTGGAATGTTTGGTGCTTTCTCATAATGATCTTTCTGGTCCTATTCCTGCAGAAATTGTAGTAGGTTTTCAACAGGATGATATTCCAGATTCAAGTTATCTGCAACACCATGGAATGTTTGATCTCTCATGGAATCAGCTTTCAGGGTCCATTCCAGAAGAAATTAGGGACTGCATTGTCATTGGGGATTTGTTGCTTAATAACAACAACCTCACAGGAGTGGTGCCCAAGTCACTGGCCCATCTTACAAATTTAACAACTCTAGATTTATCATACAATAATGTGGTCGGTGAAATTCCTAGGGATATTGCAACAAGTAAAAAGCTTCAAGGTCTGTCATTGGCATATAATAAACTGAATGGCACTATTCCACCAAAGCTTGGAGACCTCAGTAGTTTGGTGAAGATGAATCTTACAGGTAACAGATTATATGGGAATATTCCTGATACAATTGGAAAGTTAAATGGGCTTTCTCACCTTGATGTGAGCAATAATGAGCTCTCAGGTGAACTGCCTAGATCTCTTGCAAACTTGGTCAACATCGTTGGTCTATATGTACAACAAAATAGGTTATCTGGTGGCATTGCTGGCTTGCTTTCAAAGAGCACAGTCTGGCATCAAATTGAGACACTAAATTTGATTTTAAATTCATTTAGTGGAGAAATTCCAATATCCCTTGCCAATCTCTCTTGTCTAACCTACTTGGATCTTAATAGCAATGGATTTACAGGTGCCATTGCTCTAGATCTTGGTAGTCTTTCACACCTTATATACTTGGACATTTCTGATAATTATCTGACAGGAGTAGTCCCTGATGAATTGTGTGACCTTATGGATCTTAACTTCTTCAATCTGTCGGATAATCTGCTGGAAGGAGCTATTCCTGAGGGTGGTGGATGTAGTAATTTTACGGCTTCTTCATTTGTTAGAAACAAGGGTGTGTGTGGAAATTTGATAGGCCATAATTTCAATCTTAGTCCAAAACAACAGCCTCATATATTAAGGACTGGGGTGATTATTGGGATCACAATAGGAAGCACCCTTTTTGTGCTCAACCTAATTTTTGCTTTGGTAAAATGGAAAATGTTAAAGCAAGAGGATTTCCCTAAGGTGGATGAGAAGAGAAAATTGAACCCAGCCATTGAACCTAAGGTGGATTATCTCAACTGATTGCCACCAATGTTGCTGGGCATTTGTCTTTTTCTGTGCTAGTGGGTGCTCTGTTTGAATCTAGTGAGGCACACACTAGTCTATACCGATAGGTTTACCAGGAATGACATCCATGAATGTGGGGAAGCGTTGCTTGGGTTTCCAGGTGAGGTTTACCTTGGACAATAAAATAGATTGTAACAGTTTTATTGAATACTTTTCAAAGAATTTATCCATTTTTTAATCTTGTTATGTATTTGTTCCATAATTGAAGAAGTAATACTGTAATTCACAAAATTCTGGAGGTAATTCTTAAATCAACAAGGACGAATGCACATTCTCCTTATTTTCTTACATGCTTCATTTCTATCATTGCCTTAAGCACATTATCTCTAATATCTAACATCATCACATTTTGACAAGACTTCTCCAAAGGTTTCCCCCGAGAAAAAATCTATCTCAGCCTACCTGAAACTTTCTTATGTTTCCAGGATTCTACTTTCCATTCTTCTTTCTATTTGAGACATAAAAATCCTAAAACATTTGAGTGAGTTCGTTCTGTTGTATGGTTATGTTATCTATTCTTTTGTGCTTTGCTAAAATTTCGATGGTTATTTGGTGAGTAGGTTGAAGTTGATTGAACCCTGAATTTTTATTTTAAATTCATTGCCTGATATTAGTTTATACTTTGTGGTTGATTTAGTGTAAGGGCTATAGCAGTAGTATTGCAAGTTGTTTAGTGCATTTCAGGCATAATTTTACAGGTTTAGTAGTGTCTGTGGTCTTCTAACCTGCATACATTTTGTCTCATTTAGGTTGTGAGTGGAGCTTGAAATTGTCTCATATTACATAGTTCAGCATATGTCAACTAGTCTGTGTTGAATAAAAGTAATTTAGGTTGTCCATTAAAATTGGTAACATGTCTGTATTTGTGTTTGCTCATAGTTAACTCGTTTATAATATTCTAATTTCTAAGTATGAACATGAGATGTGCAGTCTTTATCATAACTTTTTCATATATACTGCCATTGCTAACATTTTTATATTTGCAGTCTTTATCAAGACATTGATACTGATGTTCTAGATTGTTGATATTCTAATGGGACTAATGTGAGACTATTTATACTCTTATAAAATAGGTTAAACTAGCACAAATGGAGTATCAGCTACCGCGGTTGACACGAATGTGGACTCATCTTGAAAGGCAGGCATGAGGCATGGTGAAAGGGATGGGTGAAAAATAAATTGAAGTAGATAAGCGTATCTTACGTGATAGGGTATGTGATGATCATAAAATAAACATCATCTGTATTAAGTTTGGAGCTTTGGTTCTAAATGGAATTTGTATTGGGTTCTAAGCATCCTTTCCATTGTTTATATAGTGAAGCGTTTAGATGGACTGGTTATCTCTATATCTGGGCTATAACCATTATAGATGATGTATGTGTCATAGCTTGTGTTGAGATTCCTTCATCCATCCATCTATCCATCCATGTCTATATGTGCGTATGCATATCTGCCTTTTAATTTATGTGGCTTCAGTACTTTTTTGCAAAAGTCAAGGATATGGAAGAAGCTCAATAAAAAGAAAACAAGTTATAGAAAAGTGAACAGAATGATTAGGCCTCTTTAGAAACAAGAAAAATGTCCAAATCAGTATATATTTGTACACTATATGTATCCTGTACACACTTTCTTTCTGTACATTATGATTAAAAATGGATCCGGCAATGACTCTACATAGTTTCCATGTATTTACAACTTTTTTTCACACGAAGCATTGTAATTACTCTGAAACATAACTGATTTCATGTCTGGGACATTGCAGCTGATAGCATGCATAATGCAAATAAAAAAATAAGTTGAAATTGAAGCTTGGTTGACTTGTTGAGGTTCTTGATTTCATCTTCACTAGATTTTCTAAAATTTACTTAACAAAAGTGGGGCTTTTACCAAAGGGTGTTGGTTCACTAGTGAGGTTGGAAAAATTTTAATTATCCACCATGGTTCCATTCTTGCTATAGTGTACCCCAATCACATAGCATGAGTTTGGAAGATGGGAGGTGTTACCCCCCATATTGTATGGGTGTCCATGTGTGATTCTGCTCACACTCTTTTGGGGTTGATAATGTCATGATGGTGGTGATTGAAGGAAAATCTAGGCATGCTAGTGTAAGAGAAGGTATGAGGTGATCTGAAGCAAATTTTGAGTCCAATCCAGCATCCTAAATATGACAAAAGAGGTCATTTTTCAAATCTGGGTGCA
The DNA here is from genome assembly GCA_001517045.1 of Pseudotsuga menziesii. NCBI lineage: Eukaryota > Viridiplantae > Streptophyta > Pinopsida > Pinales > Pinaceae > Pseudotsuga > Pseudotsuga menziesii. The sequence goes on from LPNX011155342.1 coordinate 1,627,677, forward strand.
ATGTGTGCCCTAGATCAGCAGTAGCAGCCTCAAAACTCAGTTCTGGGCACTTTTCAAACCTCCAACCAGCAATAAAGGGCTATGGACAACCTTGTTCATAATTTTGGGCAGTTATGTGGGAAACCAGCAGTCAAAAGGGACAGAATAGTCCTAAAACAGCATGAGGATCAGCCCTAGATCAATTTTAGGTATACTCCTAGTCAGTTTAGGCAATGCTCTAGGCATGAACAACAGGATAGGAGCCCTAAACTTCAAATCTGGGCACATCCTGGGATTTAAAATCAATTCTCAGCTCTATTTGACCTCCTAATCAGCAGTAATCTGATTCTGGGTAGATTTATTGGTGAGAACAACCCTAAACCTTTAAATCTCGGAAAAATTTATGGGTAGAAATGACAGTAAAACAACAGTAAGATGCAAAATCCCAAGTCTGGGCACAATCTGTGTGAAGAACAGCAGCATAAAAGTGTCCCTAGGCATGTTGTAGTAGCAAAGACACATCTCTTGGCCTCAATTCAACGGTAGTAATTCATCATTATCAGTTCTGGGTGGCTCAAATGGCATATTATGTTGTTTTTCGAGCACGGTAGGGTGACGTTTTGTAGGTTTTGGTCCAACAAGGTTGTCTGTACTTTCTTTGGGGGACGATCCACCTTATATTCCTGTTTCAAGAGGTTTGTGCACCATTTTTGGCATAATTAGGGTCCAATCTGGGCAATAAAACTCACAAGTGAAGAAGTATGGCAGCATTGATGTGTTATAGAAGCTCCTCTATCTATCACTTGTGACTTGAGGCTTAGAAGTGCCGATCCTATCCACATAAGTCTGTTGAATTTTAGCATTAGCATAAATACTTAAATTTTTTTGCAGATTAGCTTAAACAAATGACAAGTGCAGTAAAAACACATTCATCA